>JAVTVY010008304.1:0-436069 GCA_036873755.1 Hanleya hanleyi
AAACACAAAATTTAGAGTGACAGAGAAATCTCCCCATTGCTGTGATCTGTCTGAATTAAGCGTAGATAATGATCACCATGAAATATTAAACACTAAGGTAACAAGATATGATGCTCTCTCTCTTCAAGTTGATAAAAGGTATAAAAATCTGGAATCTGCTTTGTTTTTTCTCTCCAGATGCGCCAGTGATTGACAAGTCTCAAGAGTTTGCCAAATCTGCGAGTGATAAAGGGGCCACAGGCAGACTGATATGTAAGGCTGAGGGAGCACCCAACATCACATTTAAATGGACAAAGGTTAGCACAATACCCTGTCATTATTCATATCACTATTGAAATGGGAGACCTGGGGATGGGACGGGAATAGAAAAGTTTTATAAGAGTTACTTCCGTGAGACCTATTCCTGGAGCTCATTGCTTGTAAAAAAAGTTTCTTACGAAATTTTACTGGTAAGGTTCACAATTTTTTCATTGCTCATAAAAAAAGAATGAAAGAAATGTTAGGCATTCTGAGTCATTGATCATTTCATTTAAACAGCATTATTTCCATACATTGGCTCCTGTAATGCTATCAACAATATAAAACAACTGTTATTTCTTCCACTATTTCAGGAAGATGTGCTGATTGATGTGACACGACCTAAATATGGAATAGAGAACAAAACAAGAGAGGAATACTCCGTTGAACATGAGAATGTTCTCCTGGTTAAAAATGTGATCACAGAAGATTATGGGATGTACACGTGTACAGCCACCAATGAGAAGGGAGAAGATTTCAATATTATTCTAGATGGAACAAGTGAGTTAAATTAACCCTCTCTGTGCCAATAGAAAAAAAGTTCAAACTATTGCCTGTCATTGGCTATGACAAAAGGCATTTTCTAGACGAAAGTTTTCGACCTATTATGTCTCATTGCAGAGCTCGGAGTATCGTCTTTGAAATTACGAAGACGATCATAAGTATCATTTCATTCTCGTTAATGGTTGTTAATGACAGTTTGGAATTGTCAAAACTACTGGTACGAAGGGAGTTAAGAAGGAAAAAGGCCTTGCTATACAGATGAATTAGGTTTAGTTTAAGCATATTTTGATGCTATATGTATTAATTGTTTGCAGAAGATTTTGGGGCAGTTTCTTCCAGATTATGACCCTTTCTTCAATTATGAATCTAAAGCCAATTTACTTATTTCTGTGTTTCTCTAGGTTGAGGAAAATGCTGTATTTCAAGGAAAAGTGTTCTAGTTTAGGCAGTGTTAAAGGCATTTCCTCAATTTTCAGATTGGTTTTGATAAATTTTATAATTCACACCTCTGCAAATAAGTTAAAAGTATTTTCGATACCATTTTTCCTGTACATTGTGGAGAAATTGAGGAAATTGAAATGGGAATTCCTAAGCTTTCTCCCTTCCATCCAGTTACCTCTCCTCCAATAAGTTTTCTTCCTTGTTTCAGGTAAACCTGATCCTCCATACGACATAAGGTTCGTTAACGCGACTCACAACAGTATCACGATTGCCTGGACAAGAGGGTTTGATGGGGGCCTCAAACAGACATTCCGTGTGAGATACAAGCCTATAGACGCAGACGGTTACACATATATCGATGTGACACAAAGCAATGCCACAGTTTATTCTGTCACAGGTATGAAACCCTATATTCTGCATTTGTCTTGTGTGGGGTATAATAAGCTCACAGCTCAAAAGTTTGAAACATTTATAGCTTACAATTAAGAGAGAGAGTGGGGTTGAAGATTATTGAATAAAGTTCTTCATCTGACGTCTAAAGCCAATAATTTTAAAGAACATTTGCTAAGAATCACTATCTGTTTATCCATGTATTCGTACATCCATCAGTCCATATTGCCAAACTTGCTCTGTATGATACATCTCGGGTACTATTTGATCGACAACTTCAAAAGTTACAGGGAAGCTGCCTTGCAGATATGCACTGTCAGTTCATTTTGCGGATTTGCATGGAAGATATTTGCATGGAAGATTTGCATGGAAGATATTTGCTATACATTGTTTATTTGCACCATCAGTACTTCTTTTACCTATTTTGATGCTTTTCCGCAGAGTTACGGCCCTTCACCATTGACAAACGGTTGAAATTTTGTTAGTAAATGCTTTGTATCATAGGTGTGTGCTGTCAGTTTTCTTACCTGTATCAATCTCTGCTGCTTTATATGAGAATCTTGATTCTCCAAATTGAAAACATTTCTAACATTGTAGGTTTGAAATTAGGGATGGATTATGAATTGACTTTGCTGGCCTCCAATGATCTTGGGGAGAGTGAATATCAGACAGATGGAATAGTGGCCAGAACTTCCAGTAAGTATAGTCTCACATAATTTAGGTTTGTATATCGTGCATTCCAAGCTTTTCACTAGCCTCTCAGTTATAGTAAAAAAAATTGTCGCAACTTGATTAAGAAAAAAGTACAAGTGATGGAAATGTCTGAATTTATTTGTGTTGCCTTCACTATTAAGCATATTTATTATGATGGGCTAAATAAATGCATGTAAACTCATTATACAAATTATCTTTCCATGTGGAGTGGAAAGATGGCAAGTAGTTGAATATGCTTCAGTGCATTAAAAAAAACAAAACAAAAAACAAAGCAAACAATTTGCAATGGTTCCAATAATTTCTATTTCCAGGCGAGGCACCGCCAGAAGAAATCACGACATCCAGTTTCTCAGGTCAGGATGAGGTGCCATTGATTATCATATTGGTCGTCTGTATTGTGGGCGTGTTTCTGTTAGCGCTTAACGTGGCTCTCATCTTATACTTTATACGAAGACGACGGAAACGACTGGAGAGTAAGTATAAATATCACTTCATTGCACAGATTTTTTAAATGAATGAATAGAAGTTACATATAGCTTGTTGTGGTTGTACAGATACAAATTGTGTTTCCCAGCATCAGTTCACAGTTCTAACACAATTCTAATCCACCTTCATTTCCGGTGGCCGAGTTGTCCAAGGCGAATCACTAGTGACCTCTAGCCTCACATCGCTGAACTGACATGGGTTCAAGCCCAGCTGGTCCTTGTGTGGAAGTTTGTCAGTTACTTGCTGACGGGCAGTGGTTCTCTCCGGGTACTCCGGCTTCCTCCACCAACCAAACTGACTGTCACCATATGAGTGAAACAACCTGGAATGTGACATTAATCCAACCCCTCCCCCCCCCCCCCCCAAACTCCATTCCCCACAAAATCTCACAACTGCATCTTTCAAGTAGAAGTAGTAGTAACCAAGAACTTTAGCATTTAACAGCTGAAACCAGAATGTCAATTTAGAATTCAGAATTTATTGATGACATAATTACATTTTGGCAGATGGTAGTGATTCGACCAGTCAGACTAACACCATTGAGCTGTATGGACCGAGTAAAGAGACAGCCCTCTATCCCATGTCTCCATCTGAGGTGGATTCAAGGAGCTACACCAGCTATGATAAAACCATAGACGACTTCTCCGATGACCTCAATAAGTCATATGATGTAAGTGATTGACGCGCAGGTTGGGATTTGTTAGCTCCAATCTTTGTATAAATAAATATTGAACAGCTTTGCACTTATATGTAGATGAAATATAATTTTGTCAAATTGAATATTTTTCATTAAGTGGCATTTAGAAGTTGGGAAGTAGATAAATAAACAAATTGCTTATGGATAACAATACTAGTGTAACGATACTAGTACCTGTATCGAAACATCGTCCTAAATAAACTAGAAGTTGTTATCCATAAGCAATTTGTTTATTTATAAATATTTTTCTGATAAACTTGGAAGTGAAATGTTTAATATATTGAATATAATAATGAACAATATAGACAACTTCGTCAACCTAATTAGACAGAAAGATAATGATGTTATAACTTTTTACAAAAAGTATTTCTGAACAATATAGACCGCTTCGTCAATGTAATAAGAGAGAAAGATATTGATGATGTAACTTTTTGCAAAAAAATATGTTTAATCTTCTGTGCATGAAGCAGTGAATTAGTAACTCACATGTGAAGTCTTGCATGAACCGCTTTCATAAATATATTGCATGTTCTCAATACCTCACTGTAGTTTTACTCAATTGCATGGTCAATTACTGACATTGAACTCTGCATGAGATATTATATATTCAAATAAGCAGCCCTTGATATTTAATGGGGAGTTCGTCATGTAAGATTCCTCAAACCGGGAACACTGTGTGCAATACAGCTTGTCGGGTAGCTTTCCAGGTTTAACAAGGTTCCCTACATGTAGTCACCTATTGTGTTTTCCTTACATGACGAATAGGCATATTTAACGACCTGAAATTCGGTTAGAGGGCAAATTGCACGGGTAGCTTATGGTTGAATATGCACATTCACAGTCTGCGTTAAAGGCATGCCTGTGTGACCAAGCCCTGAACCGAACCATGTATTACATCAAGTTTTGAGGTCTGTGAGAGGCCTCCCCCAAAAAACATTCAGTGTGCGAAATGTAGTTTTGCATGCCTAAATAAAATCTACATGACATGAGAGGACTGCTCGAAGAGGATTTACTATTGGTGTACGTTAAATGTTTGATTTTGCATGCCCAAGTAGGAAAAATCAAGATTGTGATCTCTTCATGATTTTCTGTTGCATGACCGTAACATTTTGAGATTGACCTGGAATACAAATACAGGATTATCTACACCTCTTGTAGAACCAGTCATGGTAATATACTAATAATACTGAATTAGAGCTCTTCTTGAAGCGGGTACCAATTAGGATGTAAGAGAAATGGTGGTCCCCCAAATATGAGCATCTGCTTACTATGATTTAATCCAGCCCAGACACTGACATCGGAAAAGGGTCACTTCAATATCAGTGTCTGTCCTAGGTAAAGCATAGGAGACCGGACACTGGTTTCTGGGGTCCACCGTTTCTTTCACACCAGTACCGGTTTTCATTGGCCTTTTGTGCTCCAGCAATAACTACTTGTTAGATAACAGAAGAGGAAAATGTATGGTTGAACTGGCTGACATAAGGTCAATATGCAGGAGTGTCCTATTAATATTGGGCATCTTATATGTGGAGATAATGACCAGCAATGGCAAAGCATGGGGTTCTCCATACATGAACATAGGAGCTGTGACAGAACTACCTAGAGCTGCCCAAGCTATAAACATATACATCTGGTGATCAGTATAGCATGTGATGATCAATGTATGAACATAGGCACTGTGACAGAACTATCTGGAGCTGCCCAAGCTATAAACATATACATCTGGTGATCAGTAGAGCATGTGATGATCAATGTATGAACATAGGCACTGTGACAGAACTATCTAGAGCTGCCCAAGCTATAATCATATACATCTGGTGATCAGTAGAGCATGTGGTGATCAATGTATGAACATAAGAGCTGTGACAGAACTACCTAGAGCTGCCCAAGCTACATCTGGTGATCAGTAGAGCATGTGATGATCAATGTATGAACATAGGCACTGTGACAGAACTATCTAGAGCTGCCCAAGCTATAAACATATACATCTGGTGATCAGTAGAGCATGTGATGATCAATGTATGAACATAGGAGCTGTGACAGAACTACCTAGAGCTGCCCAAGCTACATCTGGTGATCAGCTGAGCATGTGGTGATCAATGTATGAACATAGGAGCTGTGACAGAACTATCTAGAGCTGCCCAAGCTACATCTGGTGATCAGTAGAGCATGTGGTGATCAATGTATGAACATAGGAGCTGTGACAGAACTACCTAGAGCTGCCCAAGCTATATCTGGTGATCAGTAGAGCATGTGGTGATCAATGTATGAACATAGGAGCTGGGACAGAACTACCTAGAGCTGCCCAAGCTACATCTGGTGATCAGTAGAGCATGTGGTGATCAATGTAGCAGGACAAGGCCAATGTTTCTCATCCATGTCAAAGTTGATGAAAAAGTATACATCAGAATGATACCAGTAGGGTATCACAGTCCTGAATGAGTCAGGCATATCTGAACAATGACCCTTGGATTATGAGTGTAATGGGAGGCACTTGTACAGCACTGGTGTGGCAAGTAATTAATTAAGAGCACCCTAGAATCTTCATCCTTTATATTGGTGCTGTGACCACTGGTTCATCATAAAGCGTGGGGTTCTGAACCAGAAAACCTGAGTTGATTTCAGAAGGGGAGAGGATTTATGCGGGGAGGAGTGTAATGGGAAGCACTCATACCAGTGCTTGCATTAGCTTACAGCTAACATGAATTTCCCTTTAGCTTAGTCGGTAGAGCACTGATGTAGCAAGTAAGGGGATCCCAGATGGAATCTCGTTCGCGCCTAAAATCTTCATCCTTGGCTTGACTTGGCTGACCTAGAAAAGAAGTTATGAAGAATTTCGGTCCCCCAAGAAGTATATTCCAGCTCAAAATTGGACCTGTGAAAGGAGATTAGTAGCTTTTCTAGTATATTGCATGAACTGTTTGGCATGCTGCATGCTGGTGTGGTACTTGATCGTGGTGCACTGTCTGTTTTATTTCAGTACTCCATACAGTACTCGTTACAGGACGACGATGTCAAACGTGTATTTCTACCCGCCCATGATTACACCGGTAGACCATACACGCCCTCAAGGCACGAGTCTCCACGCCTGTCACATCAGCGTAAATATCCCTCCTCCCAAACCACATACCTGGATGATACAGGGAGGAAATCACCATGGAGATCTGAAGGTAGGTTGGCTGTAACGCTGTCCAACTTCGTCATACCTGTACAACTACTTGTCATATAATCACATCCCCACACTATCATGCTGCTCTATGGAACTATATTTACAAAGATTGACTGTAACTTCATCTATTTATACAAGCCAATGAATTTAACACACAATTTTTCAAATATTAAATTGACCAATCGGCAGTCTTTGCAGCTGGATGCTATCCCATGGGGCTTATGATTTCCTGTGACAGTTCATTGATAGGAAGAATCCTGAAAGTTAATCACTTTGATCACTCCTGGATTTTGTTTTGCGTGAGTAATGTGAGAGTGATCACTCGCTCCAGTATTCTCCGCTGCATTTACAGTTTCCTGAAGAATGATTACTAGCTCCCCTGGACAAAAATGTGCGAGAGTGAAGGAGAGCAGGAGTGGTCGCTCTCCTTAAAACTAAAAGAGTTCAATATGCAATTATGTAATAAATAGTTGAGGTGGGTGATTAAGTGGGCCCTAATTGGGTAACTTGACTGCTTTTAATTTGATAATACATGTGTTTGTATAGCCACATGTATGTCATGTGTGTACGTGGTTCTGAGACTGTTGTCTGATTTCTTTCTAATCTCACCTGTACAGAACGGAATGGTTACAGAACAGCCACTCCTGTGAGGAAGGGTAACAGTACGTTTGATGGTTCACCCCGAGGGGAAATCCCCTACAATGATCAGATCAGGCACAAGAGTCGCTCGGGGATTGTCTATGATCCGTCAGGAAATGTTATAAGCCGCGAGGATACCAGGCCCAAGGTAGGGCAGTGGGTCCTCGATGTAAATGTATGTTTGTATTTCTTTTTTTAGTTGCTTCAGTAGTGTTGTAGTTTGCATTATTTTTTCATGAAATGCATATTCATAGTGCTTTAGTTGGATATGCATACATTTAGTCCATCGTGAGACCAAGAAAAACAATAGTATGTTTGGATACAATGACAAGTCTAAACAGGAGACCTTTCAGTAATATAAATGCATAAACAGTAGAACCTTACATGCAAATTACCATATATTTCAACTCATTTCATTACTTTATAGTCCTGAGTGTAGGCTTAGTATATGCCGGTGTAGAATGTTGTGCATTTAGAATTTGTAAATTGTTTATAGCGTCTACAATCTAACAAATAGAAATTCTAAATTATTTAGTAAAAGCAGCTCAGTTTGATCTCAGTTGACTGTGGATTGATGAAAGAATGTCTACACATAGCATTTATTGGATGAAGAGGTTATAGGTTTTGGCCACCCTGGCCAGTAGTTGTTGGGTAAACTAATATGGACAACTTGACCCTTTCAGTGGTATAGCTATGGTCTACCTTGTAGCTATATTTTGGTTTTTCATTACATAGAACATAATTTGAAGCCTTAGTTTCACTCATATATATAAGAAAAAGTGATCATTTTTTATTGTGCATATATATTACATTCCAGTAATTCTCACTGCTGACTTAGGATTGTTTGTATTTACTTCAGAGCCTAGATGTGGATCGGTCACCAAGTAGGAATTCTGGTAAGAATCCACCTCCCCCACCGGTCAGATCGTCCAGCCGAGGGGCCGCAGATTTACCCCCTGTCCCTGCTCGTAATTACTCCCCACAGGAGATGCCCCCAAGATACGGCCCAACGCCAGGTGAATATATGACGGCTTTTGATACAGACAAATTTTAGTTACAGTGGGAAGTTCTTCAGTTATGACACCTGAAGCTGTCTTTTTCCAAAGCCATTTGTTAGTACAACAACAAGTCTATCCTTTTGCTGATATCAGACTTTTCTTAAAAAGTTTGGAAGATTAAAGTTTCCAATTTTATTACACTCCTGCCAGGTATTATGTGACAATGATATCCGTCCTGTGACCGTTGTCTATCTGCATTTTTTTGTGAGTGGATACACTAGGAGGAGATGTGTTGTGTACCAATATTGAGGCCACTGTCAAATTCGAGGTCACTGTGACTCAAAAATCAGGACATCATCAAAACTGTTTTATGCCACCGCTACAAAGTAGCCGGAAGGCATCAAGTGTTTACTCTGTCTATCTGTCCATCTGTCTGACCCACCTAAATTGTATTTAATCAACTAAACTAGTGCTAAAGTTATGATCAGATAACTTTGCAGGCTTTTTAAACATGCTTTGAAGATTTGTACCTGCTATTTGTGAGACAAAATATTATTTTTTTGTCAAGTTTATGATGTTTTGGACTTTACCATATTTGCCATCATCTTCAGTGTACTGGCACCATTTCCATTCAGTGATACTCCACTAGTCCTAGAGATTTTAGTGCATGTTCCTGAACTTTGCAGGGTAATTAAAGATGCTTTCAAGATGTACACCTATTACTTGTGAGATGAAATAGTAATTTTCATCAGGAATTTGGCTTTGTTGTTTTCCCTAATTAATTTCAGTCTACACAATGATCTTATATAATCAAATAATCCCACAGTTTTGATGAGATCCTTGGAACTTTGAAGGTGTGCTAAGCATAATTTGAAAATCTACACATCATATTTATAAATGCACTTAAGTTTCATCTCACTTGTACGTACTCATTGACTATTTTTTCTTCTGGTAATTCTTAATTTTTCTATCAATACAGGAAGCAATATGGCTAACTCTGTATCCAACCCAACGTATGAGGGTCCCAACCCAGGACGTAGCACTTCACCACGCGCAAAGACAGAAGTCCGAGGTCACTTGGTGTAGTCGCTAATTTTGCTTATGCTGATGGATTTTATCTCCTGGTAGAAGCCAACATTATAATGGTGCTCATCATATCGTGCATAAATATTGCTGCATCCGAACCAGACAATACAGTTTAATACGATACTGTGGACTGCATGATTACAGCGCGATGAATACAGTAATCATGGTTTGTTTCGCATAACACAAACTATGTATTATTACTGAATGGATCAGTTCATAGAATACTGAGAGCTGGAGACGAATCTCGAACAATGAAGATAATTAATAAACAAGAGTGTTCAAAGGGGAAATAACTTGTAACATTGTAATAATGCCAGTTTTCCCCCGGTTCAGTGTGATGTGAATATGGAAAGTATCGGTGTGATGTAGGAATAAGTGATGTATTTGTTTGAGATTTGAAGGACAACTAGAGCTGTATTCCAAAGTGCTGCCATTGTCCTGCTTGTCCCATACCTGTCAAAACGTTGTCAACCACATTTCCAATGTGTCCACTTGAACACAAGCATCACAAACTAAGGGTGTACTTGTAGACTCCTAATGCTGGAGACCGAAGTGGAACGCCACATAATTGAGCAAGGACATGTACATAAAATGGTCAACAATTACAGAAATGCTCATGGTCAAATTAAATCCCATGGGGATTAGGTCATTAGAATTAAGGTACCTTATTCTCAGAGACCTTCTAGTTTCACCTTATTCTTAGAGATCTAGTGTCACATAATAACTGGTGCTTAGAAAAGTGATAGCTAATGGGCATTGCATTCTGGTTTAATAGTGCAAACAACTACACATGATGTTGCTACATAGGGCTAAACAGCTTTAATATGGTTCTACGAGTTCTGTTTGTTCAGTTTGAGCTCACGAAGAAAACCTCACTACGCAAATGCACTGCACATACAGCAGAAAAGAAGGCAGGTTTCCATGTAACTAAGTCCTGTAACTCAAGTACAGGAGATTTTGACACAACTCATGTTGGACTGAACATTCATCATGATTCATGTGTTGCTATGGTAACATATCTGGATTCATGTCTTGTTAATCGAACTCGTCACATATTGTAATCGTCGATGACGCGACACACATGACCTTTCGGTACACCTCTTTTCAGGCCAAATTATGCTAAAAATAAAGATTTTCCCATTTTGTTTTCGCATATGGTTAACATATGAACAGACAATTTTAAGGGTTACGAAGTTGTAGACTCTTGGATGGCGATTATCCACGACTTTTCTGCAACTTTTTTCACATATGAAGTTGATTGATTGATGAGGTATTTTACTAATATTAAAATATTTACTAAGTATCTCAAAGACAATTACACAGTATGTAGGCCCTACATGTATCTCAATACTTTTGATTTTGCTTTTTGCCTTATGACAAAACCGAATGTCTTTCTAAAGCAACTGCATATATGTAAAAAGTTGTCAAAATGTTGTGGCAATCGCGATGAAAGAATCTACGACGTGGAAACGCTTAAAATGGTCCCAAACCCTGATGACGTATTATATCTCTCTCAATCATGTGATGAATTGTTTATTCGCTCATCTGCATGACAGGTGAACACTTATCCAGAAACATCGCCTATGTAACACGGAACCAATTAAATTGTCAACGCAAAAGCGTGGAGTCCTATATGTAACCCAATACACCAAATTAAAGCTTGCTCTTCCGACTGTGCTAGTCCAGAGACATTGTGCGGGCAATTAAGTTGATGTCATGTTACATGAGGGAGGTGACAGGCAAATTGAATTGTATAAAGATTCCCACAAGACATTCAATTGTCATGGATGTTGGGGGCCTGCATTGCATCAAGGGATAGTGGGATTTTATTGTCAAGGATGTAGGGAGCCTACATCATTTCAGGTTTCAGGACAATTGTCTCTTTATATTTTAAACATAGGTTAAAAAAGAATGTGAAAATCCTTACTTTTAGCACAATTTGGCCTGGAAAAGAAAAGATGCATGCTCTTCATTTTGTGCCGAAATATTGCATGCCAAAATGTTGCATGCCAAAATGTTGCTTACCGAAATGTCGCTGAGAATCTACGCAGTAATGCATGAGCCAACAGAACATCTTTGGACAAATCCGCCAAGCTATTTGCATTGATAAATTGATATGTCAATATGCAGCTGTCAACGTAAATCACCAAGCAATCTTAATGCACTTTATGGTCATTTTATCTGTCTTCATCTGTATTTGCAGTGCCTGTTGTTGATGTTTTGTTACAGTTTTTAAGAGTTTGTTCTTGAAGACAGATATATTGTATGTCATGTCTGAAGAACTCTGTGTTGGTTTGTTAATGTCTGTACTCAAAGAAATATCTCATTTTGAATGAACACAAGGGAGAATGCGTGTATTGTATATATACATATAAGATGTACAGTGCAAAATGCTTGTTGTAGGAGCAACAGCAATGGTCGCCGCAAAACTTCTGTCGGCTTTCCTCATTGGCTAATTATAAGCCAATGTATGGAAATGTTTCAGTTTGTTATGTGCTATCAATGAGTGATTGCAGCGTGTAAATATAGTGATGTCGATGTAAATAAACATGTAAGAACAATGGAAGAGGTCACAATGGTATTGGTTTGAATTCATGTATAACAGATAAGCAATAAGGATAATCTCAGTTGAATTTTTAATTATATACAGGAGAAAAACACCATTTGTTTTGGCTTTTGTAAGTGACACAAACTTTTTTTGTTCAACATATCTGTAAATTTTTCGTTGTTTATCTGTATGTCATTTGTGAATTTTAGATATATTACTAAATATAGTACAGATTTGTGCCAAAGTTCGACATCGAAAATAAGCGTAAGTTGTTGATTATTATTATTGTGAGATTAGTGTAGTGAATACTAATAATAATAATATTAGTAATAATACGGAAAAATCCATATCAACAATTGTGAATTTAAGAGTGACTTGTTAATGACCATGTACAGGAATTTGCATCGGTTGTGATTTTACATTCGTTTATCTCCGTGTATTTCAAATTCACTCACCTCTGTACACATTAGTTAATATATTGCCAGAAATCATCGGTGTACCCATTGGGAATCCATGAACGTATGACCATGACGGGTTTGTAGCATTATAGTGATTTCACTTTCATCAGTCACTTACCAAATAGATATTAATGAGAAGTCACCATATCAAACTTCATGTCAGTGGTATGTATAGTAAATGTATAGTGAGATAATTATGAATCAAGTCACTTACAGGTGAGCGTCATGTTAATGGATTCATGCTGTCCTGTGTGAGTAAGTTTGTAATTAACTGTTTATCCATATATGTGTATAACTGGTTATTGTCAGTCTGAGTGGGCTGTTCATAATTGGACATTCGACAAGATTTGTGATTTTGCATTGATCATTCATATTTGATTTGAGTGGGTGACCGTGTTGACAAAGTGGCATGGTGGTGAAAATATGTATCTGACCAAATGATGTCTTGAGTGATGTAGATATCAACTGGTTTCGGATAAAGAAACTATGTCATAGATATGTGCATAATCTTATTTATTGCTTCAGTCCTCTTCAGGATGACTGTCACCATACATGCTAACAGTAGCCGTGTTGTCACTCATATAGTCCATGTATTCAGGTTTGTGATATCAAGGTGTGAGGATATTGTATTATTTAGCTGTCTCAATAAACTTGTCTCATTGAGCTGTCTCAATAAACTTGTCTCATTGAGGATGTGTTTGTGAAAAACCCATTTTGAGGGTGTTCTTTGTGGAATTGTCTCAGTGAGGTTGTGTTTGAGAAGATTGTCTCGGTGAGGTTGTGTTTGGGAAGATTGTCTCAGTGAGGTTGTGTTTGGGAAGATTGTCTCAGTGAGGTTGTGTTTGGGAAGATTGTCTCAGTGAGGTTGTGTTTGGGAAGATTGTCTCGGTGAGGATGTGTTTGGGAAGATTGTCTCAGTGAGGTTGTGTTTGGGAAGATTGTCTCAGTGAAGATATGATTGAGAAGATTGTCTCAGTGAGGTTGTGTTTGGGAAGATTGTCTCAGTGAGGTTGTGTTTGGGAAGATTGTCTCAGTGAGGTTGTGTTTGAGAAGATTGTCTCAGTGAGGTTGTGTTTGAGAAGATTGTCTCAGTGAGATTGTGTTTGGGGAGATTGTCTCAGTGAGGTTGTGTTTGAGAAGATTGTCTCAGTGAGGTTGTGTTTGGGGAGATTGTCTCAGTGAGGTTGTGTTTGAGAAGATTGTCTCAGTGAGGTTGTGTTTGGGGAGATTGTCTCAGTGAGGTTGTGTTTGAGAAGATTGTCTCAGTGAGGTTGTGTTTGAGAAGATTGTCTCAGTGAGATTGTGTTTGAGAAGATTGTCTCAGTGAGGTTGTGTTTGGGAAGATTGTCTCAGTGAGGTTGTGTTTGAGAAGATTGTCTCAGTGAGGTTGTGTTTGGGAAGATTGTCTCAGTGAGGTTGTGTTTGGGGAGATTGTCTCAGTGAGGTTGTGTTTGAGAAGATTGTGTCAGTGAGGTTGTGTTTGAGAAGATTGTCTCAGTGAGATTGTGTTTGAGAAGATTGTCTCAATGAGATTGTGTTTGGGAAGATTGTCTCCGTGAGGTTGTGTTTGGGAAGATTGTCTCCGTGAGGTTGTGTTTGGGAAGATTGTCTCAGTGAAGATATGATTGAGAATATTGTCTCAGTGAAGATTTGTTTTGGAAGATTGTTTCAGTGAGAATGTTGGGGAAGATTGTCTCGGTGAGGATGTGTTTGAGAAGATTGCCTCAGTGAGGTTGTGTTTGGGAAGATTGTCTCAGTGAGGTTGTGTTTGGGAAGATTGTCTCAGTGAAGATATGATTGAGAAGATTGTCTCAGTGAAGATTTGTTTTGGAAGATTGTTTCAGTGAGAATGTTGGGGAAGATTGTTTCAGTGAGAATGTTGGGGAAGATTGTCTCTGTGAGGATGTGTTTGAGAAGATTGTCTCAGTGAGGACTTGTTTTGGAAGATGTCTCAGTGAGGATGTTTTGGAAAGTGAGTGTTCTAGTGTGGATGTGTTTAGAAGGATGATTAGTGAGGATATCTTTAAGGCGGGGGGGGGATATGTCTCGATGAGGATGTGTGTAGGAAGATTGGCGCGTATCAGTGGGGTTCTGTTCATGCAGATTAGTTCATGGAGGACAGTTGTGCAGATTGAAGTGCCGACAATAATTCTCCCACTAACTACTTCATCGGGTGATCTATCAGTTATGTAATTTTTCATTGGTAAATTGTACGCTGTGGAAGACGATGTTAAGGTTTACTAGTATTATACAATTGTCAATTCATGCCATATTTTTTCACCTGAATATGGGTATTGCCTGTTTGAATGTATCGTACCTTGTATTGTCCCCATTTTAGTTTGAGATCATCTGTATATGTAATCATTATGTGTTAGACATATTAGTATCTCTGACCTGTACCACACCTTGTATTACACTTTAATTGTTTACTCTATTATTTATGATTCAATGTGTTGTGGCTTGAAGCTGAGTAACTTTAATAGTAGTAAGCTATGTAAATGACAGTTTGTCTTGTTTTGAACAAACAGTTGGTTTATATAAGAATGAATGACGATGCTATTGTTACATTATCTAAAGTTACAGTTATTGTATCTGTAGGTAAACCTATAGGTATAGTAAATGTATCTATGGGTATATAGTTAATGTATCTATAGGTATAGTTAATGTACCTATAGGTATAATAAATTTATCTATAGGTATAGTTAACTTATCTATAGGTACAGCTAATTAATGTATCCATGGGTACGGTATAGAGTTAATGTACGTATAGGTATAGTTAATGTACATATAGGTATAGTTAATGTACCTATAGGTATAGTTAATGTACCTATAGGTATAGTTAATGTACCTATAGGTATAGTTAATGTACCTATAGGTATAGTTAATGTATCTATAGGTATGGTATAGTTAATGTATCTATAGGTATAGTTAATGTACGTATAGGTATAGTTAATGTACCTATAGGTATAGTTAATGTACGTAAAGGTATAGTTAATGTACGTATAGGTATAGTTAATGTACGTATAGGTGTAGTTAATGTATCTATAGGTATAGTTAATGTACCTATAGGTATAGTTAATGTACATATAGGTATAGTTAATGTACCTATAGGTATAGTTAATGTACCTATAGGTATAGTTAATGTACCTATAGGTATAGTTAATGTACGTATAGGTATAGTTAATGTACCTATAGGTATAGTTAATGTACGTATAGGTATAGTTAATGTACCTATAGGTATAGTTAATGTACCTATAGGTATAGTTAATGTACCTCTAGGTATAGTTAATGTATCTATAGGTATGGTATAGTTAATGTATCTATAGGTATAGTTAATGTACGTATAGGTATAGTTAATGTACCTATAGGTATAGTTAATGTACGTATAGGTATAGTTAATGTACGTATAGGTGTAGTTAATGTATCTATAGGTATAGTTAATGTACCTATAGGTATAGTTAATGTACCTATAGGTATAGTTAATGTATCTATAGGTATAGTTAATGTATCTATAGGTATAGTTAATGTACCTATAGGTATAGTTAATGTACGTATAGGTATAGTTAATGTACCTATAGGTATAGTTAATGTACGTATAGGTATAGTTAATGTACCTATAGGTATAGTTAATGTACCTATAGGTATAGTTAATGTATCTATAGGTATAGTTAATGTATCTGTTGGTATAATCATTACAATTATGGAGGTTCTAATTTTTATACGCCCGCCAAAAGGTGGACGTATTATGTGATGGCGGTTTCCGTCCGTCTGTCCGTCTCCCGTGTCCGGTCTATATCTGGGACAGTTTTCTATCTACAGTTCTAATTTTTGGTGACTGGATACCCTATGGGGAGACGATGTGTCGCGTACCAAAATGAAGGTCAAGGTCAGAGGTCAAAGGTCACTGGCCTAAAAAACAGGAAATCACTGAAGTGTTCGTGTCCGGTCTATATCTGTGATCGTTTTCTATCCACAGTTGCAATTTTGTGTGAGTGGATACGCTAGGCGGAGACGATGTGTCGCGTACCAAAATGAGGTCGAAGTCAGAGGTCAAAGGTCACTGTTGCCTAAAATCAGGAAATCATTGATCATTGACAGTTTTCTATCTACAGTTCTAATTTTTGGTGAGTGGATGCCCTAGGGGGGAACGATGTGTTGCATACCAAATGTAGGTCGGAGGTCAAAGGTCAGTGTGACCGAAAAATCAGGAAATCATTAAAAATTTCGAATTTTTTGTGAGTGGATTCAATAGGGGGAAATGAAGTGTCCCATACCAAAATATAGGTCAAGGTCGAAGGTCAAAGGTCACTGTGACCCAAAAATTAGGAAATTATTAAAAATAACATTTCTTTGTGTCAGTAGATACATTAGGGGACACGATGTGTCACATATCAAAATGTAGGTTAAGGTCAAAGGTCAAGGTCACTGTGACCTAAAATCATGAAATTATTGAAAATCATGATTTCTTGAGTCCATTGAGAAAATACGGGTAGCCATTTTGTCATGTACCAAAATTTAGATCCAGGTCAATAGTCAAGATCACTGTTACACCAGAATCAAGGTCAAAGGTCAGTGTGACTTAAAAGTCAGGAAATCATTAAAAACTACTAATTTTTGGTGAGTGGATTCAATAGGGGGAAATGAAGTTCGCATACCGAAATGAAGTTCGCATACCAAAAATTAGGTCAAGGTCAAAGGTCACTGTGACCCCAAAACCAGGAAATTGTTAAAAATCATGATTTTTGTGTCCATTGAGAAATTACGGGGTTTGTCATGTACCAAAATTTAGGTCAAGGTCACTGCGACTCCAGAATCGAGAAATCTTTGAAAAGTACTTTTTTTTTGTGTCTAGATACATTAGGGTGACATGATGTGCCACGCACGTAAATGTAGGTCAAGGCCGAATGTCAAGGTCACTGTGACCCCCAAAATCATGAAATTCATAAAAATCATGATTTTTTTGTGTCCATTGATATATTGACGGGAAGATAATGTGTCATGTACCAAAATTTAGGTCAAGGTCAAAGGTCAAGGTCACTGTCACTCCAAAATCAGATATCATTAAGTCACATTTTTTCATATGCCTATCGAAGATGAGGTCATGTAATGCAATGTTGCGTTCTGTCCATCCATCCATTAACATTTGTTGTCCATACGATATCTCTATTTTCATGGTATGGAATGGTATCAAATACCTTACTCGCATGGCGAAGAGGAGCCATACATCAATTTGTCAAAGGTCATTGTCACAGTCCCCCAAAACTGAATCATGTTTAGCTGATTATATGTGTTAGATTGGAATATTCAGAGTTCTCTCCCCAACATGTATATGGCATTTGTCCTGTGGAGTCTCCTGTGTTTGAAACAGCTGTTGTGAAATAAAAAACCATACTTTTACTAATTTAACGGGGAGAGGGGTCCTTTATGAACTTCATACCTGTTTATCAACTCAAGAATGTGGTTTACTTAATCCCTTTCTTCTTCCTTCATGAAAAATTCTCTCGTCTGAAAGAAATGCATTTGCAGGAAAACTACTATTTTCTTGTGTTTGACTATTGTCGATTTCAGTGTGGGATATGTGAGCTCTCGGTCCTTGCTCCAAGGTCAACTAGTTTCCAAGAGTTTCAGCTCATTTTAGTTTATCATTCAATTTTAGATGTGATATATGTTACATTCTCAGAAGCACAAAATTGTAGACCTTTCTCTGGATTGCTAGCTACCAATTGGAATCAAGGCTATTAAACAACCTTGAAATTTGGACCAATATAATTCCAGATATACGGGCGTATATTGAAGCCCCTTGGGCTCTTGTTTCAAATCTTACCTTGAACTACATGTACCACCTGAACAATGAAGAGGAAAGTGTAGAAAGAGCACGATTTCTTTATGAAGAGTGAATACATGTATCGGGGATGATTAGTGAAAGCTGAATTATAATACTGCACATTATTATTATGTGGTAGGAAGATAAAACTACATAAATACCAAGTACTGTATGCGCCAGACTGGAGCATTCAGTTGTATTTAATGTACAATAGGTGTAATTGTTTGATTGATTGATTGATTGATTTGTGTGTATCACACTTTATTACCTATGTCACATACGAAGCAGATATGCCACCCTTTGTTATTCTTTTACACTTTATTAAACGTCACATACATATTGGATACCATTTCACATCCTTGGCAATTAAGGTGCACACATTCTTTGGTGTATTCTCTCTGCTGGTTGTCACTTAATTCAAATATGTAAATACAGACAGTAAACATGTACATATGTGGAAATACCAGAGCTATCTTTCAGAAAATCGAGCATTTCATCTATGTTATCTATGTTGTATGTTACACTTTATCTGGACAGACTTGAGACCCTCACTCATGGCTATTAACTGGATGGATTTGTACACCAGTGAGGGCTATAGTTACATTTATTTCTGGCTTTAGTGGTGATACATGCTGCTATAGTTACTTTGTTTTTGGTCAATTCGAGTGAATCTCATAGGAATTATGCTCTCAAACAACTTGGGGGTCAGCGTGCATGTCGATCTAAACCAGACATGTCAACCTCTTTGTCCCACTAAGTTATCTCCCTTGTTCGGTATGACGACGTTAGAAGAGGTGGCTAACAGCTGAAATGATTACGGGGGAATAAATTTGCCATGTTTGAGGCAGGACACGCATGTTCTGTGAATTAACGTATATCATTGTCATGAAAAAGGACTTTACATGACCAGAAACAAGACTTTTTTTTTCTTCAAGAATGGTAGATATAAAATCCTATACAATGGCGCTCTGTGACCCTATCACAGGGCAGGATGATTCTGAATTGCTTCATATCTAATATCCATTTCTAATGTCCATACCCATCATAACTGAACCAACCTATCGTGCAGACTTTTATGAAATTCTAGTCGTGTTTATCTGTATGTAATAATATTGATCATGCCATATGTTGTACATATATGACAGAATTACATTGTATAATAAATATTTTCCCAAAGTCAAAATATTTTTGTGTTAAGTTTGTGTACAATGTGGTCTATGGTCAGTCCTGTGATAAGTCAATCAGGGGTTGTGAATTTTTCCACCATAACATGATCAATGGGGTTTCAGGTTTATTAAAACAGGACGTTGACAAAATGGCCCAAAATCCTGAAAATTATCTGTTATTTCTTTGTTATTCTAATGATATTTGAGAGTGATCAAATTTATTAGAATAACTGATTGAATTTTGTCAACAGAATTTGGGGGGGGGGGGACTGAATATCAATAGATTGATTGAAATATCAAAGGAATTATCCAACATGAAAGTGAGAAGGTTTTAGGTGGATGTTGTTCAGTCAGTCTATTTTTCACCACAAATTTACTGATCACATTTTATCAAATGATTTTTATATGCCTGCCAAAAAGGCAGACATATTATGTGATGGCAATTTCTGCCTGTTTGTGTCTGGTCTATATATTTGACAGTTTTCAATCCACAGTTCCAATTTTTGTGAGTGGATGCACTAGGTGGAGATGTGTCACATACTGAAATTGAGGTCAGGGTCATTGACCGTTTTCCATGTACAGTTCAAATTTTTGATGAGTGGATACAATATAGGGTGCTGTGTTTCGTGTACCATATTTGGGTAGAGGTCAAAGGTCACTGGCCTAAAAATCTGTTGCATACCAAAATTTAGGTCAAGGTCAAATGTCACTGACTGTGACCTTGATATCAGGAAATCATTAAAACTAACTTTTTTTTGGTGTCAGTAGATACATTAGAGGATGAAGTGTCCCGTACCAAAATGTAGGTCAAGTGATCTAAAAATCAGGAAATTGTTAAAAATCATGATTTTAGATAGATACATTTAGGTCAACGTTGTTAGAACCAGGAAATTGTTGAAAATCACAATTTTGTTGTGTCCTTTGCAAAATTAAGAGATGATGTATCATTACCAATATATTTATTCCTCAAATCTACACCTGCTATTCTTATGCCATATCTTCTTATGGAGATCCTACTGCAGACTAAAAGTTCTCACCCTCTGGAGCCTCAGCTATGGGTTACTCTGCCCATGCGCCCGTGACGCACTTCCCACTTTCTTTTTCTTCTCTGCAGGCACCGAGAGTGCATGCGTTTTGAAAGAGCTCCAGTAGTGTTAGATTTAGTTGTAACCTCTAATATAGGGAACTGAGTCTAGATACTAGCAGACACATTGTAAAAACAATGTCTATATTATCTGATCCCGGAAATACTAAACGCTGCCAATCGTGCAGACGTTCTTGGTCTAAATTGGACTTACATTCGCTCTGCTTTGCTTGGAAAACCCATTTGTGCTATCGTAAAGCTACATGTTTGGAATGTATTTCCTGGGATGATCAGGCTTTGGTAAATTACGCGCAGACCAGGCATGCTTTTCTTTTGCAGTCCTCTGGGGACCCGAGTTTATCATTATATGAGAGACCACGAGCGCAGATGGTGAAAATCAATGAGGACTTGCCTGAGCCGTCTCCATTGTCCCAGGGTATTCCCCCCAGCGGTACAGTCAAGCATGCCAAGAACTCGACTGACGAGCCTTCAACTAGGTTGGGTGTTATGCAACGCTCCCCCACTGCTTCTCGTGCAAAGGGAAAGAAGACAATGGAAAGCAAAAGAAGTCCGGACCGGACAAAGGAGCCATTATTCCCAGCCTACATGCATTCCATTTCGGCACTTGGGGCTACGACTGCGTCTGTCTTCTGTTGTTGTGCATACATTGACTTTATCCAAAAGAACTTCTCGGGCTACGACTGCAGTTTCATCCTCCGGGACTTCATTTTCTGCGGTTTCTTCTACGGCTGGTCGAGTGATTCCAACCCGTTCTCGTACGCCACATCGTCGTTATCCTTCATCACGTAGATGTTCTCGTACATCACGCCGCCCATCTCGTTCTCCACCTCGTTCTGGTACTTCTCGACGCCGGTCTCGTTCAACATCACGTCGACGTCGTTCAGATCAACGTTGGTCTCTTTCATCAATACGTTGAGGACGTTTAGATTTACACCGTTCTCGTGTGTCACAGCATCACACTGCTACTCAGCCACGCCGTTCTCGCACACCAGCACATCGATCTTCGACTTTGGTTCGCCGGTCTCGTTCACCTCGTCGTCATTTCCGGTCACCTCTACGCCGGCCTTGGGTTCCACGACGTTCTCCTTCACCATCTCGTCGTCGATCCATTTCTTCATGACGCCGTTCTCGGTTATCTCCACGTCATCGGGTGTCTTCGCATAGATCTCCACCTACGATCAATGTTTCACAGCCAGGCCATCCACTTGATCGGTTGTTGTCTACTAACGCTGCACATCCTATTTCTGTTCCAGTGTCGGGTACGGACCAGCTTGCTTCCCTTAAGACTATATCTACTCTTCGAGATCTTCATGATGTGTCTCCTGATCGTCGTTCTTCGTCGACATCCTCCATGCATGGTCGGAAGTCATCACCTCCACCAGATGACGGAGATTTACCATTTCCTGACAAGATGGTGGCTTTGATGGCTCTTGTTCCTGAGATGCCTGAACCTACAAGTACTGGCCCTTCGTATAGTTCGAGACGTAAGCCCGTGACTGGCTTCTACTATCGTCCCATCCGAATCACCAGCGGCTACAGCACCGACTTCCTGTGCACCGTCTCCGGAGTGGGCGTCCCTATTGTCTACTTACGACAGTCAACTAGAGGACCGTGACAAGTTAAAGAAGCCTAGTTTCTCGTTTTATAGGATTCATGACAGCGTCCTTCCAGACAAGCCTCCTATACTGGACTTGGATTTGGATCAAGTTGTGAAGGGTACCAAAGCTGCCACCACCCTTACGGCTAAGGAAGTGGAGCGTCTTCAACAGATGTTCATCGCCATTCACCGCATTACATCGTACACTGACTGCTTCATCCCGTCTGGTGTTTGACCCTTCTATCCGTCAACCTAAGCGTGCCGTTCTCCTGTCTCCCATACATCAAGCTTATCTACGGGGATGTTTTTACACGCTGAACAAGACGAACTGTCATGTGATCGAGGCTTCCGCTTTCGCATATGCTTCCCTTCTTCATTCTCAGCGTAAGGCAGTATTGCGTGACACCAAACCTGAAGTTCCGGTTTCTGCCCAGAACACTTTGATGCACCAGCCGTTGACTTCCAAATTTCTGTTTAGCAACGCAATTCAATCCATCATGCCTGGTATTCGGGAGGAGAGAACGTCTAGACTTCTAGCTGCTGCTTCTCGTCACCCAATTCCTGCCTCGTCCGCATCTAACCAGAAGAGGAACCGAGGTTCAGGTCAGAAGACGACCCAACGGGAGACCCCTTCTGATACTTTTCGTCCCCTTGCCAATTCTTCAACTTCCCGTGGACGACGTCGGAGAGGCGCTAGAGGTAGAGGTGCCTCCAACAAGTGACAGTATACATTCCTTTCGTCTGCCCGCCTTCCGTCATTTCAGTCATCCTGTCGTCGGCGGTCGTCTGCAGCATTTCTGGGAAAATTGGCAGCCCATTACAGACGATGTTTGGATTCTAAGGACACTAAGACAGGGATTTCGCTTCACCTTCCAGGACCATCCCCAGCTCATCTCTCGTCCTCGTCCATCACTGCTGCCAGTTCCCGCAGGACACGTTCAGACACTTCTTTCATCCGTCACCATTCCCATCACAGAAGGTGCGGTCAGAGAGCTGCCTCAGGCCGAGGACACAGTCGGTTTCTACAGCCACGTCTTCCTGGTTCCGAAGAAGGATTCCGACCAGATGCATATGATAATCGACCTGAGATGTCTCAACAAGCTGTACCTGTCACCACCTCCTCATTTCAAGATGACGCCGGTTTCATCGATCCGCGCCCGTCTACACCACAGGAATTGGCTGGCGTCCATCGATCTACAAGACGCATATCTGCATATACCCATTCATCCTCGACATCGTCGATACCTACGCTTCGCCATCGCCGGTGGACGATTCGAGTGGCAGGTGCTCCCGTTCGGAGTCAACATCGCCCCATGGCTTTTCACCCGCATCACAGCACCAGTCATGGCGTTCCTGCATCTACGGGGTATTCTCATAGAGGTTTACATAGACGACATCTTCATTTGGGCAATGGACAAGTCTCTACTCAACGCTCAGATCCGGTTCGTTTTACTCGTCCTTCAACACCTTGGCTTCGTCCCTCATCCTCAGAAGTCAGAGTTGGTACCGGCACAATGTCGTTCCTTCATCGGGGCAGTCTTCGACACACTCCAACAGTTAGTACGACCCCCGGAACATCGGTGGACCAAGCTTCAAACGATGGTTCGAATGTTTCTGGCTTCACCTTCACAGTCCCTCAAGTCTTTTAGGTCTACTCACATCCACTCAAGACCTCACTCACTACGGCCGTCTTCAAGTTCGACCTCTGCAATACCACCTGCAGAGGCATCTTCAGATGTCATTCCTCAATCCGATAGTTCCGGTATTGACGTCTCTACATCCACATCTGACTTGGTGGGGGCCCCGTTACAATGTCATGCGGGGAGTACCCTTTGTACCACCAGCTCCACTACATCATCTCTACACCGATGCGTCCGAGACAGATTGGGGAGCCCATCTAGACGACCTAGAGATGTCCGGCAGATGGTCGACATCGGATGCCAAACATCATAGCAACCTCTTGGAAATGAAAGCTGTCATCTGTGCAGTCCGGCATTAGAGTCCTCTACTGGTGAATTCCTCTCTTCTCATCTAAACAGACAATTCGACCGTCATTGCTCATATCAACAAGATGGGTGCCACCGGATCCTATCCAACTGTTCCAGTGTCGGGTACGGACCAGCTTGCTTCCCTTAAGACTATATCTACTCTTCGAGATCTTCATGATGTGTCTCCTGATCGTCGTTCTTCGTCGACATCCTCCATGCATGGTCGGAAGTCATCACCTCCACCAGATGACGGAGATTTACCATTTCCTGACAAGATGGTGGCTTTGATGGCTCTTGTTCCTGAGATGCCTGAACCTACAAGTACTGGCCCTTCGTATAGTTCGAGACGTAAGCCCGTGACTGGCTTCTACTATCGTCCCATCCGAATCACCAGCGGCTACAGCACCGACTTCCTGTGCACCGTCTCCGGAGTGGGCGTCCCTATTGTCTACTTACGACAGTCAACTAGAGGACCGTGACAAGTTAAAGAAGCCTAGTTTCTCGTTTTATAGGATTCATGACAGCGTCCTTCCAGACAAGCCTCCTATACTGGACTTGGATTTGGATCAAGTTGTGAAGGGTACCAAAGCTGCCACCACCCTTACGGCTAAGGAAGTGGAGCGTCTTCAACAGATGTTCATCGCCATTCACCGCATTACATCGTACACTGACTGCTTCATCCCGTCTGGTGTTTGACCCTTCTATCCGTCAACCTAAGCGTGCCGTTCTCCTGTCTCCCACACATCAAGCTTATCTACGGGGATGTTTTTACACGCTGAACAAGACGAACTGTCATGTGATCGAGGCTTCCGCTTTCGCATATGCTTCCCTTCTTCATTCTCAGCGTAAGGCAGTATTGCGTGACACCAAACCTGAAGTTCCGGTTTCTGCCCAGAACACTTTGATGCACCAGCCGTTGACTTCCAAATTTCTGTTTAGCAACGCAATTCAATCCATCATGCCTGGTATTCGGGAGGAGAGAACGTCTAGACTTCTAGCTGCTGCTTCTCGTCACCCAATTCCTGCCTCGTCCGCATCTAACCAGAAGAGGAACCGAGGTTCAGGTCAGAAGACGACCCAACGGGAGACCCCTTCTGATACTTTTCGTCCCCTTGCCAATTCTTCAACTTCCCGTGGACGACGTCGGAGAGGCGCTAGAGGTAGAGGTGCCTCCAACAAGTGACAGTATACATTCCTTTCGTCTGCCCGCCTTCCGTCATTTCAGTCATCCTGTCGTCGGCGGTCGTCTGCAGCATTTCTGGGAAAATTGGCAGCCCATTACAGACGATGTTTGGATTCTAAGGACACTAAGACAGGGATTTCGCTTCACCTTCCAGGACCATCCCCAGCTCATCTCTCGTCCTCGTCCATCACTGCTGCCAGTTCCCGCAGGACACGTTCAGACACTTCTTTCATCCGTCACCATTCCCATCACAGAAGGTGCGGTCAGAGAGCTGCCTCAGGCCGAGGACACAGTCGGTTTCTACAGCCACGTCTTCCTGGTTCCGAAGAAGGATTCCGACCAGATGCATATGATAATCGACCTGAGATGTCTCAACAAGCTGTACCTGTCACCACCTCCTCATTTCAAGATGACGCCGGTTTCATCGATCCGCGCCCGTCTACACCACAGGAATTGGCTGGCGTCCATCGATCTACAAGACGCATATCTGCATATACCCATTCATCCTCGACATCGTCGATACCTACGCTTCGCCATCGCCGGTGGACGATTCGAGTGGCAGGTGCTCCCGTTCGGAGTCAACATCGCCCCATGGCTTTTCACCCGCATCACAGCACCAGTCATGGCGTTCCTGCATCTACGGGGTATTCTCATAGAGGTTTACATAGACGACATCTTCATTTGGGCAATGGACAAGTCTCTACTCAACGCTCAGATCCGGTTCGTTTTACTCGTCCTTCAACACCTTGGCTTCGTCCCTCATCCTCAGAAGTCAGAGTTGGTACCGGCACAATGTCGTTCCTTCATCGGGGCAGTCTTCGACACACTCCAACAGTTAGTACGACCCCCGGAACATCGGTGGACCAAGCTTCAAACGATGGTTCGAATGTTTCTGGCTTCACCTTCACAGTCCCTCAAGTCTTTTAGGTCTACTCACATCCACTCAAGACCTCACTCACTACGGCCGTCTTCAAGTTCGACCTCTGCAATACCACCTGCAGAGGCATCTTCAGATGTCATTCCTCAATCCGATAGTTCCGGTATTGACGTCTCTACATCCACATCTGACTTGGTGGGGGCCCCGTTACAATGTCATGCGGGGAGTACCCTTTGTACCACCAGCTCCACTACATCATCTCTACACCGATGCGTCCGAGACAGATTGGGGAGCCCATCTAGACGACCTAGAGATGTCCGGCAGATGGTCGACATCGGATGCCAAACATCATAGCAACCTCTTGGAAATGAAAGCTGTCATCTGTGCAGTCCGGCATTAGAGTCCTCTACTGGTGAATTCCTCTCTTCTCATCTAAACAGACAATTCGACCGTCATTGCTCATATCAACAAGATGGGTGCCACCGGATCCTATCCAACTGTTCCAGTGTCGGGTACGGACCAGCTTGCTTCCCTTAAGACTATATCTACTCTTCGAGATCTTCATGATGTGTCTCCTGATCGTCGTTCTTCGTCGACATCCTCCATGCATGGTCGGAAGTCATCACCTCCACCAGATGACGGAGATTTACCATTTCCTGACAAGATGGTGGCTTTGATGGCTCTTGTTCCTGAGATGCCTGAACCTACAAGTACTGGCCCTTCGTATAGTTCGAGACGTAAGCCCGTGACTGGCTTCTACTATCGTCCCATCCGAATCACCAGCGGCTACAGCACCGACTTCCTGTGCACCGTCTCCGGAGTGGGCGTCCCTATTGTCTACTTACGACAGTCAACTAGAGGACCGTGACAAGTTAAAGAAGCCTAGTTTCTCGTTTTATAGGATTCATGACAGCGTCCTTCCAGACAAGCCTCCTATACTGGACTTGGATTTGGATCAAGTTGTGAAGGGTACCAAAGCTGCCACCACCCTTACGGCTAAGGAAGTGGAGCGTCTTCAACAGATGTTCATCGCCATTCACCGCATTACATCGTACACTGACTGCTTCATCCCGTCTGGTGTTTGACCCTTCTATCCGTCAACCTAAGCGTGCCGTTCTCCTGTCTCCCACACATCAAGCTTATCTACGGGGATGTTTTTACACGCTGAACAAGACGAACTGTCATGTGATCGAGGCTTCCGCTTTCGCATATGCTTCCCTTCTTCATTCTCAGCGTAAGGCAGTATTGCGTGACACCAAACCTGAAGTTCCGGTTTCTGCCCAGAACACTTTGATGCACCAGCCGTTGACTTCCAAATTTCTGTTTAGCAACGCAATTCAATCCATCATGCCTGGTATTCGGGAGGAGAGAACGTCTAGACTTCTAGCTGCTGCTTCTCGTCACCCAATTCCTGCCTCGTCCGCATCTAACCAGAAGAGGAACCGAGGTTCAGGTCAGAAGACGACCCAACGGGAGACCCCTTCTGATACTTTTCGTCCCCTTGCCAATTCTTCAACTTCCCGTGGACGACGTCGGAGAGGCGCTAGAGGTAGAGGTGCCTCCAACAAGTGACAGTATACATTCCTTTCGTCTGCCCGCCTTCCGTCATTTCAGTCATCCTGTCGTCGGCGGTCGTCTGCAGCATTTCTGGGAAAATTGGCAGCCCATTACAGACGATGTTTGGATTCTAAGGACACTAAGACAGGGATTTCGCTTCACCTTCCAGGACCATCCCCAGCTCATCTCTCGTCCTCGTCCATCACTGCTGCCAGTTCCCGCAGGACACGTTCAGACACTTCTTTCATCCGTCACCATTCCCATCACAGAAGGTGCGGTCAGAGAGCTGCCTCAGGCCGAGGACACAGTCGGTTTCTACAGCCACGTATTCCTGGTTCCAAAGAAGGATTCCGACCAGATGCATATGATAATCGACCTGAGATGTCTCAACAAGCTGTACCTGTCACCACCTCCTCATTTCAAGATGACGCCGGTTTCATCGATCCGCGCCCGTCTACACCACAGGAATTGGCTGGCGTCCATCGATCTACAAGACGCATATCTGCATATACCCATTCATTCTCGACATCGTCGATACCTACGCTTCGCCATCGCCGGTGGACGATTCGAGTGGCAGGTGCTCCCGTTCGGAGTCAACATCGCCCCATGGCTTTTCACCCGCATCACAGCACCAGTCATGGCGTTCCTGCATCTACGGGGTATTCTCATAGAGGTTTACATAGACGACATCTTCATTTGGGCAATGGACAAGTCTCTACTCAACGCTCAGATCCGGTTCGTTTTACTCGTCCTTCAACACCTTGGCTTCGTCCCTCATCCTCAGAAGTCAGAGTTGGTACCGGCACAATGTCGTTCCTTCATCGGGGCAGTCTTCGACACACTCCAACAGTTAGTACGACCCCCGGAACATCGGTGGACCAAGCTTCAAACGATGGTTCGAATGTTTCTGGCTTCACCTTCACAGTCCCTCAAGTCTTTTAGGTCTACTCACATCCACTCAAGACCTCACTCACTACGGCCGTCTTCAAGTTCGGCCTCTGCAATACCACCTGCAGAGGCATCTTCAGATGTCATTCCTCAATCCGATAGTTCCGGTATTGACGTCTCTACATCCACATCTGACTTGGTGGGGGCCCCGTTACAATGTCATGCGGGGAGTACCCTTTGTACCACCAGCTCCACTACATCATCTCTACACCGATGCGTCCGAGACAGATTGGGGAGCCCATCTAGACGACCTAGAGATGTCCGGCAGATGGTCGACATCGGATGCCAAACATCATAGCAACCTCTTAGAAATGAAAGCTGTCATCTGTGCAGTCCGGCATTAGAGTCCTCTACTGGTGAATTCCTCTCTTCTCATCTAAACAGACAATTCGACCGTCATTGCTCATATCAACAAGATGGGTGCCACCGGATCCTATCCAACATTTCGTCTGGTTTGGACCCTCTTCGACTGGGCTCTGCAACATCACTGCCGGCTTCGTGCGCGTCATGTTCCAGGTCGGCTCAATGTACTAGCAGATCACCTTTCTCGTCCCAAAACTGTCCTAGAGATCGAGTGGCAACTGCATCCAGAGGTCTTCCAACGCGTCACCAGCATCTGGGACACCCCTCTGATCGACATGTTTGCGACGAGGAACAATGCACAGCTTTCCCTATTCGTCAGTCCAGTTCTGCACCCTCGGGCCTACGCCATCGATGCTCTATCGATCAACTGGGACAACTTCCTTGCGTATGCCTACCCGCTCATTGCCTTACTACAGGAAGTACTACAGAAGATTGTTCAACACGACTGCATCATTCTTCTTGTTCCGTGGTGGTCCCGTCGACCGTGGTTTCCGGCTCTGATCCCTCTACTCACCGCCCCACCACGTCGCCTACCAGTTTGGGACAACCTGTTAAGCCAACCTTACGGGATACTCCATCACAACCCGCAGTGGCTCAACCTACACGTCTGCAGACTATCCAGAGTGCGCTCACAGACCAAGGATTTTCAGCAGATGTTGCAGAGACGATGGTTTTATCCAATAGATCTTCTACATCACAGCTCTAAGTGGAATTATTTCGTCTCGTGGTGTAAACGTTGAGTCTCCGATCCCGACACTGCCTCCCTTCCAATAGTTGCGGACTTTCTTCTTCGCCTACACCGAGATAAGAAGTTTAAAAGCAGCACTATTGAAGGATACCGGTCAGCCTTGGCCCGGGTTGTACGGTTATCTGCGGGCATTGACATTAGCCTGGATCACAATATCTCTGCTCTTATACGTGCCTGTGATTTACAGTCCCGTCGTTTCCGTCAACTATTACTGAAGTGGGTCATTGGTGTGGTTCTCAGTGCATTCCTTCGCCCACCCTTTGAACCATTACAGTCAGTCTCTATTAAAGCTGTTTCCTACAAGACTGCCTTCCTAGCGGCCTTCGCCCTGGCGTCTAGAGTATCCGCGCTTCATGCCTTGAAAAGGAAATCGATGACTTGGACGGCAGATTGGTCACGCATATCCTTCCGCCCTGTTCCAGAGTTCATCGCCAAGAATGAGACTGTACGTCAAGGACCTTGTGCTCAACGTCTGTACTCCATCCCTGCATTAACAGATTTTGTCCACGGCCTTGATGACGACAAATTATTATGTCCAGTACGAGCAATACGTCACTACCTCTCCCGCATCGATCCAATCAGAGGTTCTGGTCGACTGCTGCTGCTCTCTCTTCTCCCAAATGTTACTCAGGACATCACCAAGAATACTGTGGCCTCTTGGTTGAGAAAGACCATTACTCGCCCTCGACGCTCCCCCGCTTCTGGCCTCTGCATCTTCCCATGAAATACGAGTCATCGCCACGTCATGGCCTTTATGGAGTAGATGGTTACGAGATACGGCACATCAGGGATCGCCAATACAAGCCAGCCAGCTGTCAAGACCCCGACACTAGGTGAGTATACATTCTGAGTCGGACATTCAACGAAAGAAACTGGCGTTTAGAGCATATATGTTGGTACTCTAGTATTCGGGTGCAGAAGTCCGGTTTTTATACGCCCGCCAAAAAGGCGGACGTATTATGTGATGGCGGTTTCCGTCCGTCTGTACGTGTGTCCGGACGTCCGTGCGTCCGTCCGTCCGTGTGTCCGTCCCCCGTGTCCGGTCTATATCTGGAACACTTTTCTATTTACAGTTCCAATTTTGGGTGAGTGGATACCCTACGGGGAGACGATATGTCGCGTACAAAAATGAAGGTCGAGGTCAGAGGTCAAAGGTCATTGGCCTGAAAAACAGGAAGTCACTGAAGTGTTCGTGTCCGGTCTATATCTCTGAATGTTTTCTATCCACAGTTGCAATTTTTTGTGAGTGGACACACCAGGTAGAGACGATGTGTCGCGTATCGAAATTCAGGTCGAGGTCAGAGGTCAAAGGTCACTGTTGCCTAAAATCAGGAAATCATTGATAGTTTTCTATCTACAGTTCTAATTTTTGGCGAGTGGATGCCCTAGGGGGAGATGATGTGTTGCGCATACCAAATGTAGGTCAAGGTCAAAGGTCAGTGGTACCGCAAAATCAGGAAATCATTAAAAATTTCATTTTTTTTGTGAGTGGATTCAATAGGGGGAAATGAAGTGTTGTATACCAAACATTGGGTCAAGGTTGAAGGTCAAAGGTCACTGTCCCCAAAATTAGGAAATTATTAAAAATAACTTTTTTTTTGTGTCAGTAGATACATTAGGGGGACACGATGTGCCACATACCAAAATGTAGGTCAAGGTCACCGTGACCCCAAAATCATGAAAATGTTAAAAATCTTGATTTTTTTTGTGTCCATTGATATATTAAGGCGACACGATTTTGTCATGTACTAAAATTCAGGTCAACGTTAATAGTCAAGATCACTGTGACCCCAGAATCAAGAAATTTTTAAAAATTACTTTTTTGTGTCAGTAGATATATTAGGGGGACATGATGTGTCACATACCAAAATGTAGGTCAAGGCCGAAAGTTAAGGTCACTGTGACCCCCAAAATTATGAAATTGTTAAAAACCATGATTTTTTGTGTCCATTGATACACTGAGGGAAAACGATGTGTCATGTACCAAAATTCAGGTCAAGGTCAAAGGTCAAGGTCACTTTTTCTCCCAGTAGATACATTAGAGGGACATGTGTTACATACCAAAATGTGGGTCAAAGGTCAAGGTCACTGTGACCCCAAAATCAAGAAATCATTACAAGTCACATTTTCATATGCCTGTCGAAGACGAAGTCGTGTATGTGATATCTCTAGTTTCAAGGTATGATTAATACCCAACTTTGAGTATACCATACTCGCATGGCGAAGAGAAGCCATACATTTTGAGATCAATTTGTCAAAGATCACACAGTCCCCCAAAAAACTGAATCAAGTTTTCAGAGTTCTCTCCCCTACAAGTTTATGGCATTTGTCCTGTGGAGTTTGAAACAGCTACAATTTAGTTAAAATATTGTGAAATAAAAACCATACATTTACTAATTCGATGGGGAGAGGGGTCCTTGATGAACTTCATAACTGTTTATTAACTCAAGAACAAAGGTTTACTTATCACTTTCTTCTTCCTTCATGAAAAGTTCTCTCGGCTGAAAGGAATCCATTTGCAGGAAAACTACTATTCTCCTGTGTTTGACTATTCTCGATTTCAGTGTGAGATTTGTGAGCTCTCGGCTCTTGCTTCAAGGTGAACTAGTTACCAAAAGTTAAGCCCATTTTAGTTAATCATTCAAAGATCTGATATATGTTACATTCTCAGAAGCACAAAATTGTAGACCTTTCTCTGGATTGCTAGCTACCAATTGGAATCAAGGCTATTAAACCACCTTGAAATTTGGACCAATGTAATTCCAGATATACGGGCGTATATTGAAGCCCCTTGGGCTCTTGTTACCCTTTTTACCGTTTTACTAGAAATTGCCTCGTAGCCCCTACAGTGCTCTAGGCCAAGGGATACTGACGGGTTCAATTTATGGTACCATATATCTCTGATCATCTCAGCGGTTACTCTATACTTCAGCAAAGTCCGAGGCCCCGCCACCACACTGTTGGTAGTGGGGCATAACAATAGCAGGTGTAGATATGAGCAATAAATATTAAACATTTATAGACAATGTTGGTGTTTATTATTAAATCAAACCAGCTATTGTTCTGACTGCTCAACCCAGCCTCCCCGCACACTTCTCGGCCTTTTACGCACCACGCTTACAGCCAGCAGTAAAAAGAAAGTGGGAAGTGCGTCACGGGCGCATGGGCAGAGTAACCTATAGCTGAGGCTCCAGAGGGTGAGAACTTTCAGTCTGCAGTAGGATCTCCATAACAAGATATGACATAACAATAGCAGGTGTAGATATGAGCAATAAATATTAAACATTTATAGACAATGTTGGTATTTATTATCAAATCAAACCAGCTATTGTTCTTACTGCTCAACCCAGCCTCCCCGCACTCTTCTCGGCCTTTTACGCATCACGCTTACAGGCGGCAGTAGAAGAAAAAGAAAGTGGGAAGTGCGTCACGGGCGCATGGGCAGAGTAACCTATAGCTGAGGCTCCAGAGGGTGAGAACTTTTAGTCTGCAGTAGGATCTCCATAACAAGATATGGCATAACAATAGCAGGTTTGATATGATAATAAATACCAACATTGTCTATAAATGTTTAATATTTAGGTCATGGTCAAATGTCAAGGTCTCTGACCCCAAAATCAGAAAACTGTAAAAAATCTAATTTTTTTGTGTCCATAGACAACGATATATCACGTACCAAAATTTAGATCGAGGTGAAATGTAAAGGCCAGTGTGTGTGGATACACGACACGGGGAGACGATGGGCCATGTATCGAAATTTAGTCCAAGGTCACTGGGACCCCAATCAGGATATTGTTAAAAATCGCAATTATTTTCCGTAGATACATTAGGGGAGACGATGTGTCATGGCCGGAAATTTAGGTCAGGGTCACTCTGACCCCAAAATCATTAAAAATATTCAGGATACATAAGAGTAGTATAAGAAGGGCAAATGTCTTATCACTTCCGTGGGTGGGAAGGGAAAATGTGGAAAGTTTTCGTAAGTAGATTAAAGTGACAAAATAGCCTACCGTTACAGCTGTTCGTATGTCGTGGTGTAGTGGATACGCACATTGGATCACAACCGCCTCGAAATTTTCTTTTATCGGGTTCGAATCCCAGGAGGGCAACATGTGTGACGTCGACAATTTTTTTCAATCTTTCTCATTTTTGTAAAAAATAAATGCGTTCAGTATATCTGAAATAAGATTTTAGGCTATCAGTATGAACCAATTAAAAGTAAAATAAATATTGTTTGCCGATGACACGATACCGTGTGGACATTACGGGCCAGTCAAACGTTGACTATAGACGGAAACGGGGGGACTTAATACAAATGTACAAAATACTAAGTCGCAAGGATGATATTGACCCAGGCACCTTCTTTGAATTGTCCACTCCAAAGAGACGAGGACACTCCAAAAAGTTGGTAAAACCCAGATGCACGAAAAATGTTCGACTTCATAGTTTCTCACAGAGACATATTGATGAGTGGAATTCGTTACCCGATGATATTGTGACCTCTGAAACTGTTGTTAATTTCAAATTACAACTGGATAAACTCGTAGGTTTGAAACTACACATATTTATTGACTCCAAATTTGGTTACCGAGTGTCGACCGGAAGCGGAATGCGTCTAGATGATCTGTACAGAAGGAGATGACAAGCTATTATAAAGCTTAAAATTTCTCCAAGACACAAGTCAGAATACAAGTAAGAAAAAGTAAGAAATGGAAGGATCAGTCGCTACCTGTTACAACGGCAATATATTCGCCTAAATTGTGTATTTATTCTCCAATATCAATCTTGGTAAACCAAGATGATAAATCAGGGGAATACCATCTAGACGTAACGCTAAGAAAACTTCGTGCGAAATGTTCATCGATATTCTACGATAATGAGCCAATCACGACAATTTCCGTCTTTTCCCTTCAACAATGATTGACGTTTAATTCACGGATATAAACACCTTCGTACGGCACAATCTTTTGATATTTCCTGCCACCAAACAAAGCCAGACTTTTCGGCGGGAACAAACCATTTGATGTTCACGCACACTGTCTGGAAATGATGCCATATTTGCATGGATAGTGCTTCCTGATAATGTTTACTGTTTTTGTCCACGTGCTACCACGTGTAATTACTGTGGGCGTGATTTTGGAATTGTTTAACCAAGCTATCTACGTGATTGGCTAACAAATGCAGTTTCAAAATCGCACGGGATTTATATAGGGCTGAATTCAGATATAATATTCCGTGATATTATATCTGAGTTTACTGAGATTGTCTCCAATATGTGCATGTAAAATCGACTGCAACGTGGTAAAATAATAACGTCTTGGTGCCAAACATATGTGAAGCTATCATGGTTCACCGTAACATTGTCCGTTGATTGACAGTTGCCGCCGACGACAAGTTGTACATTGCATTGTGATTGACAGATGGAGAGAAGAAATGTACATTCCTATGAGTCGGCTGGCTGTGGGCAAAAACCCCGCCTTACAACATCATCTCCTTTCCAGCCCCTCCTGTGGTCCTTCAAAGCCACTGCATATTTGGATACCTGGAATATCTCTGACGAACGTAGTACTATAATTTTCAAGTCAAGATTCTATTAAATAGTTGTCTCAATAAAGATATATAAAGATAACAGGTAGCAAATATATGCGACTACAGTTCTCTAGACGAAATAACAAAGTAACATTAAACGACTTATGTTTAATGTAATATATTATCCGTGTTTTAATGCATATTTACTCGCCGAGAATAATTTCGCCACCGAAAAGTATATTTATGACGAGCATACGCATTCCGAATGGTTCAAACGTTCATTTGAAGGCATCTCGATTAGTCTCGAAGCAAGTCGAACTATTTCGAGGGGGATCGAGATGATCTTGTGCTTCGAGAGAAAACCGGGAGCAAACCGGGACAACAATCGATAGAGATAACCGGGACCCTTCGAAACGAGATATTTATCGGTTTTACTCGTTAATCGAGAAACCGTCTCGATCGATTGGACGTGACCCCTTAATCGATATCATTCTGGGACGAAGCTAACATTCTGTAACCTTGTAGTCTCGTAGGCTGGCTTCCACTGGCCGTAGCACCAGACTATGCGGTTATAGCTGATGGGTCCTTCCTCCAAGAATCACCCAGGACGTCTTGCCACATGCCGTAGGGCCACTGACCGTCATGGTATAGGGATGCTCTACTTCACTTGGCGGACCCATAGCGGATGGATTCAGTGGTTTATCTTATCTATGCATCAGGTCAATATGTCTGAGCATATTGCCGCGAAGAGCGAGTGCATTCTGACAGAACGGACGGACCGATCGACGGTTGGCGGTCCGACCGAAACATCCAAGAACAAAGTCCCAGTTCCGCATTTTATGTCGGAGAAACCATACACCCGCTAACCCAACCTACACCTCGCGGCAGGCCACGATCCGCTGGGGGACCGCTATTACCGTACCTGAGCTCACTTAACAGGGATTTCCATATTTTAGGGGCAGAGTCCGTGTTTCCGACTTTTATAATTTCCTCTGTGTCCGTGTTTCCGCTTTCTAAGTTTCCAGGAAAAATCCTAATTTTTACATCTACTCCACCCATCAAGTGACCTTTCCTCTATGTTGCCCATAGCAGCCCAAGGTCAAAGTTCCAAGGACTGTGACGTCACTTCCTCCCCAATTCCCTCCACATTTCCCCTTCCTACCCACCGAAATGATATTTCCTTTCTTATACTATTCATAAGGGATGAGATGAGGTCTGTGGTGGGTGTATATTGAAGTCAATTTTGGCTCTTGTTCATACTTCAATTCTACTAATCGACTGGAAACAGAAAGCGCATTTAGTTGAAATCAAATCTGTAATCTTTATTTTAAAAATACAGCATTGTATATCACTCAATTAATAGGCATACCAGTCTGTAAATAACCAGCGGAGTAACACGAAAAACTGACAAACTCGGTCATCACATTTTCTTGGACCATACAGTTTCATTTCATATCCGGGTTACATCAACATTTAAAATTTCGTATTAGTCCGTATTAACTTTATAATCCGTCAAGTGCGAAATTGACTACCCGTGACATTATTGTTTTATGACAAGCGACCAGTCCGATACAATAAACAATAACACAACATAATTTTCAAAAAAAATGACTGCAATAACAAACCGAAAGTTGCTCATAAAAATAACAACACAGATCTAAAACCGATTCTACGAGTTAGTGAAAACAGTCATAAAGTTAAAATTGAGTACAGGAGAATATAGTATATCCCTTCGTTGAAATTTACCGAGTCCATCTTTTCACTCTCAGACGAAAGATTCAGTTCAACGTTTATATAACTACACGTGTATTAGGCTACCAAATCGCTCCAGCCATATTGAATCTTAGGTAAAATATAATTACACGCCACTGAATAGTTAAATTAGGTTAAGTAGCCACATTTGACGAGAAATCCAAGTTCTGAGAAAATTATAAACATTTATGTGTGGTCAGGTTGTGTGAAAACTAAGAATTTCGCCAAAAATATAACGGAAACTTTGCATATTCAGCTGATAGAAAATCAGTTTATATGTTTTTAAATCTTGAAAATAAACCACTAGGAAGTGATTAAACATAACTAACAACATAAATCAAAACGGTTTTGTTATTGTATTTAACACGGTAAAGAAACATTCAAAATTGGCAATTCCTGTCTCAATTTGTTAACGCCTTTGAAATTCGTACTTTATGGCCTACTTGACTGATATTGTGTACTTTTAAGGGCATCGGCTTCGGATGTATAATGCACGGTCCTCGGAGTTGGCCATTTTAACGGCTCCCTGTATAGTATGAAATCATCATCTCTTGGGAATCGCCCCTTTCCTTTCTTAGTCATAAAAGCAAGTCTAAGTAGAAATTGCCGTAACTAGTGGGGATTTCACAGTCACGCTTGCAGACAGACTGGCTTCTATGGCTTTATTCTGCTCTTTGATGGCCGTTTATGTAATATAGGTATTGAGTGTTTCTGTAATTTGTACTTGGGTACGGGTATCTTTGTTTGCTGGCGTATTTGGCGCCTCATCTCGGTCTTATTTACGGTAACTGGCGGTTCCGATTCGTCAGCTACTGATGACACTTCCGCGGGCTTTGGCACCTGGCGATCTTTCATTTCGACAGCCTTCTGGATGAATTCTAAAATAGCTATATTATGGGCTGTACGCCGTCCCTCCTCTGGACTGGCCGAAGTCACTGGCATATATCTAGCCGAAGGACTAAGCATCGTTCTAAGCAAAGCTCCCACGACTTTTGAATTCAAAATTGCCATCGCTAAATCAACAATATAAGTGGACTTGATGATGGTTTTCAAAACACCACCAGCTTCTTCATAATGAAGTATTGCGTGTCCCATATCGATGTACTTGGCCAAACCCACTATCGCAAAGACAGCGTCATTTGTTGTCGCCAGCGTGGCTTTTCTGACGTCACAAGAGTTTATGTGATCTAGGATTGCTGTTATTATACCCCGACCATCGCCGCATTTCAATATAGCATCAACGATAACGTTTTCGTCTGCGTTTTGCAAGATTGCTATTACCACATCGATGGCGTCAGCATATTTCATTATCGCCGACACAATGTCATCGGCATCTGATGACCCCAATATGGCTTGTACAACTTCAGAATTATCCAGAGTTTCTAAGACAGCCCTCATCACACCAACAACACCGTCATACCGAAGAATTGCAGCCACGATATCAATATCCTCACTAGAATCAGTTGCACAGGCACAATCTTCTTGATCTACCATTTGTTTCTCGATATTTTGCTGCAGTCCATTGTTTTGATTGTCAGCCACCTCCTGCACGAACGCTGACATAAAAGATCCCTCATTTCCACCGGAAAAGCTCATTTGTGAACCGCCAACGGGGTAACGCAGCACTGTTGAGAAAACAATTGCCACGGCTTCAGAATCCAAGATCGCCTTTGCCAAATCAACAATGTCAGTTGACTTGATGATGGTTTTCAGAACAGCACCAGCTGCTTTGGACTCAAATATCACCTTCGCCATATCAATGTGATAAGCAAAGCCCAATATTGCAAAGACAGCATCATTCGACATCGCCAGCCTGGCCTTCGTGACTTCGCAGGAATTTGTGTAATCTATGATGGATTTTATGATGCCTCGTCCATCGCCACATTTCAAGATGGCATCCACAATAGAGTCTTCTTCTACGTTTTGTAGTATTGCTATTGCAACGTCAATGGCGTCAGCAGACTCCAGTATCGCCGTTACAACAATAGTGGCGTCTGGAGATCCTAACATTGCTTTCGTTACATCAGAATTATCCAAGGTATCCATAACAGCTCTTATGACACAGGCAACGCCTTCATATCGAAGAATTGCCATTATCATATCAGTGTCCACATTGAAATAAGATCCATCGTCGTCATCTGTCCGATCTACAACGTGTGTTCTAGCTTCCTTCTGTGGCACATAGACCGGAGTATTATAAATACTCTCTGGCGTATTCATAAGAGTAATATTTTCTTCTGTGCCATCTTCTCGCCGTGGTAGTTCAGTGTGGATTTCGAGAACATCAAGCTGTGGATCGGCATCGGTGGATGTATTTGTTATATGTCGTGTTTCCGTTATTTTAACATTTCTGCATTGTCTACTACATGTATCTCCTTGTTCAATTGGTCCAGACTGTTCGCGCCCACTGAAAGATGGAATTCTTGCATTGTCGTCTGCTTTCGCTGGCTTGCGATATGGAGCCTCTGTTTCATTGCCAGCTTCTGACAATTGCTGAATATACTCGGGAGTGCCTTCACCTTGTTGGATGTGCTTGGTTGAGGTCTTCACTTCAACATGGGATATTTCCTTAGTGGCTTCCTCACACGTATGCCCTGCATCAATCACGTGCTTTATTGTTTTAAGAACTCCCCTATCTCCAGGACAAGCGATACAGCCTTGTTCCTCGGTTTTTCCCTGAGCAATATCTTTTGGAGAGACACTGGCAAACTCTACATTACCATATGCTTCATTGACGACTTCTTCATGACCGACGTCATTCGGAGCGAATCTGGTAAACTCTACATTACCATTTGCTTCAGTTTCGGCTTCCTCATTAACGCCCAGTTTCGAAATGACACTGGTAAACTCCGAATCGCCATTAATGACCTCTCTACGAGCGGCATCTTTCTGAGGGACGCTGTGATACTCTACAGTACCATAGGCTTCTCTGGCCGTTTCCTCATTGACGGTATCTTTCGAAGGGGCACTGGTAAGCTCTGTATCATAATTTGTTTTTTTAACGACTTCTTCAAGAGCGTCATCCATCGGAGGGACACAGGTAAACTCTGTATCATAACTTCCTTCTGTAACGACTTCACAAGCAACATCCATCGGAGGGACACAGGTAATCTCTATATCATAATTTGCTTCACATACGACATCCATCCGAGGGACACGAGTAAGCTCCGTATCATAATTTGCTTCTGTAACGACTTCTTCACGAGTGACATCCATCGGAGAGACACGGGTAAGCTCCGTGTCATAATTTGCTTCTGGAACGAGTTCTTCATGAGTGACATCCATCGAAGGGACACTGGTAAACTCCATATCATAATTTGCTTCTGTAACGACTTCACCAGCGACAATGGTAAAGTCTGTATCATAATTTGCTTCTGTAACGATTTCACGAGCGACATCCGTCGGGGGGACACTGGTAAACTCTGTGTTGTCATTTGCTTGAGTAAAGACATTTTCATGTGCGGCATCTCTCGGAGTGATACTGGTCAATTCTACATCAATTATTGCCCCATTGGAGCCTTTTTCAACAGACCATCCAGGGGGTTTCCCCTTCTTAGCAGATTGTGGAGAAGATTGGTCAATTACCATCTGCGTTACTGATTCATCAGCGCAATTGTCGTCTACTCGCAAAATGTTGGCATCCGTTCTGACTATTTCATCATCATATCTGGATGTGGGTGATTGTATGACGCATTGTTTTCCTGTTGAAGTGGCTCCCCTTTTTGCCAGTGTAATGTCTATACAAGTTCTATGCTCGCAATCAGCTGTACCTGAAATCGCCGGTTTTTTCTGTAATCGTACGATGTTTTCAAGCGGGTCCGGGAAGTTTTCCTCACAGGAATAGTACTCACAGGAGTCGATATTCAACATGACGCCAACTGCTGAATGTTGGTGTGTTTCTTCTGCTAGTTTGACCTCTGATGTTCGCCTACAGCTTCCAAGGCTACAGTATGGCGACAAGCTATATTGGCTTTCCAGTGCTTCACTGTCTCCAATATGTTCTATCTGATCAGAGAGTTCGACAGGTGTCGAACATTGGCTATTAGCAGTCACTGTCGTGACATTGAGATCTGTGTCCCCCGTACATCCAACCAGGGAGATTCCTCTACCCGCACATGAGTCGGACACTTCACTCATTTGAGTAGTGGAAATATCTAAAACATCACTTCCCGACAAACTTTCCCGACTGCCTTTAAAACGGTTAACACCTATCTTAACACACTTATCTGGAATGTGTTCCAAAGTTTTGTCTGAAGAAACCGATGTAAAGCTGTTAGCTTTAATAGAAGATGATGATTCGGGTACAGATACACAATCCCTGCCCTCACGCACCATCGTGGAACCATCTAAGTCTTCTGGCTTGTTTTCCCTATGAAGGTTTCGTGAAATATCTGGAGCACTCTTGACATTTTCTTTCATTGTTCTCTCCAGACAGGTCTCTGTGCGCTTGGTTTTGGTCTCATCGGCAACTGAAATATACGAAGTGGCCATGCAGCATAAGACACAGTTATGAATATTCTTAAGCTGTGACGTAAATGCATACCAACGGGTTCTACTTCAAACGTTTGTACCTTGTACAGCGGATTAATGAAGATGAAGGAAAATCATCGAAAACGTTCGAAAATAGATCATTGAACTAATGTACATTTTTATGTTCCTGAAAGCAAAACGTACCGATTCCGTCTTCTGCCCCCAAACTATCTTTCTCATCTGCAGCGTCAAGACGAGTTAATTCCCTTTTGGAAAATGACTTGGTCGAATAAGTTCTCCTCGTGACCTTTCTATGCAATCGCTGTAGATATGATGTGGCAGGCAATGCTCTCAACTCAGCTGTAGAATTGAAACAATTAGAATTGAAACAATATACCCGACAATGTTGATAAAAGATTGACTTTTGGTTTACTGGTTTACTTTGGTTTACTAATACGGCATCGATTTTTTAAAATAGTTTTTTTTACATTTTTTTTTACTTTTTCTGATTTTCTTGTGTATTTTCTCAATTTTTCGCCTATTTTCTACAAACAGATTCTAGTTTATAATATAATTTCTTTAGATTTCTGTAATTTCTAGTAACGTTGTCATAAATATCTGTATTATATATTCACCGAAACCCAAAGAAAACGTCCAGAAACTTTTACACCGCGGTGGAGACCTTTACACCGCGGTGGAAACATTTACACCGCGGTGGAAACCTTTACATCGCTGAGAAAACTTTTACATCGCGGTGGAAATCTTTACTGCGGTGGAAACCTTTACACCGCAGTGGAAACCTTTACGCCGCGGTGAAAACGTACACGGCGGTGGAAACCTTTACACAGCAGTGGAAAACATTACACCGCGGTGGAAACCTTTACACCGCAGTGGAAATCTTTACGCCGCGGAGGAAACCTTTACGCAATGGTGAAAACCTTTACGCCGCAATGGAAACCTTTTCGCCGTGGTGAAAGCCTTGACGAAGTGGAGAAAACCTTTACGCCGCGGAGGAAACATTTACGCCGTGGTGGAAACCTTTACGCCGCGGTGGAAACTGTTATGCCGCGGTGGAAACCTTTACAACGCGGTGGAAACCTTTACACCGCGGTGGAAACCTTTACACCGTGGAGAAAACCTTTACACTACGGTGGAAACCTTCACACCGTGGTGGAAACTTTTTACAAGGTTAGGGTTAGGGTTAGATAACCCTACACATTTTGTTCCTGTGTGTGTCAAATGCCTTAGTTGACCTCGCATATGCATTACGGACCTCAAACACTGCCTAACCCAGTTGAAACCGGTTTAAACCATGTTTTCTAACGGTTTCTGCTGTGACAAATTCTGGATAAAAGTTAAAAATTTCAACTAGCATTGATGGAATTCAAATTGCGAAATAAACAGGTTATTGATATCTGACCTCTGTTTTGTGATGCTTGACCTCACATTACATAAATTATGACCTAATGAGGTCAAACCCTGCATTATTTAAAAATTTGTTTGCCGACAAATGCTATTGACAAATAGCTAGGAAAAAGTCATGATGTCACATTACGACATCAACACGGTTTTGACATCTGACCTTAGATTTGTAATGCTTGACCTCAAATTACATCACTATGACCTTATCAGGTCAAACCCTGCATTATTTAAAAAATTGTTTACCGACAAACGCTATTTACAAATAGCTAGTAAAAAGTCATGAGGTCACATTACGAAATCAACAGAGTTTTGATATCTGACCTCAGATTTGTAATGCTTGACCTCACATTACATCAACTATGACCTCATCAGGTCAAACCCTGCATTATTTAAAAAATTATTTGCCAACAAATGCGGTTTACAAATACCTAGCAAAAAGCCATGAGGTAACCTTACGAAATCAACAGGGTTTTGATATCGGACCTCGGATTTGTAATGCTTGACCTCACATTACATCAATTATGACCTAGTGTGGTGAAACCCTGCATTATTTCAGAAGTGATCGCCGACAAAATGCTATTACAAAAATTAGCCAGCAAAAGTCATAACGTCGCAATACGAAATCAACAGGGTTTTGGAATTTGACCTTCGTGACAAGTGACCCCAAAAATACTTATATACCGATTTTCAAGTCAGTCGGTCAAGGTGTAATTTTGACCTCCAGAAACGCCTCGACCTTATCTCCGACCTCGGGCTAAGAACTGCGATTTTGACCTCTGATGTTCTCCTAAGATCAAAGGTCGAGGTAGAGGTCAACGCACATGTCATGGGGCCATCCTATATCAAAAGTTTGGATAAAATCTTAGAATCTTGACCTCCGACCTCGGGTTATGAAATGCGATAGTACCATCAAAATGCACCATCGCAAATTCTGACTTGGGGTCAGAGGTCAAGGCCGAGGTCATAGGTAAACGCACAGGTCACCGAGTCATCACGTACCAAAAGGTCAAGATCGTCAGCCTATATTCGACACCTTCCGACAAGATGAAAGTCATATCAAAATGTTCGATAATGTTCGATACTCGATTTCGAGGTCAAGGTCAGTGCCAATTCTGACCTCGGATTCGTGATCAGCGACCTCGATAATACTTTAGAATCGTAACCTCAATTTTTTGGATAATAAATTTTATTCGAATTCCATGTGCTATTTTTCTGAGAAGTCGAAATTTTGACCCATGGTGGATTTCGCTGAAAATTTGGTCCTAAGTACTTTCGGGTTCGCTGATCACGATGACAAGGTCAGGTTTTCTAATGATCTTGACCTTGATATTTAATCAAGAATGTCCTGCGCCCACATTTTACGGCCTTAAGATCTGAAATTACATGAGGTTTTCTTTAGGTTAATGAAGTGATTGCATGAATTAAAATTGAAAACCCTGCGGTCAAAATTGAAATTTTGAGGTTTATTGTCTGCCGACAAGTGCTAGATGAGCTCGACATTCTTATAAGTAGAATTTGTCGGCCGTTATTGTCAACAGGGTTTTCTGTACCGATACCGGATTTCAGGTTAGCGACTTCGGAAATTTGATCTGTGAAATTTTCGAGAAAAACCCTGTGGAAATAGCGAAAATACAGAATGGACAGATGGCTTTGCGAAACCTGAAATCGACTACAAGACCACTTTTCTCGGCCAAAAAAGGTTCCATTGTATTCCTTGACCTCGAAAACGGTTTTCCAACATCTTACGGTTATGGCTCAGGACATTTTTGACCTAAAAAATATGACGTCCAAAAATGATACAGCAAATAGCTAGTTATAACTTAAACATTTCAAGAAAAACCCTGTCGAAATAGCGGAAATACGGAATGGACAGATGGCGCTGCGAAACCTGAAATCGACTACAAGACCACTTTGTTTTTGGACAAAAAATAGGTGCCATTGTATTCCTCGACCTCGAAAACTGTATTCCAACATCTTACGGTTATGGTTCATGATATGTTTGACCTCCGAGAATGAACTCCAAAAATGGTACAGCAATCTCTAGTTATAAATTAAGACTGGATTTTGTCGGCTCTGTTAAATCGGCATGGTTTTTATTTCTGACCTCAGATTACCTCAGAGCCCTTACAAATTTTTGAGGTCTTGAGATGATATTCCCAAAATTCACTCCTATACCATTTTCGTGATCGCTGAACTCGAATCTGCAGTCTAAACTGAGATCAGATTAAAAAACCTTTCTTATTCCGTGATGTGACCTCATGACAATCGCTAGCTAAAGCACCTTTTAACTGACCTTTTGTCGTTATCCGCGGAAGTGCCAGGGTCACCCACCCCTGCCGCAAAATGTTGGCGGCCACCCCCGTAATAACACTCTGTAGGGTGGTGGGGGTTCGAACCCTGTTGAATTTAGAAAGTCGAGATGTGACAAACTGCTAGGTAAGCCTATAACAAGCACTTGCCGCTCTGGATTTTCGCGCCCTAAAACTAGCGCGAAAGCGCCCTTTTAACATCGTGGTGACTTTTGCTTTTGTATGACGACTTTTGGTAGATAACGCTATTTTCTGGTCCAAAATACTGCTAGAGCGACGATTCTTGCTAGTTGCCCATGGCAAATGCTAGCGAAGTGCTAGTTAAGTTGTCGCGCACCTAACCCTAACCCCTAACCCTAACCTTCTAAAAGGTTTCCACCGCCGTGTGAAGGTTTCCACCGCGGTGTAAAGGTTTTCTCCGCGGTGTAAAGGTTTCCACCGCCGCGTGAAGGTTTCTACCGCGGCGTAAAGGTTTCCACCGCGGTGTAAAGGTTTCCACCGCGGTGTAACTGTTTCCATCGCGGTGTAAATGTTTCCACCGCGGTGTAAATGTTTCCACCGCGGTGTAAAGGTTTCCACCGCCGTATAAAGGTTTCCACCGCGGTGCAAAAGTTTCCACCGCGGTGCAAAGGTTTCCACCGCGGTGTAAAGGTTTCCACCGCGATGTAAAGTTTTCCACCAAAGTGTTGAGTTTTCCACCGCTGCGTAAAGGTCTTCTTCGCGGTGTAAAGGCTTTCACCACGGTGTAAAGGTTTCCACCGCGGTGTAAAGGTTTCCACTGCGGTGTAAAAGTTTCCACCGCGGTGTAAAGGTTTTCTTCGTGGTGTAAAGGTTTTCCACCGCGGTGTAAAGGTTTCCACCGCTGCGTAAAGGTCTTCTTCGCGGTGTAAAGGTTTCCACCGCGGTGTAAAGGTTTCCACTGCGGTGTAAAAGTTTCCACCGCGGTGTAAAGGTTTTCTTCGTGGTGTAAAGGTTTTCACCGCCGTGTAAAGGTTTCTAAGAGTTTTTTTTTGTTTTCGATGAATGTATAATACAGATATTTATGACAACGTTATTAGAAATTACAGAAAACTAAAGAAATTATGTTATAAACTAGAATCTGTTTGTAGAAAATAGGTGAAAAATTGAGAAAATACACAAGAAAATCAGAAAAAAGTATTAAAAAAATGTATAAACTATTTTGAAAAGTCGATGTCCCTTAAAGGCCACCGTAGTTTAAACATACATTATCTTCCAAAGACGGCCACATTACAAATGCGATTTTATCCGAGTATCGGTAAACTACATTGTGTTAAAAAACGTATACAGGCCTACCATTTCTTTCCCGGAGCAGAGTCTCAAAGAACATTGCAGCTAACTGCTGTATGTGTCTGGGCTGTATAGTGATCACCTGCTTCCCAAGTTCCCTCACCAAGTTTCCCAGACTTGGCGGTATGCATTGTCGTCTCGCGCGCTGGCGCCCGCCTATGGAACAGAAAACGTTAGTTCATTAGAATACGCAAAGCGTTATCTCCGTAGCAAACAAGGAACAATCAAATCCAATACTCAGTACTCCTGGATTAAAACTACGAGTGCTCATTCACCCCCATGGCTCATTCACCCCCATGGGTTCATTCACCCCCATGGGTTAGTTTATAGGGATAGGGAGATCGCGTGCCCTCAGGCTTTCTATACTACTCATCGCGCACTACTGATTGCGCATGCGCAGTCGACCCATTCTACTGTAGGCTGCAAGCCTGGCCCATGGAATCTCAGGTAGCGAAAACACCAGGTCTCTCGCCCCACCCTATCCCGCGCCACACCTATAGGGATAGGGAGATCGCGTGCCCTTTCAATACTATTTATCGCGCACTACTCATCGCGCATGCGCAGTCGACCCATTCTACTGTAGGGTGTAAGCCTGGCCCATGGAATCTCAGGTAGTGAAAACCCCAGGTCTCTCGCCCCACCCTATCCCGCGCCACACCTATGCGACCAGCTGTGCAGTGAGTAAAGAGGAGGAGGAGGAGGAGGAGGAGGAGGAGTAGGAGTAGGAGTAGGAGTAGGAGGAGGAGGACACGCCACGGATTATACTAGGTAGATTAGCGGGTAACATTGGCGGAACTGTCTAGGGATTTTGAACGCATCTCAGTGAGTGAGTGAGTGAGCTATGATTTAACGTCGCTTTCAACACTATTTCAGTCATATCACGACGTTTGGTTCCTATTCCTTTTCACACCCGGGACCGCACAGGCGGGGTCCTATTCCTTTTCACACTCGGGAACCTCATGGGTGCCCCAGTTAGTCGCGTCGCGTTAGTGTACGTCTGCATATGAATAGTCGATCCATTAAAACACTTAGGCCTAAAGCCGGTATATATTCTGTTCGAATATAATTTATTGGACTTTACTATACAAATTAGTAATGCGTGGACTAGAAAATAGCCATGGAAAGTAGAATTAATTACTCTTAAGTTTTAACAACCAATCTACAAGGTATGCAAACATGTTTAATTAAGAAATAATGTTTTCATAGGCGAACTAAATGTTTAGTTTACGCACGGTTAGTGTGGGAAAGTTTATATTTTACGGCAAGGGCGAAGCCAGCACGCCTATGAAAACATTATTTCTATTCTATTGCACTAATCAAATTGAAAGGTTGAAACATATTTTAAACTTTGACAATCTTTCTCCCCTTTTTTGAAAAAACTCGTCCACTGATGCTGGGACGATGCTCCCGTCTCGGTTGGCATCGTGCCAATGTCAGTGGACGAGTTTATATGATCTCTCAAATGGAGAGTGATTTTGTCAGCTGAGTCAGCTGTTAGGAAATTACGTGGAAATTATTCTTTGTGTCGATTTGTTAATCAGTTTCCCGATGCAAACAAGTTAAACTTGAGAAGGAAATTTCATCTTGTAATTTATTTGTTTGTTTTATTAGATTGTTACTTGTATGAAAGGAGACGTCCCTTTCCTCACCCGTCTTGTGAAATGGAATCTCCTAATGAACACCTGCACTCGACACATGTACATTTAACATAACTGTGGTAAATCGTGTAATAATTGCACGGTTAGCTCGATTCTATTGACACAAGTGTTATAGAATGTTATAGACACCGTGTTGGGGATGGAAAATCGCATTTGCAGAAAGCAAAAATATAAACAAACAAACAAGCAAGCAAAAAAAAAAAAAAAAAAGTAGCGAAATAAAAACAGAGAACAACACTGAATTAAGAAATTTATATAAAATATATTCGTACTTCCCATATCGTCCCGTTGTCTCTTCTTCCCCTGTTAGATGTGATGCAGACGTATACATTCAGAATTACATGAACACAGTTCATTCTATAGCGATTTCTGCAGGGTGAATAAGGTAAAGTATTGTCACTGCAGTGGTCTCTCTTGTTATGTCTATCCCAAAGTCCTGATGTCCTCAGCAATGATTCCAAATACCATTTGATGATGGAAAGATGACCAGTTCGAGATGGGAGGGGGGTCAATCGTTGGACGATCTTACACCAAAATAGGCTATCCTACGTTGCAGAGTATAATCATGCTATACGTGCCTTCACTCTATATTACGCTCTGCAGTCGACAGGGTATCTGGAAGATGTGTATCACACGGTTTGTGTGCCTCGCCAACATAACTCCTCATCCTTCTGTACAATCACCGTGAACAAAACCCTGCCGTGCCTGTGTGTAGCTATTTTGTTTGCGTTAGATTCATTAGAAACGAACGCAAAAAAAAAAACAAAAAAAAAACGAACAAAAAAACACACACAAAGAAACATATCTAACAATCACAAATTAACAAATTGTTCAAAGAATGCAAGCCTTCATCCTGGAGGGTTCGTTTGGCCTACGGACCGTCCTTCAGTTATTGTACAGGCCTGTACATGGAGCAATCGTCGCTAGAAATTCCAATCACCTTAAGTCGGCCAAAAACTGAAGTCATTTGAGCAGTCAAAACGAAAACTCTGTGACAATCAGCGTATCCTCAGGCTCTGTTAAATGATGTGACCGCAGTTCTTCCAAACATATGTGAGGAGAGGTGAAGAGAGGTGAATGGACATTTTTTACTTCTTGGTCCTCATCCCGTATTATGCGGGCGCGAGTGGGTCAGCGAAGTATTCGAGACAGCTATTAAATCACGGTCAAGTATTCTCGATAGATCACTAGCCCCGAAATATCACACATTTCAGGATGGAGCCGCTACATCACCATCGAAGGTATTACCTTCGAATCACCACTTTCTCTGCTTGATAGTTTTCTAATGATCCTTCGAATTACAAGTACTCCTGTACCTGTGTTGGATCTGGGTGGGTAGGCTGATAAAGTTATATCAAAGCTGTACGGTAGATTCAACTGTAATTTATTGAACACAGGAACTCCAAATGTATTCCACACAGGAACCGTAATTAACAGTTAACATTTACCCTTGGTCTCTTCCAAGACTAAACTGCATATAACACCATATAACGTCCAAATACATAGTTATCACTACAAAGGGTGAATTCCCAAGTACATCCCCTTTCTATACTACTAAATGCATTGTACATATGGTCCATTTTTTAAATAAATCTGTTGCTGAATAATAGTACTTTTGTTGTGTTACATTTGGTCGCCCGTGTGCCAAGCCCATCTTCATTATTCCAAAAAATTTCAATTGGAATTGAATTGAATTAAGTTATTATAATTTTATTCCGGGGCCGAGAATGTACCTGTAAGGTAAGATGATGTCACCATGAGAGCGGGCGTAGGTCTGCCATTACATGCGAGGTGCCTGGTATTTATAGGTTTTACTGGGTGTGGTTACTATTAGCCAATATAACAACGGCACAATTTCCCACGAACCAATCTATGAATTTACATGGAGATACCCAGAAGTGAAAGCTCTAAATATATCGAGAGAGAGGGGTAGGGGTCGTTTTAATTTCTAGAACAAATGATATCAATATTTGTGTACAATATATACAGTTGTTACGACAGAGCGTGAATTCCCCAGTATATCACCTTTCTCAACTACTATATTGCATTGTACATGTGGTTGATTTTTCCAATAAATCTATTACTGAGTATAATACATTTCTTGTGTTACATTCGGTCACCAGTGTTCCAAGCCCATCTTTATTACTTGCAAATTATTAAATTGGAATTAAATTGAATTATTATAATTTTGTTATGGGACCGAGAATGTAGCTGTAAGGTAAAGTGCCAATGTTGTCACCGTGAGAGCTGGTGTAGGTTTGCCCATCTTCGTTACACCAAACCAATTTCTACGCTCCCACTTCGAACGTTTAGAGCGTGAGCGTAGAAATTGCCTTGGTGAACGAAGATGAGGTTTTCCATTACATCCGATGTCACCATGAGAGCTGGCGTAGGTCTGTCATTACATGCGAGCTGCCTGGTATTCATAGGTTTGTACTGGAGGTCACGTGGTTACTATTAGCCAATAAAGCAACTATTTGCGTACACTTCGCCATCCGTATTCTTATCGCGTATAGATGACCCAGATGGTTACAGGTTGTAAAGCAACGAGAATCCTGTCAGTCATGAAATCTCGGCGCCATTTTCCACGGAACAATCTATGAATTTACAAGGAGATACCCAATAGTGAAAGGAGCTATAAATATATCTGGGGGGAGTTTTAATTACTAGAACAAATGACATCAATATTTATGTAAAATGAGCACAAAATATGCGAGAGCTCCTTCATTTTCACACACGCTGCCGTCCTCGATCTCGACAACATGTACAATGTGTGGCTTCTTCCAAGACTGAACTGCATATAACACCATGTTACGTCCAAATACAAACAGCTATTACGACAGAGAGTGAATTCCCCAGTATATCACCTTTCTATACTATTAATTGCATTGTTCATATGGTTGGGTTTTCCAATAAATCTGTTACTGAAAAATAGTACTTTTATTGTGTTATATTTGGTCGTCAGTGTGCCAAGCCAATTTCTATTATTCCAAAATTATTCAATTGGAATTGAGTTGAATTAAGTTATTATAATTTTGTTATGGGGCCGAGAATCAATCTTAATAAATTAATATCCTATCAATGCTCCCCAATCGTATATGTCTCTATGTAGGATCTCAGTGATTTCAATTAAATTTGGTGTTAAGAGCGCCCAGGTCATATTTAATATTATTATATTTATTAGAGTGTCTCCCTATATAAATTGTAATGAGATAAAACTGCATATTCCCCGGTCAATAAAACTGCATATTCGACCCCCATGGAATATACACTAAAGGGAGATAATTACAACAGAGGTCGCCCCGTTCTCTCAGTCGCGCTGCGAACAGCCGATCACGGAGCAGTTCGTCGAGTTGATCTAAGCTGGAGAACACAGCAGAAATAAATTATCTCCCCCCATCTAATTGTAAGTAGAATCGTACCCAAGCACATTACTGGAGTAACTAACAAGCGGCATCGAACAACTATACCTGCGTTGCGAGATTTACACGATAGTAGTGAAGCAGCTCCGAATCCGTGGAATCTCGTGCATGAACAATAATGTTGCTGGCGATTGCCCACTGAAAGCAATCAACTCATAAGGATTGCGCTCTTCCAAAATAAACATAAAACATTATTTTGCTCGAGAGATGATAGATTAGCACAGAGTTAAGTTGATAAATATAATAATGAAATTATTGCCTTGTTGTGAGGGGAATATGCAGTTTCGTTGCCCCTCGGCTGTGCATATTGCCCTCGCCTGCGGCTCGGGTAATATGCACATCCTCGGGGCAGCAAAACTGCATATTCCCCTCAAAACAAGGCAATATTTTCATAGTATTGCATATCGCTCCAATTTATGACATCACGGTCGCATTTTAACTACTTTACTTGCAGTCGGGGATGAGGGATAGGGGATAGGGTTATCATCGCCGCTTTAACCCAAGGTTTACGACAAGGACCAGTCCATAATTTTACCCCGCATTATGGTGCCAACCTGGCGGGAGGGCGGCGACATCAGAAGATACCCTACCAGCGTAGCGTGTGATTCGGCTGAGACAACCAGGAAGCACCCACCGTCATGTTCCCTTCAAAGCACTATGAAGAGATCTCGGGATTGGTGGACACTCGCGTTATTGCCATCTTCATTTTATCCAGCCAATTTCTACGTTCCCACTTCGAACCTGCCTTGATTTATCTGACCCCTTCAGTGTTCAAAATCCGAGGTGTAAATTTCACCTACTAACGACAGAAGAACCAATCAGAACGTACACATCGATTGCGAGTGAAGTCACGTAGAGTGACATCATCCTCTATTAGGGGCGTCTTTCCTCCTAATAAGGTGCCCACTATTTAGGTCAACCAATCAATAACGCTTTTATGCGACCCATTTCGAATTTCAAATGTTTTCGAGGTCACTGACGTCTCGTGTCTATTTATAAGTTATTTGAACATTGAAGGGGTCCAGATATATCAAGGGAAGTTCGAAGTGGGAACGTAGAAATTGGTTGGATAAAATGAAGATGGTTATTGCAAGCCGGTTAGATCCTGCAAGCGACATATCCAAATGGGGGGAGTAGATAGGATTTAATTTTAATTAGATTGGCCGAGAATGTACCTGTAAGGAAAGGTGCCAATGTTGTCACCATGAGAGCTGACGTAGGTCTGCCATAACAATCAATCAATCAATTTTAAATTTGAATGGCGTATGCAGCTGCGTCGCCAATAACTATACATTGAGTTTGCTTTTTAAAAAAACTTTTCATTTTCAGGCTTATATAAATAGAATAGTGCTGAATATCTGTGCAAGATGTTGATCTGCCATAACATGCGAGCTACCTGGTATTTATATTTCACTGGGTGTCACGTGGTTACTATTAACCAATAAAACAACGAGAATCCTGTCAGTCATGAAATCTCGGCACCATTTTCGACGGAACTATCCATGAATTTACATGGAGATACACAATAGTCATGATAGTGAAAGGAGCTCTCAATATATCTGGGAAGCATTTCAATTACTAGAACAAATGACATAAATATTTATGTAAAATGAGCACAAAATACGCGAGAGCTCCCTCAGTTTCACACACGCTGCCGACCTCGACAATATAACATGGCGACTGACGAAGACGAAGAAGCAATCTAATGTCGCCAAGCATCCTGCACAGCCGGTCAGTGTCCTTCGCGCGTACCTCGGACATCTTTTTCGAACATCTCAAGGATCCTTATCTGTTCAGGTCCAGTGGTCTCCTCTGCCAGGGCTATCTGGAGTACAGCCTGGTAGTTATATAAGCGGACCTTGTTCCCGACTGCCAAAGAGTCAGTGCTCCTAAATTTCAGAGTTATTTTGCCGGGGCTTGTACCTGGCAGAACCAGCTTGTCGTACTTGTCCAACAAATGGGTCCTTGGTATACCGACGGAACATTGGGACTGCAACTCCAGTTGAAATGGTATCTGCTCTTAGTCTTCGTCTGCTCTGACGAAGGGCTACCAGGTGGGGGCTCCTGATTATCTGCAGGCTCGTCCCCTTGATGGTCCACAGGTGGTAGCTCTGGGTCGTCTAAAGGCTTCTCCTCCACATGATTTACTGGCATTGGCTCAGGGTTGTCCAACTGATGCTCAGCTGAAATTGTTGGAAAGACCATCTTGAGTACCGATGAAAGCACTTGAATCTGTGCCATACCATGACAGTGTAATCCCAAGATAACGAAAATATTGTTATACGATCACTTTCTAAATGACAAAAGAATATCATCATGTATTCAGCTATGGGAGATGTGTCATTATGGGATACTGCATGTTCGCTTTGAAGACTACCTGTCTGCCCTCCTCTGTTTGTGGGAGGCCCGTCAGCCAGTGGTTTAGATCGTCGATATATAGTGCTGGTCGTTGCGCGCCTTACTCTGGTGGTCGCCGGTTCGAATTTCGCATGGAACTCGACCAATTTTCAACACGAAAATCTGTGCTAAGACAGTGTAATCCGAAAATAACAAAAAAACAAACAAACTGTGATGCTGTATAGCTTGAGGGGCACACTATCCGGCGGTAATCCCTAGGGTCTTCGTTAACCAGAATCCATTCGGCTCGGAGAAGAAGCCATTGGTCATGTCTCAAAATTCCCTGGCATGCTTCTGCTTCATGTGCCGTTTTAGATCCACATACGTAGGGAGACATCCTGCAGGACAGAAGCATTCGTCTTTTTGAGACTTACATTCATTGGCAAGTGTGGGATCTTGACTAATGTGGGCAAGGCAGTTTTTTCCTTAGACCAGAAGTGGTAACCGTAATCTTTCGTGTTACGCTACCCTGGGGATTCACTAGAGTTGCAACAGCTGTACTAAACATCAGCTTATTCATCAAGTCGAGCACATTGTCCTATATTCTCTTCTATTTTCATCATAGAGTTGGTAAACCTTAGAGCCACAGTTTTGGCCCAAGGTATACAGACTCTGTATCAAGTTCATCCAGTGGAGAATTGGTGGCTATCAGCTGTAAACGGTGACCACTCCCTCTGCTGTCACAATACCTGGAGCTCCTATATCCAGTACCCCTACTGGAAAAAATCCGACATCATCAATCTAGGTCCACCACCTTGGCACCACTACCCCGATATATATATGTGTTATCCTTGGTAGGACATCAACCTGTCTATATGACAGACCTTGGGCGGCTGCACTACAAATTTCTTCACCAAAACATGCACTTCATCTACCAGCTTTGTCACCACATAAGGACCCTTTCATCGAGATGTCAGTTTCTGACAGACACCACGTTTCTTCGCTGGTTCATACATCCACGCTGGCTGCCAGTCATAAGCGACCTCTTCCTGACCTTGAGATCATACCGCTTCTTCTGGTGGGCAGTGTGTTTCTTAAGAGGTTTACGGGACATCTTATGAGCTTCTCCAAGTGCATCCTGTTAGCTTCCAACATTATCATCAGAGTCAGTCTTTACTTCGCCATCACAGGGGTTCCCCGTCATTGCTTGCATTGGAAGGATAATCTCTCACCCAAAGACCATCTGGTTAGACCCAGTACTAGAATTGCTTTGACGAACGATATTCTATCATCACTTGAAGAAGGAATTCGTCACATGGTTTCAATTGTGCGGTTAAACCGTTCCACCATACCATTAGCCTGGGGTCTGTAACTGGTGGTCCTCGTCTTGTTCATCTGCGAGAACCTGCGTACATCTTGAAACATCTGTGACTCGAAGTTAGAGCCTGGATCCGACTGGATTTGCTAGGGTGTGCCGAACCCACAATGCGGCACTTGCCACAGTCATAGCCTTTTGGGTTGCTCTCCAGGTTTTCTTCTATTCGACAGGGAATAGACCAAGCTCTCGCTTTTCGGCTGCCAAAGGTCATACAATTTTCAACTCAAATCACCTAAATATATATATTTTCTGATAGAGCAGGATTGTCATTATTTTTAGAAAAAGCGCTGATACGTTATAGAAAACTGGATCTCGAACATTCCCCTCCAAGCTTGCTTCATTTTCCCTAGAAAAACCCTTAAAAAGTCACAAAATGGTAAAATTCGGTCCAATTTCCCGAAACATATGTAAGAGCGATTTCAATTAAACCGGTGCCAGCTTGAAAAAGCGAAAACATCGAGGGTCAACCTACCCGATTTTTGTCAGATTGTCACGCCGTAAAATGAGTCCTGATTCTTCTGCACAGTCAAGGGGCGTAACTGATGCAGGACAAAATCTACCCTATTACGAAATTAGACAGGGATCATTGCTTTGAAACTATGGTGGACAACCTTGGTTTGGTGGTGGACTGCCTCTGTCCACTTAATGGAGCAGTCCGTAATCACTACTTATCCCATGACTAGTCAAGGGAAGTCGTCCCAGGATTCAAGGGCTACCCTCTCCAATGGCTCACCAACTAGATATTGCTTCATGGCAGCATGAGTTTCGGGCTGTGCAGCCATCTCATTCCCGGCAGTTTTTCTCCACATCGGCTATCATGGTAGGTCAGTAGAATGCTTGCTCCATGTTTGCCACTGTCTTCCCTACTCCCAGATGTCCAGCTAATGGAATATCATGATGGTGCTTCAGAACTGATCTGTAACTGAAGGGGACGATGACCTGATATCTGGCTTGGCTCTCATCAGCAAGGCATTTCGATACAGCATCCCATTCTTTCATTTCAAGTCGATTTCAGAGTCTCCACATGGTTTCGAGTCTGGGTGGCAAATACAGGTTTTCTCTTATCTATAGCCACCAAGATGGGTCCGATGTCCTGGTCCCTCATCTGCTCTACTTAGACATCGTCTGAGTCCCATCCTGACAAGATTATCTGCTGTGACCTCATGTTATCAGATGGGCTGGATTTTTGACCTCTAGATATGACTCTATGCGACTCGGTCGTCCTCTCGCTCTTCCTGTGGGTTAGGATAACATTGGGTGACAAGTTCCCCAGGAGGCTGATCTTCATCATCTGTATGGTCAGTATTGAGTTGCTGCCGAGCACATGCCTTGCACGGTTTTCTGGAAAGGGCATCAGCACTGCTATGTTTCCGGCCTGTTCGGTGGGTGACTTCCAGGTCAAAGGTGCCAATTTGCTGTAACCATCTTGTAACTTGTCCAGTAGGGGTTTTCAAGCTCCACATGTAACTCAATGCTGCATTATGCTTCCTAAGATAAACCTTCTGGCCACACATGTAAGGGTAGAAATGCTTCAGGTCGACCACAGGGTCAGTGAAATCTTTCTGGCTTGCTCATCGTCTTGTTCATATTGCAATGATTTCCCTATTTTATCCTCCATCTGCTTCAACTGCTCCAACCGCATTGCCACTTGCATCTGTGCTCAGGATGAACTGCACATGAGGCATGGGATACGAGAGCATGGGTGGTGACACCAACGCCTATTTCAGCTGATTGGAAGCCATTCCACACTCCATCCATTGGAACTCCACTCCATTCTTTGTCAGGTTAGAAAGCGTCAGCAAATTCCGCTAGACGAACTTGCGGTTATTATGAGCACAACTCAAGGAAACTTCTGACCTGCTTTGTTGTTGTTGGCATCGGCCAGCAGTTGATGGCTGATGTTTTGGCAGGGTCAGTCTGAATGCCCTTCTCATAGACGATGTGACCCAGAAAAGTAACACTTTTCTCACTTTTCTGAACGAAGATGCATTTGGTTGGTTTGTTCTTGAGGTCGGCTTCGAACAATCGTTGTAGAACATGCTCGATTCGTCTTATTTCTTCTTCAACACGTTCTGATGAAACAAGTATGTCGTTAACTGTGATCCCATTCAGCCTTCTAAACTCCACGCAGAATATTATGGACCCATCCTTTCTTCTCGGAGTCGCCCATGCCCTATTCGATGGCTCAATGACACATCAATCTTCTTTCTTTCGGATTTCTTCCTTCTTGATCTCCCGTTTCCCCAGTGGCAATCTACTAGGTGTCTGGCACACGGGTAGTTCCACCCCAGTGTCTTACCCAGATCGGCATATGAACATAGCTTGATACTCATTAAGCAGCCAAGCAAGGGATTTGCCACCACCTTCATTCAAATGGACTGTATTCTTCTCCCACAGTGCTACTAGATGCTTTGGAAAGGTATCTGATGATTTGCTGGTGGACTCCTGAGTAACTGAACATCGGACTCTTTGTTGTTCAGGGTTGGCATCATAAGATTGACATGTACCAATTATCATATTTGGATACAGGATGACTTCGCGATTCTGCAGGGTGACCAAATTAACTACCAGGGGACAGGACTGGGTTTCCGCAATGCCACAGACCAGGCGTATTCCCCTTCCCTGGAAGAAACAACCAGGTGGTTCCAGGATTACACCCTGAATGGAATTTTCCCATGGTTGTAACTGAGGCTTCCGAAATATGATCTCGTCAAATATACACCCAGACAACAAGGTCATTGTCGAACCACGGTCAACCAATGTATGCAATTCTTCATTCAACCCGGAAAGCGTGGTAGATACAAAGAGTCCATTGTCCCACTTGCTGACCTTCTTCTGTAGCTACCAAATACGAGGTGTTCAGACTGGTCACCTGATCAGATGATTCGGTGGCATGCTTTTGACAAAAATGTCGGCAGTTGTAGTAGGCCTCTTCCTATCCGTCAACCCATGGCTTGATGAGTTGATGGAATCTCGTTTCCCTGAGCTATATTCAGCGTCTAACCTTCCTACATAGCAGCCTTGTATCGACACATGTAAAAGAGGTCACGAGTCACAAATAGAGCAGGTTCGGGTTGTCAGTCTTTGTCTCTCTTGGCATTTTCCCATTATTGACAGTTGACGGACACTGTGTACAGTATGGCATATGTACTGGTAATGTCTTTTAAAGTTCAGGATAAATTCCCGTGTATGCCCCGATCCGAACTGAAGAGATTGATTTGGATGTAGACCATCACTGACCTCGTTTCCATTGAAGTTATCGGAAACCAATTTAGATTTGAAAAGTAATGGAATGGTATGGTATTACTCTGCAATTACAAAATTAGACCCTGGTTAATGAGCATCTGTATTACACCCTCCCCTCAAAATACAGTGAGTGAGTGAATATGATTTAACGTTGCTTTCAACACTGTTTCAGTCATATCACGACATTTATTTTCTATTCTTTTTAACACCCGGTGGGGTCCTTTTCACAAAGTTTGGGAAAATGGATTTAGTTTTAAAAATATCTAGCAAATACGATTAGTTTATGGGCTGAGAATAAAAGGCACCAATAGCTATTGTAGAGCAGTGTTAACCCAATTGTGGTTATTATATCCAGTGGTAGATTTATTAAACCAGTTTTACAAGACTGTACACACTGTGTACATGTATATCCATATGTGTCTAATATCTTGTCATGGCGCAGATACCAATTCTTTGATAACTAACCAATTCTTCGACAACTCACTGTCCAATCTTCACTCGAAACGAAGAATACTGTACAAATTTGCAGTCGCAATTGATGCATCAAAAGGATTTCAACCAAATGTGATGAAATATTTTAAGTTGACAATTTTTACCAGATTAAGGCGCTTTCAAACATGGATTTTGCCATTATGACGAAATACCAGAGAGAGAGAGAGACAGAGAGGAGCATGGGATGTTTCACAGCATAAACGCTGACCTGATCACGAAGTGAAAATTGAGTGCAAAGTAACACAATGATAAAATTGCAGATTTTGAGCTTTACTGAAGCTTAAATGCACATCAAGTATCAGAATAAATTATGATTTGCACCAAATGATAAATAAAATTGACCAGCAATGGGCGAGCATCTATCCCACATAATCTGATAGATAAATGTAGGAATCACATCTCCTAGCACCATGAATTTATCTTTGCTAAATTCTTTCAAAATCACTGTCTTTAAAATCCGATTCAGGCAGAGTAACATACAAAAATATATGTTACTATCACAGACATTACTTCTGAAACGCTTGAGTATGTTTCATTACCCTAATCTTCATGCTTTTGTTGAAGTAGCACTAGTTTGTATTTCCACATCAGCTGCAGAGATTTTTGCTTGAGTCTCAGCATCGACAATCAACTGGGTCTCGTTTGCGCTCACTGACTCAGCTTCAACTGTATCTTGTTTAGATTCTCCTTGGGATTCAGGGACTGATGATCCCCCATTGGAAGTGTCCTCTTGTTCGGTGGATTCGTTAGTTTCTGAGGCAACAGGGGTTTCTTCTGCACGAGAGGAAGTATTGTCTCCTTTGTTTTCTGTTTTAGTGTCATCTTCTTTCGGTTTTTCAGCTTCAGCATCTTCAGAATCAGCCAGTTGATCTGATGTTTGTGAGATTTCAGCAGGGTCATCTCGTTTGTCATCTAACTGTTGATTTGTTTCAGAATCCACATCCTCTTTGGGCTCAATAGTCTCTGTTTGATCTGATGTTTTAGTAGCTTCAGCATCCTCTGACTCTTCGGATGGTTTTTCAGAATCAGGAACATCCTCTGCTTGGTCAACTGGATGTGGCTCCCCAGCAGTTTGCTCAGTTGGTGCTCCAGTTTCGGACTGCTCAGGTGGTTGTGAAGCTTCAGCAGCATCCTCGGACTGCTCGGCTGTTTTAGGAGCTTCAGCTTCTCCTGACCGCTCCGAGGATTGTGGCGTCTCAGAGACATCTTCAGATGGCTGTGGTGCTTCAGCAGCATCCTCGGATGGTTGTGGTGCTTCAGCAGCATCCTCAGATGGTTGTGTTGCTTCAGCAGTCTCCGCAGATGGTTGTGTAGCTTCTGCAACATCTTCAGGAGGTTGTGGAGCTTCTGCAACATCTTCAGGCGGTTGTGTGGCCTCAACAGCGTCCTCACATGGTTGAGATGCTCCTAACTGCTCTGCTGATTCCTCTGATGGTTCGGCTGATTCTGCAGTTTCCATTGGCTGTTCAGCAGATTCAGCGGCTTCCTCACATGGCTTGGCTGGTTCTGACTGCTCAGACAATTGTGGAGCTTCAGCAGCATCCTGGATTTGTTGTGGCGCTTCTGCAGCATCCTCAGAGGATTGCGGAACGTCCACAGCATCCCCAGAAGGTTGAAAGGTTTCAGCAGCGTCCTGAGATTGTTGTGAGGCTTCATCAGCATCTCCAGATGGCTGTGAAGCTTCAACAGCATCTTTTGATGGTTGTGAAATTTCGACAACATCCTCAGTAGATTGTGGAGCTTTAACAGCATCTGCAGGTGGTTGTGGAGCTTCAGTAGCATCCTCCGTTGGTTGTGGCGCTTCAGTAGCTTCATCAGATGGATGTGAACCTTCAGTAGCATCCTCAGACGGTTTTGGCGCTTCCGCATCATCTTCAGACGGTGGTGAAGCCTCAGTAGCATCTTCTGGCTTTTCAGCTGATGTTTTAGCTTCTACAGCATCCTCAGATTGCTCAGCTTCTTCTGGAAGTTCAGCATTATCCTCGAGAGGGGCAGCAGCTTCCTGACAAGCTTCACAGGGCTCTAATTCTTCTGTTGATTCAGAATGTATTTGCTGCTCAGAAGCTGCTTCACCCTCTTCTGCTTTATCTGCTTCTCTTGTTGCTTCAATACTTTCTTTTTCAGATGAAACCTCTGCTTCACCTTCAGTTTGCTCGTGCTCTGATTTCACAATAGTATCCGGTTCCTCCTGTTCTTCTGGTTCAGCAGCTTCTGTGATATCACCTGCATCACATTCTTCACAGACACAAACCTCTTCAGCATTATCTTCTCCAGCAGTAGTCCCTTCTTGTTTAGAACATCGTCTCTTCTCAGAGTCGTCTTGCTGTGCCTCGCCATCAGCATGGGATTCCTCTTGATCGCATACATCTTCTAAAGTGACATGTTCACATGATGGTGCCTCAACCCGAATCGCAGAGTGATCAAATTCCCCAGTTTCACCAGCAGCTGCAGTATCTTGGTCTTCATTCTGCCCCTTTGTCGCTGAAACCACATCATCTTGTTCTTCATTTGGTTCTTCTTCACAAGAGTCACCTTTTGCAGGCATGGAAAGTACGGGGGCACTTTTGGCTTTCTCCTTAGTGATATCACCTGGCCGTTCTTGTTCAACTGAAAACAGAAAAAGGTCGTTATATTGTCCACTTCTCCGAAAGAAATAACTGAATACCTCCTATTTTAGTCTAATGAAAGTATTATTATATACATCAGACAATAGTACATTTAACTGTCTTATATATGTAGAAAGCAAGAAATACGATAGTTTTTCTATATACAGATACGAAACAAGTTTTCAGACTCAACAATAAGTCAAATGTATATGCTGTGCATGCTGTGCGTTTGTTTGAGAACAGCAGGTTCGTTCTGAAACAGGGTTGCTAGTATCTCATTTTCTAATAACAGAGATTTCATGGATACAAATATTTTAAGAGTATGTTGTCAGACTTGCAGTACCAGGAAAGGAAAAGGGAAGGTATGACTGCTGCAAGTGAGGCTGGTGGTATCAGATGTGTGCTTTGCAGTGACAGGCTTGATAGTTCCTTGAAGTATGCATGAGATGTGTGCTTTCACAGGATGTACCAGATGTGTGCTTTGCTGTGTGAGAGACTTGGTGGTAGCAGGTGTGTGCTTTGCTGTGACAGAGGCTTCATAGTAATAGGTGTGTGCTTTGCTGTAAGAGAGGCTTGAGAATAGCAGGTGTGTACTTAGCTTTGAGAGAGGCTTGATGGTAGCAGGCGCGTGCTTTGCTGTGAGACAGGCTTGATGGTAGCTTGTGTGCGCTTTACTTTGAGGGAGGCTGTGAAAGACCCTTGCTACAGAGATGTACTTTGATGTGAGACTCGATGGTACCAGATATATACTTTGCTGAGAGACTTGATCATACCAGACATGTTTTGCTGCGAGATGGGCTACATGGTACCAGCTTGCATGCTTTGTTTTGAGAAAGACAAGATGGTACCAAATGTGTGCTTGCTGGGAGAGAGGTTATAGATGGTATCAGATGTGAAATTTGCTGTGCAAGAGGCCAGATCTTACCAGATGTGTGCTTTGCTGTTAGCGAGGATTGGTGATACCTGCTGTGTGCTTTCCTGGGATAGAAGCTTTAATGTACCAGCTGCGTGATCTACTGTGAGGGATACCAGATACGGTGTGACTCATAATGAGAAAGATTTGATGTATGCTTACTGTCAAAGATGCTAGAGGCATATATCCCACTGTAGAGACAGATTGTGGCACCATGCAGATGCCATGTGTCTTGCTGTAATGGAGGCCTGATGATTGGGTACCAAGTTGTGTATTCTCACCAATCCCCAGTGTACGAGTTGTCACAGCGAAACAGCTCACCAATTACCAATATACGAGTTGTTAGAGCATTTCCATCATAGCTCTCTCGATTTGTATCTAATACCACTTATGCCGGTGCTAGGGGCCGTGTGGTCATATCATCCAACTTGCCACATGAACAGGTACAATAAAAGCGTACCTGAGATACAACACACATCATACCAATCTTCCACTGGGCCGAGCATATTCATACACAGATAGATTTATCATTTATACATCTTGTTTTTCGGTGTGAGAGGAAAGCTGGAGTACCCAGAGAACGCACCGGGACAAGGAACCCAATCTCACATACGACCAAGTCAATGCCGTGCGGAATCGTACATCCCTCCAATATTATGATTGTCTGGAAACGGGAAAGACAGTGACCTGCTGACGCTTGACATCGGGGGGGGGGGGATTTGGTTATTTCACTCATATATGGTGACAAGCAGTTTGGTTGGTGGTGGAAGCTGGAGTAACCTGGAGAGAACCACCCCCGTCGGCAAGTATCTGCCAAACTTTGACACATGCACCAGTGGGGCTTAAACCTGTGCCGGTTCAGATGATGTAGGAGTCTGATTACGATTGCCGTTCGTATCGACAGATCATAGCAACTGTTCTAGGGGACATTTCCACTGTAATGCCAATGCCACAAAGCTAAAACATAATGCCTTTGTTGACGTCATAATGATGTCATACACAATTGTTGTGTAATGTATGTCAAAACAGGACTCTGACGTCATTGCTTCGTTGGTGAGCGCTAGCCTCACACCGCTGAACTGGCATGTGTTTGAGCCCAGCTGTCTCATGTGTGAAAGTTTGTCAGTTACTTGCCGACGGGCAGTGGTTCTTTCTGGGTTCTTCTCCGGCTTCCTCCACCAACCAAACCGACTGTCACCATATGAGTGAAAAAATCTTGTGTGACATTAAGCCAAAATCACCCTCCCCCCCCACCCTCTGACGTCACGCGTCAGGGGTCAAGGCTTCAGTACATTTTTACCACCACTGTTTAACTGTGTTGGAGAATCCAATTTGATGGCATTTTTCGTAGAAAAAAGAATCAAATTGTTCTTTACACTGCAGCTCCTCTTTATGTTTATATGCAAAGTTTGCAGGGGGTATTTGGTAGAACCTTTAATCAAGAGTGGGAATATACCTTTGTACAGGGGAGCTACTTGACTGTATGTGATTGTTAGCTCCCAGAGGGTGCTATGATTAGCAATAAAACATTTTGTTCTATTATATTATTACAGGTGTCATGCTGATAAATATGCATCATAACAAGCTATACTCCTCGGTGTCCAGAGAAATAAAGTAGCCTAAATGATTCACCTGTAATCTCTACATCCTCAGGTTGGGCTGTTCCAGTTTCAGTTGCACCTGCAGCGGGTAGCAGTTCCCTTCTGGAGGAGGACTCACTAGAATGGATGACTTGAGCTTCTGATGTTGGAACTCCTCGTTTTTTGCATAAGGTCTCCAAGTAGGATAAATCTGGCAATTGTCTCAGCTCGGCTGCAATATAATTGAACATTGTAAAATTAACATTCACTGTAACCATGGTAACAAACCATTCCCTCAATCTCAGGAAAAGATTTATTGTACAGCTTGGAATTATAACCAGGTCATCCACTTGATTATTTTAAGTCCAAAAGTAAAAACGGTCCTAAAAAAATCTAATCAGGTCATCTGAAGCCACAAAAAGTTAATGAACTATGTCTCATGCAATCACTGGTTTGGGGGGCAGAATTAATCAAATAAATTTTAACTCAGTATTTTTATCTTGTCAGCTATGACTTGTGAATTTCCTGAGACTTAAAAATAGATAGCTGCCTTCCATACAATAAGGAAGCTCTCAATGAACTATGTTGATGATTTTTGAAGTAGGAAAGTAAACAAGACAGAAATTCCTCCTTCAGTGCCTTTGTATAGCGACAAGGAGGACCCAGAATGCTGAGTAGAACGGCCAGCATTGGAGGGCGAGGCAGCTGTGTTGTTTCTTTGCAGACAACGAGATACGACATCGTGTTCCAAAGGTTCCATTGGAACTATATGAGACCTTACCTAGTACCTTTGGGAGCCGGGCGACTCGTCCACAGAGGATGAGAGAGTTTTACAATAGAGTGCAACAATCTTCTGAGTTCATTACCAAGTATTCACATTCTCCGGTTTCTCTCACTAATAAGATAAAGTTAGAACCCATAGAGCAGGAACAACTGCACAGACATCAATTTGTTGAAGGGGTACGGCCAATGGCATTGCGAAAACTATTAAAGCGGCGAGCCCGTTGGAATCAGGAGTTGACATTTCTGAAACTTAGACAGAGGCACTGGAGGAGACAGACAAACATTCTCCATGGAAAAGCTACAGTCTATGAACTGGCAGCAGATAACTTTCACAGGAACAGTCTTTAAATGCCAGGAATGTGCCTTCATGGGCAAGGGAACTAGTCGGGTTGGCAAAACACCTAATACAGCCAGACTGTGCCTCCTAGTTCAACACCACCTGTTGCTAAACCTGAGTGGAATAACACTTTATCTGTATATGGCGAGATTCTGCTGGTGGACGTTTCGTCCCCCGGGGCCTGCCCATGTAGACCTTTTGGTCTTTGATATATGTTGGCATTTGTGGGAAGTTGATGCTGGGTCAACATCGGGTCTTTTGTGTTAAACGCCGTCATTTTCATCTGACGATGATACAGCTCACCAATCCCCAGTGTACGAGTTGTCACAGTGAAACAGCTCACCAATTACCAATATACGAGTTTTCAAAGCATTTCCATCACAGCTCTCTCGATTTGTATCTAATACTGCTTATGCCGGTGCTAGAGGCCATGTGGTCATATCATCGAAGTTGCCACATGAACAGGTACAATAAAAGCCCACCTGAGATACAACACATATCAAGAATCATTATATTCTTGTTATGTGCTTCAGAATAGGTTAACTGGAAGACTATACTGTGAAGTTATGTGGCTCTGTCAGTATGTCCGCACCTCTTCCCACTTCCCTAATATGTGTTGTAACAAATGTTTCTACTGCAAACAAACCAGACATTTCAAATGGAATTGTTGGAAGACAGATCAGGACCTCCAGAACAGCACAGGGTATGCATCTGGATTTGATCGAAGGTGGCTACCCAACGTTCCAGGTTCCCAGATTCCATTCAGTGGACCGGCTTAATCTTGACATCAGGTAGTGCGTGGTTCACCTGAGACTGGTGTGTCAATAGCAGGACAGTGTTTGCTTGACACCAGGTCTCAAGTGAGCACTGTGACAGAGACCTTTTACAATGACTTTCTCAGTAGCCATCCTTTAGAGTCAACATCTTGGTTAAAAATTTCAGCCGCAAATGGTCTTTAACTTCCGTACATAGGATGTCTCGTTACAGATTTGGCTAATATCACACTCAAGGTTGTTTCACTCATATCATTACAGATTTAGTAGTATTTGATACTGTGGTTAGGAATGTAGGGATCCTTGTAATTAGAGATACATGTACATCCAACGGGATAGGGCCAAATGGCCTGGTATTTTGGGCATGAATATTATGTCATATACCACAGTTTTCTCCTGTGTCTATATAATCTGCTTCGATTTCAGACTTGTTAAGGTGGCTGGCAACCAAGATATTTTAGTGCCAGCATCAGCCATTGCTCACTGTAAATGTACTGGCATTCCTAAGAATAAGCCAGTCATAGTAGATCCTCTATAGTGGATTATTATTCCTCTATTATGGATTAGGAATACTGATCAGCGAATTTGATATTTTTGGAACATCATGATGTCTTGCCAGCATCATTGAAAACTGCTTCTCTCTTGCAGGAAGCTAGCCTATGTTTATGTATACTATGATTGTCTTTTTGAAATTGGTGCTAATACTGTTATATGGAATAGGTCCTTGGATTATGAACACGGATATTCTACACGACTGAATTATGAATGAGAGACCAGACGCTTGTAATCTGCAGCATGCTTTACATGGTGGACAGTTGCTGGTGGCCGACACCTTGTCAGCTGGTTATGTTGAGGTGACAAGCGTCTGGTCCGTCATTCATAATTCAGCCGTCGTCCATTAGAGAATATCCGCGTCCATAACCCAAAGACCTATTCCATATAACAGTATTAGCACCAAATTCAAAAAGACAATCATAGTATACATAAACATAGGCTTGTTTCCTGCAAGAGAGAAGCGGTCAACAGTTTTCAAAACATCATGATGTTCCAAAAATATCAAATTCGTATCGCTGATCAGTATCGCGGTCTCATGGAAGAGACATCTGGCTACCACCCCGTATGAGGATAGGAACAATGCAAGAGTTCTCCATGGTGGAAGAGTTGTCGGTCACAGCAGAGGTGAACAGATAGTGGTTTCCACAGCTGGGGTGGCCTCCCAAGACTTTCAGTTTGCCAAAGAAGTCGGTAAACTTGCCGCAATTTGAGGAGTTACAACAGGTGACCAACTTGATTGAGCAGTATAGTGAAGTCCACACTCCAGGACTAAGAAGGACTTTACTATCTGGCATCGGATTCATACTAATGATAAGATACCAGTGTTACTTGTCCGACAGAGGAGTGGGGGCCTGCGCTTGTGTTACATTATTGTAGGCTGAGAGCAAAACTTGTCTGTGATGTTTACCCTCTTTCTATACTTGATCTGATGGCAGGGGCGACATAGTTTTCAACATTAGATCTACACAGAAGTTGAAGAGTCAGACAAACATAAAACCGCATTTATGACCCCTTTACTCTGTTCGAATTCAACAGGATGCTGTTTGGTCTCACAAACGCCCCGGGCATCTTTCAGAGACTCACAGGCTTTGTCTTCCATTAAGATCTGATAGAGAAACTACTTAGATGACATCATTGTGTGGTCGGCAGACATACCAGAACACATGAATCGTCTAGAGTTTGTCCTGGAAAAACTGAGGATTGAAAGTGGAATAGGACAAGTGCCATTTTCTACAAAAACAAGTCCCGTATCTTGCACATGAAATTTCGCGACTGGTCATCAGTATCAATCCCGAGGAAATCCAGGTGGTTGCAGGATGACCTACCAACCACACTAAAGCAGGTTAAATCATTTCTTGGATTTGCGTCCTATTACTGACGTTTTGTTGAGAAATTTCCAGCGATTCCAGCACAAATGTATGACCCAATTAGCAACTGTGGTGTCCCTAAAGGAAGGAAACACAATTCAAACAAGAACTGTAGCTTTGTCGATAAATGTGACCAACAGTGTCGGGCTTTCTTTGAGTACCTGAAACTCACCAGCCCTCCAGTGTCGATGTTTCCCTATATCAAGCTACCATTTGTTTTGGAGGTAGATGCAAGTTACCAGTCTGGGTGCAGTTCTTAGGCAGGTTGAGGTTGGAAAACTTCGGGTAATAGCTTTTGCATTCAGATGTCTTCAACATCCAGACCGAAGGCTAGATACTTGAGCAAGAGAATCGCACTGTTAGCTTTCAAATGGGCTGTAGTTTGTGGTAAGATCCGGTCATACCTCCTAGGGTCCAGTTTCATCGTGTTCATCGATAACAACCCATTGACATACGTAATGACAAAGAGTGAGGTTCCTGCCCTAGAACAAAGAGGGGTGAATGAAAATGCCGGGTTTGAGTCCACATTCCGTTACAGGCAAAGCCAAGGGAAGTTGAACGTGAGTGCAGATGCCCTGTCAAGGCTTCCTAGTCATGCAGATCTGGTGACCAATGACGATCCCTAGATTGCCAGATCATAAACAGACAACATGGGTACACTTGAACATGGAAGAAGTTAACAGTGTCTGGTCCTCATTTAGTCGTCCATTAAAGAATACCTGCGTCCATAATTCAAAGACCTATTCCATATTCCATAAAACAGCATTAGCACCAGATTCAAAAGACAAATTGTAAAGTCGCCATCTAGAGAATGATGTATCTCGGTCAAGCTTTGATGTACCGGGGGTTCCCCGAGACCCCTGGACTGCCCAGGTGGAATCCAAAAAGCAAGGCACAGTTTCAGTTAGAGGATACAGTAATTTGAAGGCTCATACATTACCGGGGGATTGGATGTTGTCCAACATGAAAGGAAAGGTTTAAAGAAACGGAAGCTGTACTTACCTTACTGAAACAATGACAGAAAGTAGTCTAAAAGCAGTGAGTCCACAAACATCAGCCAAAAACGGCATACGTGGGAAGGGTTTATACAAGCCAGTATGGACTAACTTAGGAAGGCTAGTTGCTACTTGACCCTTGGAAGTCAGTCAATTTGATGGACAAAGCTAGCAACGGTATTGAAGATGTCCTTGTTATTTGTGATTGAATCTCAAAGTTCACCTTTACTGTGCCCACTTGTGACCAGAAAACAATCACAGCGGCAACAGTTCTCATGTGCGAGTGGCTCATGCAGTATGAAGTTCCAAGAATATCCATTGAACAGGGTAGGTCATTCAAGGCAAACATCATCATTGAACTCTGTAAACTGTCTGGTGTAAAGAAGAGTAAAACTATGCCTTACCATCCTGAACGTAATGGCCAGGCAGAAAGGATCACACCTTCTTCACACCTTGCCAGAGAACCAGAACCGACGTTGGTTGGAATATCTACCAGAACTCTGTTTTCCATATAATACCACGCTGCATGACAGCACAGGCTACTCCCCGTATTACTTGTTGCTTGGGAGGAATGCAACTTTGCCTGTGGACCAATTACTATGACTAGGCCACACTGGTGATGAGACTTGATGGAGCTGCGACTGAGAATTTGTATAGTGAATGAATGTCTACACACCAAGCGCACTTGTGGAAAGCCAGGGAACATGTCCGAAAGCAGCTACAAGCCAAATATGTTGCTAGGAGTCGTAGACATAATAAGAAGGTGACAGATCTCCCAATTAAAGTGGGCACCCAAGTGTATCTTGGTCAACATCCTAACGGACATTGCAAGGATGTGTCAGTAGTCACCTAACAACCAATGATGACATTAGTGACAAACACCCTGGTAAAGTGGGCAATATGGACAGAAACTGTGACTGGCCCAGCTGCAGCTTACTATACTTTGACATGCCAGGATTGGCTGATAGTCATAAACATGGCACATCCTTGGATAACCCCTTATCCGCACATACACCTCTCCAGACAAGCGAAATAATTGCAGGCATACATTCTTACCCATACACTGTCCCATTCAGTGCTACAATAGGGATGTCATTCTGGTTTCATTATAAACTGTTTTAAAGAATGTTGTAGTGTAGTTATTGTCTCCCTTGCTATCATGAGAACACGAGAGTACTATAGAAAGGGTGCATGTGGCAGGGCACTAATTGTCAAGTGTAAATGTGGTACTTTTGCAAGTTTCCATAATATTAAAAATAATCTTCCAAATTATAGGATTTATACCCTGTTTCTTGTTTTATGACTTTAATTTTTACGACATTAATTTCAATGTTATTAATGTTGATTTAGGGCCCAGCGCCACAAGCATCTTGGAACTTGTGACGTTATTATGGAACTATTAACCGCGTCAAAATGCAACAATGATGCAAATATGATCAATTCTCTGCATGATTGCTGCGACGTCTCACAGACTATGCAGGACGCTCGAACTATGATGTCGTCAACGTCATCTCTGACGTCAAAGGAGGCAGTGAAGATTTCTGAGAGTCCCACTGTAGAAAGCTGCCTTTAAATCCTCTGAGATAGACTACGAGTGAAAATGTCGGGGAAAAGCTTTATTACGTATTATTCACATCATTATCTTGAATATGACATACTCTTACACAAGTACACCAGATGCACTTTAAGAGTTCTTCCCCTTAGACTGTGCAAGCTGTAGTTTAATTTTAAGAGTAACTACAGTACTACGAGTGTTCTTTTGTGCTGGGAGGTGAAATATTGTCTCAACATTGAGGGGTGGATTTGGCGCCAAGAATGTGGATGTGATGGTTCACCATGTTCACTGGATACAGTAACCAGAACAAGCCATTCTGCAAAACTTGTAATAATCCTGGTCAGGGGTAGTTCAATGGTTGGTTCAGGCTGACCATCAGGGATTCGAGGGTTGTTCCCAAGCTTATGATGGTAGAATGTCATGTCTCCTGGAATACTAAGTACATCTCAATAAACTGAGTGAATGCAAGGCAATATTACGATCTTCGACTGTCTCTATCTATAACAATTGTCGGCGAAACTGTCGGGTATCTCACATGTATCTCAATTTTTTTATTTTGCAATTCACTGAGAAGTAGGCCGGCCTACTACTACTAATTATATACAGTACTACTACTAAGAATGAAAGCTTTATTTAAAAAGACGATTACATTTCACCAAGGATGTTGATTTACAAATGGTCCTCTGATGAAGGAATGAGATATGTACAGGTGAATGAAATGATGAATGATCATACATGATATATATATATATATATTTTAGATTTGGGTTAAATAAAATGGACTTTAATACAGGATAATCAACTGTCTCAAGTAAAAAGGTTGCGACATATATGTTTTAATTCTGTATATAGTTTCGTTGAAGTAATGCCTTTGTATTATAGTTTATAATGGACGGGTGTAGCGCATTCCATAATATGGCAGCAGGGAATTTAAAAGATTGCTTGCCCTCTTCTGATTTAATTCGATGAATATGAATATCTTGTCGACCACTGCTTCGTGTTGTTGTTGTCTGAATTTCATGTTTTGGTTGGATTATGACGAGCCATATGTACCCCAGCTGGGACGTTGCCATTACGAATGTCCCACATGTAACAACATTTTGCCATGTTAACCTGCTCAGCACATCTCAACAGTACTTAACTCCCTGGGCTTCTTAACATCAGTACTGGTTGGATTTTCTTGAGATCTTGGAATGACATAGTACTGTGTTTAAATGCTAGTCACGTGCAAGGACGTAAGACCCAATGAGATTTTAAATGATATCTGTGAACTTTTAAGAAGCTGTAGCTATCCACCTTAACAAAAAATGATATACAAAATAATATAAGAAATGTGAAAGGTAGAAATTAGTCTCACTTCCATTTCATGTATTTGGTTTTCTTTTCTTTTATTATTTTTGAAAGATCCTTAGGCTGGATTATTTTTCAATAGGCAAGATTATGTTGTCTTAGAGGAAAATCATTTTCCCAGTGAAAAATGCAGGCCTGGTGGATTTTAAGATCGTTATAACAAGCTTAGGAGTCGCGAGTTTGGGCACCCAAACCATTTTTTATTGGTTATTTGCAGTTGACAGATGACAATGTTATGTTTACAGAAAACAGGTTTTCAAATGAGGCAGTGGTAGGCTACTTGGAGACCAGTTGATTAAATTTTTGTGGCCTAAAGGCGAATAAGAACAGATGTTGAAAATTTGAAATTTTGTTTTTTTAAAATATAATAGATAGACAGGTACAAACAAGCAATATGACCTCTCCTCCCCCGCTTCATTGTCAACAAGAATACGGATACTTATAAACAGTCTTACCATATATGGGAAGGTAAGAATATGATGATCGGAAATATAAACCAATTGTCTGTATGTATCACCATTATTACATACGGTGCTGATACACGAAAATAAGAAATGCAGATTTGCAGTATTTTTTCTGTGAAACCATCATCTATAACCTAAAGTGTGTGTCACATTTCTCCTCTAGGATAATTGATTGTCGGTGATATATCAGAGATGATACCACAGCAGTGAAATTTTATCCAGTATGTAGTATCAATCAAATTTCATCCACATTGAAAGAAAATTGACATTCACTCCCATCATCATGTTATATTTGAGGTACAATCAGGCTGGTCATTGACTTCGTAGAATTAACATGCAAATTGGCTATGTCTTTTTTTGATCAGTTTTAGTTAACTGCGATGTGCAGGAATCAGATTTTCTCAAAAGTTAGAAAATCAAATAGAAAAGTCAATGGATGCTGTGCAAACTTGTGTTGCTCTGGTAAAAGTAATCTCTGATATACGTACATGTATGACCTAAAATCAGTGACCCTGTGAATGTGACGCACACGTTGATTTGACTATAATGGGAATACAAGAATAACAAATTGTGAATTAGAAAAACTAAACAAAGTATTACCATTTCTTTCAACAAGTTTTTCTTCATAATATTGGGCGGCAAACTCGGTTATATTTGCTGGTTGAACTCGGACTACACCCCTGCTCATCCGTTCCATCCAGAACTGAAAACCGGCTGGCAACTTTCTCCTCCAGTAGGATCGGTTGGACTCCATCTTTGGAGAGAGTGGGACTTCACTGTACTCCATGGTGTTGGGCTATAGGCGACGGAGTCCGAACTATGTCACTGTTTGGCTGAATAGGAAGAGAGACAGTTCCTCAGAAATTGTGTTTGGTAAAGATGATATCATTGATCAACTTAAAATCTCTGCATAATTTGCATAATTGGTAGCCAATTACAGCTTGTAAAATCTATCATGTAGAGTGAGGAAAATGAACCCTTAACCCCGGCACACACGAGAGATATCAGCTGAGCTAACGGCCTCAATTGCCTGTCAGCTCAGGGGCTAGCTTTCGTGTGGTTTCAGCGCAGACGGTGAGCAAAAGTTTCACGAAATTGATTTCAGTTCCCATAAAACGTCTTCTTCAAAACCATTTTGAAGAGTCGTGCATATGGATCGCGTGAAAATAACATGCGATTCATTGGCCGGTCCGAGCAAACTGCTGAGCTGTTGGCTTGCGTTCGCTGCACACGCTGAGGATTTGGCCTTGCAAGGCAAAATTATCAAACAAGTTTGATATTTTTCCCCTGGCCTCGCGAGGTCAAAAACTCACCAAAAACTGCCCGCACACGAGAGCTAGCCCCTGAGCTGACAGGCAATTGAGGCCGTCTGACGTCAGCTCAGCTGATAGCTCTCGTGTGTGCCGGGCTTTAGACTTAGGCCATCCATAAAAAATGTTTGTTGGAGCATGAACTACAAGCTCCACAATGCCAATCCAAAAGGCATGTATAGTGACATTACTGTTCAAAACGAATGATGAATAAAAAATAGTTGGATAAGATATGTTAATATCAGATAAAATATTCAAAATATGCACTTAGGTTTGTACATTTATTTATCATTATTATGTGTTTAAGGATGTTTGCTGCAGGTGGTAACTCAAAGGAATTAACTTTTTGAATAATGTGTGTTGTTGCATTCATAATTGTGTAATATGACGAAGAGCAAAGAAAAAATTATAGGTTCATGTGTATTTTTAGCTGTAGACTGTCAAATGGACTGGCCCATGCTCCATTTGATAACCCAGGAAACAGGGAATAGCCCTGGTTTCGAAGCATATTCATGAAAAAATCATATAAATAGTTTTTAACTTTTTCTTATATTCTAAATGTTTGAGGATAATCACAATGTCTATCAAAATTGATCAAATTGGATGAATGTTGTCATCTGAAAATCTCGGCTAGAAGACTTTTATAGTAAATCTTTATCTCTTAACCTAGGAAAGGGAGACAACCTACTGGAAAAACAGACAAAAATCATGGAAAATGGCTGCCAAAGCCCGAAACCATCATTGGACTGCCGGTACCTCATACCGAATCCTTTATTATATGGTACATGATCATTTTGTTCCACTGTCATTCATTTCTCTGGTACGTGTGCATTTTTCCCTAAAAATTTTCTACTTTTTTTTAGATCGGCTTTGTGTGGACCTCCATGAATTATAATAGTAATGATAATAATGATTTTATTTCAGACTCTGGGTCCACATGAAAGACAAAAGAATACACAGACACAAATTAAACATTTTGAACATTTTGGTATAATTGCCTTTAACGATTATGTTGACATAGCAAATGATAAAATATCTTTTAAAAATACTTCCGGATGGAATTTTTTTCTGACAAACGAAAAGTAGTCTTTGTTGTAGCAGTGATTTAATAAAATTTCTCAGGACCATTATCATGTGTGTTTATTCTTTATTGACTTCTGCTTTATCCCTATTGTGTGGTGATAAATGACAACGCTGCCTGAGGTTAGCCTTGTGATCTTTGTGGACTGAGATACTTGAACAGGAAAGTGTAGGACTATAGGGACCTACTGATTGTAGGCCTAATCATGGAGTTAAATAAGGCTCCAGGAGAGAGCACTCGGCCAGCCGCGGGTCGCTGATCCGTGAGGTCGCCCGCAGAGCTATTGTATTCTGAATGGCCGTCAGTCACGTTCTGTCCGTTTGATGTTCAATGTATGATTCCGCCGACCGAGTCGTTGGTTCTTATTAGCCGCAGAAAAACATCAACGGAAGTTGAAATTAAAAATGCGCAGTAGTTCTACGTAAAAATAAGGATGCATTAATTATGCGCAACACAAATATTAGGCAATTTGAAGTCATACTGAATATGAGCATATTTCATTAATCAGAATATGACCATTCGTAGCTTAGTTACAGGACTTTGGAATCATACTGTCGTTTTGTATATTTTATCGTTTTTCTACAACTTCCGCATTTCTCAACAAGACAAAAATTTGCAGGGAACTTGGTATAAGTACAGCGAATGTGGAAACGAATAGCACATGAGGGTCCGGTTGGACTAGCTAAAAATATAAACGATAGAAAAATTCTCAAAAACCCCATTTAAAATACATGGGCAATTTTGCCACAAACAGAAAATACATCATTTTCACTGCCGAATTAACAGAATTTCCGCATTTCAAAAATGACACATTTTGTGCTTGCGTTCAAGATCAAATAAAAGAGTACATATCAGTCTTTACCATTTTAGGGTCCGGAAGCCTGAATTTGGATAAAATGCAATATTGTAAACACTAGATTGGCCTTTTTTCGCTTTTGCGCTGCCTCAAAGCTATTAAATAATGAGTCAGCCAAGGCCGTTTTACCCCCTGCGTGCTAATCGCTAATTGATCTTCAATACTTGTGTATTGAAGTTCACTTCTGGCCCGACGGGGTCCTTGACGGGCATCGGTATTAAAGCTATTATATAGGCTGACGAATATTAACAGTTCATTTTATTCTAATTACGTTATATAATACCATGGAGTTAAATAAGACTTATTTAACTCCATGGTTATGCTAACTTAAAAAGCTTGAGATCAAGTAAGCATATTATGCTAAAATAAACAATCTCGTTAACGAAAACGAGGAATGGTTCCCTGGTGAGTAAAAATAATTTCTACGCAATTATGGAGGCAAAAAGAGGATTTGAGAACGGGAAGCATAATAAACACATCCTGTATCTATTACCAATGAATATGGCCTCTATATTGTAAACGGTGAGCGTGTGCTGCTAAAATTGTGATATATAAGAGCTGAAAATACATGTTCGACAACTTATTTACGAAATTTTCTGACCAAGAGCAACACCTTCAGCACAACGAAGATAATCTTTTTCACGGCAGAAAAATGGATCTGCATGTGGAACAACTTCGGTTAGCCTGTCGATATGCTCAAATCTAATACATCTTCGTCGGTATCTCGAGGAACATGGGCCATGTTAGACGCTGTTTTGTGTGAATGAATATCTAGTTGAAACAGACAGCATATTTATAGCTGAAGATTAACAAAAGATTATTTTATGAAGACCTGAGTGAGAACTGTCAAGGCGTGTTAATGTGTCAGTCTTCCTTTGTGAGTTCATCACCTCTCACGGATTCCACTTAATCTCGCACACACTTCAAACATTCATGCACTCAAGTCAAAATGAAAACAAAATCTTGAAGTTGAACAGCATCATCATGATGATCATGTCAGAACTTGGCACAAAAAATAATCACAAATTGTCACAAAACAAAACTGTGCCCGCCCACTTTGTACTGCTGAATTATTCAATAGATAACACCTCACCTATTCATATGATAAAAGATTTCATGAATATTTATCGTGTTTGCTTACCTCCGTCTGAGCCCGTTATTGTTATCCCGTTGCTAAGCGAACGCCGACAGTTTCAACGATCGATCTTCCGCAGTGACGGCCAGTCTGCCTCATAATTAGACAAAACCAATCAATTTTAAAATTCGAAAGCGAAACGATCGTCGATATTTTAAAACTATTTCGATATTAATCTAACGTACTGAATACCAATATTATTTCGTTTATTATGAACCAATCAAGTCCCAATTAACAAGTGGCCGCTCAAAATGTTTAGCATGGTGGACGAAGGCGGTCCAGGCGACTACAAGAATGCGACACTGAAAGTATCTGCATGCTGTGTATACGTATAACAGATATATATTTCTTCTATTCTTCATGTGGGAATTGAAGGTAATATGATTTTAATCAATTTCTTATCGGGTGCCGTATTTTGTCATGCTGAGTCAGTGTTGTTGTTCCGTTGACGAGGCCGTCCTCGTTCGCCGGCGTCGGCTCTAAAATCGACGAATTGCCATCGGGTGATGTTTGCTATCTGAATACAACAACAACAAGAATACACTGGATTGTTTTGTACATCCTTATCCATCTCCTGATGATTTGCAGTCCTTATTTATGGAAATCGTACATCAAAATATGCTGCGAACAAAGCAGATGAAAAGCAGATGAAAGAAACACGAAAACTGAACCCTTTATAATCTATAATCGTCTGGCGGGCTCCGGATCCACAGGTACTTCTATCTACCGTTCTATGTTCCACCCCCAACCATAGTCTCTATCAAGGTCAAGCAACTTTTTTCGAGAAAATGGCGCCAAGTTCAACCGATGGAAAAGACGTCTTCGTCCAGTCCAAATAAACACGTATCTGTCTTAGGCCTATTAAAAATAATCCTGTGTTTCCGGTAACCCGACCTACCTGGTGTGATCATTGCCGACCTGAAAGTTTTTTCAACAAATAAAAAAATAAAAATGCAAAAACACCGACCGACCTCGGTGATTTTCACCAAAATCTTGCTCTCAACATTTTATTTTGCGAACCCTTCGCTTCCTTCAAGGGGACGTAACTCACCGAACCGCAGGTTTGCACTTCCCGCTCTCCGTACAGTGATGTTCTAGACATAATATGTATTCAGAGCAACGTTAGCGACTCTAATGGACCTCTGCAACGGAGAATATTGCACTCTGCGGAGCGGATATCACAAAATGACCGGGACAATTTTATCCGTGTCTGCAGAGAAATGTAAATTCCACCGCTGTTCGCCGTAGATAAGTTTACTGTTACGCTGCGGCGAGCCGTTCAAATGGCTCTCGTCTTTCTGTACGAAATATGCGACGAGCTTGCCTTTGCTTCTGTCAATGCGTGTACAGCGATGTACCATTCTGAAATCGCTTTTTTCAAATTTACCATGCATGAAACTTGATAAAAACCATACATATATTGTTTGCTAAGCCCGACTTGATTTCCTGGATGTAAACTTGATATTCTGTCTCAGAATAACGAAGTCGGGAGGAAGAAATAAAAAGGAAAAATATAAAAACGCCAACGAAGATTTCCATAAAACGTTGTCGAGAAGCCGCCCAGAAAATATAAAATACTCACAGAAAACCCCTTCAAAATATATTATTCTTTGGTATAGTTGAAGTACAGAAGCTCAGTTTATATTTTCAAAGTGCGGGTTTCGATGAAATCCGCTAAACAAACTTTATTTTCAAATTTTTGTTGAGTTTCTGCGCCACGTAATTTCGTCGCGATGAGATAAAATGGCGTCTCCCTCAGATAATGAGCACTTCGATGTAGGTCACGTTACCACGCTTGTCCAATCAAGGTAACCGATATCGGGTCAGTTGTTAGCGTTACTAGAGAAACGGGGAAACACCCCTTGCAGTTTCTCGATGTTATCGTTCGAAATCAAGCCTTCAATCAGGAACTACAAGGAATTCCCTTTCCAACGAGACGAAACGTCGGTAGAAAGGCAGCTGAAAAATTCAGATTTTTCGCTGTAATTCCTCATAATTCGCCATTTTCGACCGCAATTCTACCAAAATACTGTAGTCTCTTCAAATAAATTTTATTTACGCTGACAACATCGTCGATTTTGCTAGAAGTTATTTGTTTAATAGCACAAATGGATATAAAATCTGATGTCCATCTGAAAGTGTTTTGCTTTGTCTTCAAATTTCTTTGTCCATCTAGAGAAGAAATACTGAAGTGTAAAGTCTGATATCTATTCTTCAGCAGCTGTCCATCAACAATTGAGTAGATTCAAGACCTGCATGTTTATTCCAGCGTGTCGACTCTGATATAAGGAATTCTAATATCTAGAGATGTTATCCAGATTTCACGAAGTTATAAAAAAAACTGTTAAATGTTTGCGATTGGAAAGAAAATATGTAGGCTTCAAGGTGGAGTAGCAACAAACCTAAACTGGAACCTCTAATACAAACTGCGATAAATTCTCTAAATCAACGACTTCCAATTCCATATCACTAACTGCAGTTCTGTCTGACGAATGTCTGGTGAACCTGGATTCAGTTGATGTGAGCTGTGATACTCCATTCCGATCCATTCTGTATATCACACACAATCCCAAGAATAACAAAGCCATTTTTTTTTTTATTTAAGGCATTTATTTTTCAAAAAATTTGGTTAGTATATTGAATAAAATATTTTGATTGGGCAAAGAAAATATTTTGATTGGGCAAAGAAAAGAAAAAAGCAAAAAAAAAAAAAAAAGCAAAAAAAAAAAAAAACCCTACCTACCTACCTGGATTTTTTTTCAGCCGTTACCAGAAACACAGAATTATTTTTCATAGGCCTTACCTCGCTGTCGGCAGCGCTCTGGTATAATCCAAAATGCTTATCTACGGCGATAAAATTACATTCGCTTCACTTTCCACGGTAAAAACATTACTTTAACGACGACCGCACAAACCAATTCAACCCGTACAGGCGGAAGTGCTATTCTATTCAAGCGCAAACTCCGAACAGCGCATGTCAGCTGAACGACTGTCGTCTGGCTGACATGCGCTGTTCGGAGTTTGCGCTTAAACAGAATAGCACTTCCGCCTGTACGGGTTGTAACGGTGTGTGCGGTCGTCGTTAAAGTAATGTTTTTACCGTGGAAAGTGAGGCGAATGTAATTTTATCGCCGTAGATAAGCATTTTGGATTATACCAGAGCGCTGCCGACAGCGAGGTAAGACAGATACGTGTTTATTTGGACTGGACGAAGACGTCTTTTCCATCGGTTGAACTTGGCGCCATTTTCTCGAAAAAAGTTGCTTGACCTTGATAGAGACTATGGTTGGGGGTGGAACATAGAACGGTAGATAGAAGTACCTGTGTCCGGATCAGTACTCACGTAAACATAGCTAAATAATATATAGCCCTCACGAGTATGAGGGCTATAGGTCGGCCCCAGTCACCTCCAGCGAGGGTTTTAGATAATTTTATTACGAATCACCCACCTCTGAAACTGCCATACATCTAATCTCTACCCCTCCTGCGCACTATTTTAAAATCTTGCGCACTATTGTGAAATAGTGACGCATATATCGCCGTCTGAATTTTTCAGTCGAAAACTTCAACTCTCTACGCGCCATGTTGGTGACGTCACAGGAAATGTGTGCTGAGCCGTTTGCAATTGAACATGGCACGTATAAAGTGGAAGGTGTCGTCTGGAAAATTCAGACGACGCTATATACGTTACTATTTCACAATAGTGCGCAAGATTTTAAAATAGTGCGCAGGAGGGGATAGAGATTAGATGTACGGCAGTTTCTGAGGTGGGTGATTCGAATAAAATTATCTAAAACTCTCGCTGGAGGTGACTGGGGTCGACCTATAGCCCTCATACTCGTGAGGGCTATATTATTTAGCTAACGTAACAGGGAAGCCACGAGATCATGATAACATTTACCATTCAAGCGCACAACAAGCAAAATGATCACAAGTGAAAGAAATCATGAAAAATGAAAACATGAGATCATCATCAACAGACCCCTACATGTACCTTGTAAAAAAAAAGGGGCAGGGTGCTAGTCTGTGGAAAAGGGGCACTTTTTGTGCGGACGATGAATAGAAGGGCATGTTGGGGGCACTACGAGTCGCGGCGGCAGTATCGGTATCTCCTAATGTCACCATTCATTTCTGTCTACCTCATGCATTGAAAGAATGGATAGAAAGGATACACAGGAATCTGCTGAAAATTAGATCTGCAGTAAGCACTCCCTAGTTTACTTGTCGGTCATATAAATCTGACCCCCCCCCCCGGTCTGAACCCCGTCTCCATGCTCTGAGTCACCAATGACCAATCACAGAGCTTCTCCTCGATTTATGGATGTATGTTTGAAAATGTCAATGTTAGGCCACAGCTGTGTGGGGAAGACTGGTTGACTTCGAGATTCAACAGAGAAATGTCTCCTGGAATTGATCAAAATATCTAAATTCTATTATTAATGTTCAACGCATCAATCATGATTTTGAGAGAAGAAAATATTAATCTGTTGAAACAAGTTAAAATAAGAGTTTTACATTACCATGCACCTGTCGTCCCCTAGCTGCAAAGTCAGATGGGCCATACGGGTGACCTGGTTCTGCATGAAAACCCGGGTCTCGGTCCCAGCCACAAGCAAGATGAGGAGTGTTTCTTTTTAGATAAAGTTTTAATCAGATTGGATACGGAGAAGTGGCACCTACATTCAATATAGAGTACCCACAATAATCACAATTTCTAATTAAAATAATGATTATTTTACTATGATTTCTGTCTCAAATGTATACATGTATGTATTGATAAGTTCTTTACAAATGAAGTGAGAAATGATTATATGCTGATTAGTTGAAAACACAGATTACAGTATATTATATATTTACACAGTGACACCGCAAGCTTTAGCAACGATGTCCTGAATCACAAACAAACTCAAACAGTGAAAATATAATTAAAAATTAAGGTTTGATTTTTCTTGGGCACTCCTTCATGGTTTTTCATTTTGATGTGTATAGGACATTAGTGTTTTTGAATTGCCCCCAAATAAACAAGATTGTTTATGACCAATGACATTATTTGAGTACCCAGAGTGTGATGAATCATGATAGCTGTTAATTTGTTATGAGCGTGGGCTTTGTCTCACAGAAACAAGCGATGAACATATTATTCAATATTCTGTAAAATGGACAAAAAGAATATGGTTCCCTATCAATGTGATATAACGAGCTCTTATGACTGGGATCACTTTTTTGGAATTCACAAGATGTCAACTGAGAAAAATATTTATTGATCATATGACGAGATAGAATTAAGGTTGATCATATCAATTTGCCAGAGGCCTATCACATATGTATATAATTACTGACGTCTGAAATGAAATCTTTGAAAATAATGACAAATAGAATGACGGTTGTCCCAAAATGCTACTGAAATGCTACTCAAATTTGGTACACAGGTTCCCCTTGGGGTCTAGTTGTGCAAGATATCTTTTCTGGTCCGAAAATCCAATATGGCCATCAGGCAGCCATCTTGGATTTCCCCATGAAACTTTTGCGTCATTTCTCAGGAACTACTGCATGGATCTTTCTCAAATTTGGTACACAGGTTCCCCTTCAGGTCTAGTTGTGCAAGATACCTTTTCTGGTCCAATTCGAAAATCCAATATGGCCACCAGGCGGCCATCTTGGATTTCCCCATGAAACCTTGTTATCGCGATTTCTCAGGAACTACTGCATGGATCTTTCTCAAATTTGGTACACAGGTTTCCCTTGGGGTCTAGTTGTGCAAGATACTTTTTCTGGTCCGATTTGAAAATCCAATATGGCCACCAGGTAGCCATCTTGGATTTCCCCATTAAACTTTATCGTCATTTCTCAGGAAGTACTGCATGGTTCTATCTCAAATTTGGTACACAAGTTCCCCTTGGGGTCTAGTTGGGCAAGATAACTTTGCTGGTCCGATTCGAAAATCCAATATGGCCACCAGGCAGCCATCTTGGATTTCCCCATGAAACCGTATCGCGATTTCTGAGGAACTACTGCATGGATCTTTCTCAAATTTGGTACACAGGTTCCCCTTGGGGTCTAGTTGGGCAAGATACCTTTGCTGGTCCGATTCGAAAATTCAATATGGCCACCAGGCAGCCATCTTGGATTTCTCCATGAAACTTTATCATCATTTCTCAGGAAGTACTGCAGGGATCTTTCTCAAATTTGGTACATAGGTTCCACTGGGGTCTAGTTGTGCAAAATACCTTTTTCTGTCCGATTCGAAAATCCAATATTGTCACTAGGTGCCCATCTTGGATTTCCCAATGAAACTTTGTTTTCGTCATTTCTCAAGAAGTGCGCCATGGATCTTCCTCAAATTGGGTACACAGATTCCCCTTGTTGCCCAATGCAAGATAACTTTTTTGGTCCGATTCGAAAATCCAACATGGCCACCAGGTGGCCATCTTGAATTTCCCCATGAACTACTGCATGGATCAAAGGTCACAACTCGGGAATACCGTATTAATTCGAAGCGTAACTTGGATATTCGAATCAGATCAAAAAGGTATCTTGCACAACTAGGCCCCATGTGGCACCTGTGTATCAAATTTCGGAAAGATGCATGAAATATTTCCTGAGAATTCACGATACCTACTGAAACGTAGGTATCGTGAATTCTCGGGAAATATTTCGTGGATCTTTCCGAAATTTGGTACACAGGTCCCACATGGGGCCTAGTTGTGCAAGATACCTTTTTGATCTGATTCGAATATCGAAGTTACGCTTCGAATTAATACGATATTCCCGAGTTGTGACGTTGCATCTATATATTCACTATAGAGAATATCCATACCTTCACCTTCCATATCAAGGAATTCAAATAATTTGGAATTAAAATGTATTTCTTCAAATTTTATATCAGTTTTCTTTAGTCCATGCCGTTGCAAGTGAACTGCCCCAGTTGCAAGTCGTCTGCCAGCGGGTCGGCTACATGAAGGGAAGTCACCCTTGTGACACCCCTTTTTCGATCTTTTTCACTCAGATTCGAAATTCTGTAAACAAAATTACAAATCAATCGTTCGTTCTTTAGTAACAATGGACAAAAAGATCCTCTTGTTATTAGCTTACAATTATCGGACAATGGTGGGCACCAAGATCCTTCAGGATCTCTCGTTGATAATTGCGGTTTAAATTGATGGCCTGAGAGAGCGTCTAGAGATGAATTTTATTATAAAGATTAAAATTGGATAATTAGTGGATGTATATGCTATCAGCTATTGACGGCCGAAGAGTTATAAATACTTCCGTTGACTGCCGTAGATATTTCCGGAGGTAAAATAGTCTCGTTTTCTGTCCAGATAATGACAGTCCACTGTTCAGTCTTTCATTTTGAACAGGTCAGATTGATAAATTGTCCATTTAGTATATTATTTTTTCTAAAACTACTCAAACTTTTTAAGTGCATGAATGATGATATTTACAACAATTCAGCATAAAATTGTGACTTTCGTCTGCTGTAGAATAATTGCTCTCTCTCGTGGGTTAGAGGTACCTAAAAAGTCAAGTTAATAACTGCTCCTGCACGTACGGAGAAAGGTCACATAACCCCTGAAATGCCTCTCGGGGAAGGGTCTTGATCCCAGTGCTAGTCGGGTCAGTTTTTGTGTCTCAAGAAATTGCTTTTATATTAAATTAAAATAAACCGTGAAAAGTGTATGGGAACTGATCCCAAGCCCCGAAGTACTGTTCACAGTATATACCAAAGATGAAACTGCAAGGTTCCGTTGTGATGCTCAGTAATGTGATATGAAAAGTATTCATGTTCAGTAATATGGTTATGAAATTAAAGATGTAATCAACCTCAAATCTAGGTTGAAATTGATGTCTCTCAAACTTCGCGAAAGTGACATATGTTACAAAATAAAACACATTTGACTACAAAAAAACTAAACTTGTTTCCTTCATTCACGAGAAAGTAAACGAATTGGTTTTCAAGAATAAACGGCATGGCATGCTGTTCATTTTTCCACAGCCGTGTCAACAAGCGTATACACATGTGGCGCATTCTACCAACGTAGCTATGCGACTTTATCGAACCTCAGGCATGAGCCATGACGTTATCCCATGGCTGCAGCTGTTCAGCATTCAGATTCGTGAGCGTCGCTACGTCACTCAAACGTCACACATTGACATCATTTTTCTCTCCGCGTACAACACATACTCAATGGCGAAGCAGAACCCCCATCAAAGCGGGTAGATTTTCAAATTTCTCTCGACAAGATATTCTTACATTCGTTGTATATGGCGATCCCACAATCATCAAATATTATACATATGATGCTGTAGCCAACTTCGCTGCTGATAAACGCACAGGGGAGAGTTTACAAAATCCATCGAGTTTGAGGCTGATTACATCTTTAAGTTTTTCCAGTCGATCAGTACAGCAATGTACTATAGCGATATAAAGGCTGAATTGTTGACGCATATCATTATCAGCATGCAGCATCAATGGCATTTCTGTAAATTTTTGATATGGTTTAGAAATTCCGACTAAATATTCTTTCCATTTTAGCTCTGTATGACAGTTTTCTTTAGTTGCTGGAACTATAGGACCAGTTTCAACATGCTTTCGGGAGCATCATTCACTGAGTCCCCAAGTGATGGGTTATTTTTGCAATATTATTACATTTACTTTGAGTAAACATTGAACTTAAAAACTATTGCAAAGTTTGGAAACTTGTCAAATCAAAATATTTAAATGTATTGAATTGCTGTTACAATTCATTCATGTCTCTAACATTTCATTTGCAGTCATCCATCATGGATAGTGCTCTTCCATCTGTGCTCGCCTCCCTGTTCACCTGGCTCACTCTCTATATGTCCCTGTGTCTAATCTGGTCTACTGGCAAGTCCGGCTATGAGTGGCATGTCCGCATTGTTACCATGATACATGCTATCTTCATCACCATTATCAGCTGGATATGTGCTTATGTTGAAGGACCATGGCCTTTCACTGATGCCGGTTTGTATTATTATCACGATTCATTGTGGATTGGTTTGCGTTTATTTAAAGATAAGCTTTGGAGGGTCTAAAAGAATCCAAATAGGGTAATTTGAGTTTGTACAAATAAATTTTGTGTTAACAGGTTGGAGAAAGTGTAAACATATTTGTAGAAATGGATAAGAACTGGGAAGTCACATAACTACATGTATCAGTACCACAATGTCAATTGTGTTATTAGAATGTAAGAGACTGAGATTGAGAATCCTACAGCTCATGTATTGTACAATCACTATCATGATTAATTGTCTCGTAAATTATCTCCAGTTTACTTTAGTGACATGGCTATATGATGGTGTATTTGCTCGCCACTAAATACAAGTGTCTTCATACAGTTTGTCTTTCTTAACTTTACACAGGGGAACCAAACACACCTTTTCAAGAGCTGATCGTCACCATTTCTTTGGGTTACTTCCTGTTCGACTTTTCCTGGTGTTTGTACCACAAAACTGAAGGTAATTTGTAACTATAAATCTGAAGGTAGATTGTAAGTAGAAAACTGAAGGTAAATTGTAACTGTTTATTAAACAATTGCATTTGATATATTATTATTCAAACCAGGTCATGTGCTATAATCATTCTGTATTGTGGATTGATTCCTTATACTTGTTGCTTACATATGCATGTGTCATTTTACATGTATATCAAAGTCTGGAATAGAAGTAGCTAAAGTTCTATCAGAAAGAGGTGGAACAAAAAGGCTCCATTATGTGAACTGTCCATGTGATCCCCTGTTTTGTTTAGCTGTGACCACTTGCCGGAGGAACTTTTTTCGACTCAAATTCAGCAACTTTGCATGGGTAAAGTTAGATTGCAATTTCTAGTGCTCTTTTATAGAAATGAGCAATTTTCTGCTGTACCGTCTGCTACCTAAATTAAATTTAAACAATATGGATTTAGACCACAGACTTTATTCTAAGATCATGACTGTGACATCATCAATGGAACATTAATATGTTTGGAACAATTACTTTCATTTTGACGTTTCAGGACTTCATATATTACACTCCTTTGCCATGTTTGCAGGCCCAATTAATGTATGCGGGTGAAACTTTGCAACGGAGGCTGTGGGGATTAAACATCTGATTGTTTTGGTTCATTGTTATGAGTAATACCATTTCCTTTGCCAGGTCCAGTTATGCTGTTCCACCATTCCCTCAGTATCTTTGGAATGGGAGTTACCCTGATTCGTGGGTATTACGGCTGCGGAATTGTGGCCACCATATTTGGGAGTGAGATTACAAACCCGCTGTTACAGCTGAGATGGTTTCTCAAGGAGTCTGGCCGTTATGATACATTATTCGGCGAAATAGTGGACATCATATTTATGACCCTGTTTGGAGTTATGCGAATAGGAATAGGTTCATTGCTACTGTATACGTACATCACAAACCCTAGGACAGACTGGTTTGGGCGTTGTGGAGGTGCTCTAATATATTCTGTTGGTTGGGTGTTCTGGTTTAGTATTGTTCAGTTTGCCATCAGGAAATATACGAAAAAGTGGCACAGCTGGAAAGGATCGCCAATGTCTGTTTCCAAGGCTGTGGTGGGCGACCAATTGAGTGACCAGGCATACGATGCATGTCGAGATAGTCAGGGAGCAGCATGTATTCAGAGAGTAAACAAAGTCATTCAGGACATAACAAACTTTAACACTGATGCTAATACTGTGGAAGCCATTACGGCTAACAAAAATCTGAACAATATTAAAAAGGTGAACAGCCATTTGAATGGGGCGAGTGTGTCCGGAGATACATTTGGCGAGACTAACGGACATGTCGTCGTAGCCAATGGTGAAGCAGAGTCTGATATATCGGACCATTCTGTGAAATCCGATTAACTTTTGAATGTCACATATATTTCTTCGCACTGACAAAAATCTGATTAACTTTTGTACATATTTGTTTACAATAGCACTGACAATGTCATTCGACATTGCAGTCAGTTATTTCAGAAACGGGACTCTAGTTCCACATTCATAGTACATAACCATGGTGGACAATCCATTGATCAACTGGGCACCATTGCTCTCCTAGACCTGTGCATTGTGACGTCACCTGAATGTGTACCAAGTGAGGCGGAAGTGAGATGTTGAAGGAAGTTTCCGTGAGGTCGACCGTCCTTGTCAAATATCATGTATGATCAATTTCTGATAGAGTAATCCATGTATTACTGTACCATTGATATATCATTTGGATCCCTCCTATTGTACATTGACATATACAGAGTCGACTCCTAGATGACATCTTCAATAACTTCTCGGAGACGACTATACGGTGCTCCTCTCTACACAGACCTGTTAGGCTATACTATGATGGATATTTCCTCTATCTCAGTGAACATGTGTTCCAAATTTTATCAATATTATCCCCAAAGGGCACTCATGTATCTGAATTTTACAGGGGTCGGTAATATTTAAACCTTCCCTTGTAGCTAAATTTTACAGGGGTTGGTAATTTGTAATTCTATAACACTTGCACCTATTACACACTGATGACCGTGCAATTATTAGACAATTTAGCACGGTTAAGAACTTTCTGACGTATGAAATCTACACCAGGGCTCGAAATTGTCACAAGCCCGGCAGCCCGTGGCTGGTGAATTCAGAACTGGTCTGGTTGAATTTAGTTCTAAAGCTAGCTAACCAGCCCGACTGGCTGGTTATAATTCAAGAATTTCAGCTTTGTATAATGAAATATACCAGCCCGATGGTCTGGCAAAGTTTTATGGTAAATTCATGCCCTGTACACCCGTGATCTTGACACGCACAGGTGTTCACTCGGGAAAATCCATTTCACAGGGTGGGTGATAAATGGCAGGACAAAGACTGCGCCCCCTTCTGAGAGACCACAGTAACTCGTCCATTGATATTGGCACGCTGCCAACTGAGGCGAAAGGCACATTTCAACAAAGGGAAGAAAGGTTGTGAACGTTTACCATATATTTTCCCAATCTTTCATGGTAATCTTTGTTGATAATCAATTTGAGTAGTGCAATAGGATAGAAATAATGTGTTCATAGGCGTGCTAAATCGTTATTTTATGCACGGTTAGTGTGGGAAAGTTTATCAATTTTAGGGTGCGGGCTTCGCCCTTGCCCTAAAATGTAAACTTTCCCACACTAACCGTGCATAAAATAACGATTTAGCACGCCTATGAACACATTAAATACAGGCCCGTCACTAGGATTTTCAAGGGGGAGGGGGAAAAGATGCGCGACTGTTTTCAATTTCCTTTTTCTTACCATCCGAGTTTCTTGGTTGGGGGGCCTGGGAGAATGCACCCCCCCCCCCCCCCTTAGAAAATTGTGAATTTCTACTCATTTCCTGCATTTTAGCATATTTTTAAGGCTGAATTGGGGTTTGATATCTTAAAGTTTATGTCATTTGGAATGAAAAAAAAAGAAGAAATCTACAGGAAAAAAGGGGGTTCGTTCGCACCACACATATCATGGGTAGCGATGGCCCTGAAATATATAAAATGTTGCTCAAAATGTTTGCTGCATGACAACGTTGGATGATCCTAGAAGGTTTATAGCACACTTATTTTATTGATAATCTGAGAAAACATTGGAAGAGAACGGGAAAAGAATAGCTCGCGTCAGAGCTCATGTCTGCTGTAAGCATGGTAACCGCTTGCTATACCTCCAGGTGACGTCACGATGCACATGAAGGAGCAATGGTGCCCCTAGGTGACCAATGGATTGTCCACCATGCATGCCATGATAACAGACAAGATTAATAGCTGTGAGAGGTTGGAGATGTGGGGATGAGTCTTATCTGAAGACTTCAAATTCTAAAGTGAGTGAGTAGGATTTAATGTCATTTTCAACATTTTTTCAGTCCTATCACGATGGTGCCTACATGTGCCAGAGTGTCCACAGTTCCTATTATCCTGGAAACTGATCAGTCCAGCCAGTACAGCACCCGGTCACCTATTCAAGTATTGACCAAGCTCAACGTTGCTTAACTTGTCCAAGTGTATAATGCTATGTTTGCTTTTATACTTTATTTATTCTATTAAGATGACACTTGAGATGGAGGTTGTGAGGTCCCGATTGTCGGGGAGACGGAGTAGGGAGATATTTCTTAACATTTTTTTCGTTATTTTCTTAAATTTTTCATTAATTTATATTTTCTTATTATTACACTTTTGCTATAATCTGTATCCAGTCTGTCCAGTAACTATTATATATGTATTTATATGCAAGTTATTTCATCCTGTACTCTGGTTATTGGAGACAGTTGTGAATTATAGCTGGACTGAATTAAGATGCTCAATGCCTTAAACATTGTACCTATAATGAGGGCATGATATGCTATTCCTGCATAATACTTCATAACACGTCACCCTTTCCGGCGCGGGTTCGAGCCCAGCTGGTCCATGTGAGGAACTTTGTCAGTTACTTGCCGAGGGCGGTGGTTCTCTCCGGGTACTCCGGCTTCCTCCACCAACCAAACTGACTGTCATCATATGAGTGAAACAAACTTGAGTGTGACATGAAGCCAAATCCCCCTTTCCTTTGTTAAAAGTGCCACAGTGTCAGTAACCTGATGGGAACCAGGTAAAGAACAAGTATATAATTATAATTTAAGAATTCATGAATGATTTTGTACAACTATTAAATCATGTTACATGTAAGACAGGGCTTGTTTTCCAACAGGAGTTAGAGATTTATTTTTGTGAGAGAATGGAAATGAAAATTTCTCGTATAAGAGGGTACATAGTGTCCCATTTGCAAAAATGATGCATTTGATTATTTTTAATACTGTGAAATACCATATCAAGAAGATGGTGATAAGGGTGTTTTTCTCGGTTCCTGCATTAAAGTTTGATCGTGGGACGGTTTTCCCGGTGACCTATCCTTACCTTGTTTCTGTGAATGCCTATGATGTTTATCAATATGAAAACGTGCAAAAACATGGCAGTTTTATATTTTCCTCTACATTTTTCTTCATAGCAATGCCTTTAAATGCAAGTATTGGGAGCAAGCTTGATTTTCCTTTCACAGGAATGTCATTGAAAAGAACAGAACAAGTATGCTTTCTTGGATGAAATTTGGCTTGTGCAAAAATTTATCTTATAGTCACAAGCAATCAAACACAATAAATTACAGTGTAAGAGTACAAAATTCAATCAGTGACATATGCTGATAATTTGAACAACGAATCTCCCGCTTAATATCTTTCGACAAATCAAATAAAACGTGCTTTTGTTCAAATTTTTCATGCAAAGTGCTGGAGAGTTGATAACATTAAAGGGAGACAACTCTTCCAAAATGACATCAGGCATGTTTGCCCTGCAAGCCGCCTGAAAAATATATCAGTGGGAATCCGAATCTCATAATATTCCTGCAAATGAAAATCATGTGAATCGAACTGGATTTCAAACCAATCTTCAAATAAAAAAATAATTGTTTAATTCTCCTGAAATTACGAAAAAACTTGGTTAGTGGGAAGAGTGTCGCAGTAAAGTAAAGGTCTGAGTTGAATGGGTATGTACGTATGTGACAGCGGACTAGCATGGTGATAATGTTACAGCATTGGAAAAGGGAGGTAATTCTTTTCTGCCAAAAGTTGCATGACTGGAATCCTGAATCTTCATAAAATTATCGGATTTGAGTGATCTTCTCCAAAATTGTCCAATCTCAAACTTATTGCTTTCCACCCAAATGCTTCAACTTTAAACAATATAATTGACTGGGGGTGCAAGTTCTTCAATGATTTCAGATTTGTTCGGGCATTTTCAGATGAAGCCATCCGCCCCTCTGCGACACCCTTCTTCAATTCTTTGCATCCATTTTGGCAATTGGCACTACTTGACTTAAATGTATGTGGAATTTGTAACAAGGCGCCGGTGCCCCTGCCCTTCACTGCTGGTTTGTTTGGTGCTGTTGGGGTACCTGAGATATCCTCTGATTTTTCGCGATGAAAATTATTTCAACCATTAAACATATGTCAGTGTATCAGTCAATGTTGTTGAACAAAATAACATCCTTTATTTCCGAAGTGTCCAAAATAGCAGGCTCACTGGTACTAGTGCTGACATGTTCATTCTGCTGATCTGTCAGTGCTCTGAATGCACAGATGGAAGCACCGATCAACATAAAAAATTTGCCAAAGAACAGTTCTGAGTAGCAGATACATGTATCTGATTTCAAGTTTCATCCCAAAATATCTATTATCTTGGAAATTACATGAGAATAAGATATAAAAAATAACATAAAAAATATCACCGACACGTAGAGTCAAAGTCATAAATATTCATACAGACTCTTTTGGTGGTAACTCAAATATTTGTTTTCGTGGATAAATAAATGAGAAATGAATGTGCTAGCATATGCTTTTAAGAATCTAAATAAACAGTTAGGTTGTAAATTTTTATGCAGGTTGTTATAGCTACGAATGTACATGTACTGCGAATATCCGCTTCGTTCTGTTAATCCACGAATAATGTTCTGATTTCCTCAGATTTCCATGAGACAATGTTATGAGAATCCACTTGGGTTCTGTTAAAATTTGACTTGAAATTGAGGCCTGAGGGATGAATGGCTGTTAGCTAATGTAATATTTGACATGCCGATTGCATCATGTTGTGAGGATTGGGTATTTCTATTCAAAACGCTGATTGCATTTAATTTATGCCATGTACATATTTGTAACCTCAACTGAATATGTTTATTTTTTCATTATGAGTGAAAGTCAATTATGTGAGGTAGTTAATAACTTATTATTGGAAATGTTTACACAATTGCAGTATCCTGATGCATAATTTCTTTCTTGAGTCTCATTATGTCAACCTCACCTGATGAGATGATAAATGAAAATATTTTCACGGGGCGATGTAGGCCCGTAGGGACTAATGGTCCTGTCTTGTAGTCAGAAAAAATTGAGCACCGGCTCTGTGTCTTGCTAACACAGCAAAAGATAGAGTTCTTACACGACAAGAAAGAGGTGTGAAACTTCCTTCTTTAGAGTGTCCAGGTTTCTGTGTTTTTAATGTTCGCGTATAGTTGCAGGTCTGATATGTTTAAGTTACATTCCCATTTATCTAATTTTATGTGTGTTTTCGTTCATTTTCCAGTGGCACTACTTTCGTGCTCAAAATATGTCGTCTGCTAAACCACAGATTTTGAGAGGCGCATGTTGAGTGATTTTGTGGGACTAACTCATTCTCATTAGAAAGCGTGTTTGGGCAGTAATTTAGTATTAAATAATACCAGTATAAGTGTAATTCATTGTAGAAAACAATGGGATATTTCACTTTGCCTGTATTCATTTACATTTTCATGAAATATGTGTGTTGAGTTACAGTTTGAAATTTTCGCCATTTAAGCTTACCCCTCAAGACCCTCTGCATTATCTTTTTATGGTAAGTTTCTAAAATCCAGTGGTGGTCAAATCATTTACGTAATAATTTCCCTGTATTCAGAAATGTTCTCTTTCCATTCTACTTCTGAAATATTCATGGAATGTTGCAAGCATTTCCCCCTGATCTACAGAAAGAGCTCTGCATATCACAGTTTTGAAGCTGTAAGGTGACAGGGGAGATAACCAAATAGAACTGTAATATACTAGGGAGGAGGTACATGAAACAATATGATGCCATGAGAGGATGCATCCCAGCATAGCTCCAGTCCATCTAACCATGAAGATTTTACATTGTATCTCAATACTCATTTTTACCCCTCGGCCAATTTTGGCCATTGGGTATTGTCGTCTTGTACGTCCGTCTGTTCGTACGTCAGTACGTGAGCGAGATAGACGGAAAACGGTTCCACTGAAGAATTCCAAATTTGGTATGCTTATTTACCTAGCAAGGACCAGAAGCCTATTGAATTGGGACCTGATTGGGTGGAAACCTTGGCGGCCATCTTTAATTTTATGCAAAATGGATAATGATCCATATCTCAGAAACCATTCAACTGTTCAATACGAAAGTTGGTATACATCATCGATACATCAAGCAACTTTCAATGAATTACCAAACCGGCTTTTCTGATTAGCTGGAAATCCTGGACGCCATCTTTAATTTATGCAAAATCGATAATGATACATATCTCTGTTACCATTCAATTGTTTTATATGAAAGTTGGTATACATCATCGATACATTCAGATACTTTAAATCGGGACCTGATTGACTGAAAACCTTGGCGGCCATCTTTAATTTATGCAAAAACTTTAATGATATATATTTCTGATATCATTTAAGTGTTCTATACCAAACTTGGTATACAGCATCGATGTATCAAGAGACTTGCAATGAATAACCACATCAGTTCCTCTGAGTGGAGAGAAGGATGGGTGGCCATCTTTAATTTATGCAAAATCATTAATGATCTCGTTCTCTGATACCGTTCAAGTGCTCGATGTAAAATTTGGTATACATTACCGATGCATCAAGAGACTTACGACAAATGACAGTTCTGGTTTCTCTGATTGGGCGGAAACCTTGGTGGCCATCTTTAATTTATGCAAAATCTTTAATGATGTATATCTCTGATACCATTTCAGGGTTCTATACGAAACTTGGTATACAGCATCAATGTATCAAGAGACTTTCAATTAATAACCACATCAGTTCCTCTGAGTGGCGGGAAGGATGAGCGGCCATCTTTAAGGGGAGGGTAAGTACAATATTTTGATACTTCCAAAAATGAGGATATCTCAAAGATTTTTATATATATTGGATACCTGATCAAAATTATTTGGAAAAATATCATTTGCACAAAGATATATATATCGGTTTCCATGGTAATGGCGGCCATCTTGGATTTTGGCGCTAAATTAGGAACGCATAATACGCTAAAGTAAAAGAACAAACTTCATCAAACTTGCAGGGTATCTCTGTGGTGTGTTCCTTTGTGCAAATAAGAAGTTTCAAGCAAAACTAACCATTGGAAACAAAATTTAAGCCGTTTTACTGATTTACACTAAAAAAGCATATGCCTTTTTAGTGCCGTATTTAGTTTAAATCAGTAAAACAGCTCAATTTTTTTATCCAACGGGTATTTTTGCTTGAAACTTCTTATTTACACAAAGGGACACATAACAGACCCTGCAAGTTTGATGAAGTCAGCTCTTTTACCTGGGCATATAAAGCGTTCCTAAGTTAAGCACCAAAATCCAAGATGGCTGCCGTTACCATGGCAACCGATATATATACCTTTGTGAAAATGCTGTTTTTTCAAATACTTTTGATGATATATCTAATATATATAAAAATCTTTGAGATAACTTCATTTTTGTAAGAATTAAAATATTGTACAAACCCCCCTCTTAATTTATGCGAAATCATTAATGATCTCTATCTCTGATACCGTTTAAATGCTCGATGTAAAATTTGGTATACATCGATGCATCAAGAAACTTATGTAATGAAAACCGGTTTCTCTGATTGGACTGAAACCTTGGGGTCATTCCTAATTGCAAAATTTTTGATAATCTGTATATTTGTGACTTGGCTGCTTGGTGTTCCTGACATCTTGGTTCAAATTGAATACATTATGAATGTACCCAGAGCCGAGGGGTTTTCAGATGCGCAGCTTCGTATTGTTATTACTGCTGAAGGATATGCTTTTGATTATCTGAAAAAAGTGAATTTTTTTACAAATATTGGTAACATGCAGTGAAGACATCATTTTATCATTTCATCAGGTTGGTTTCATAATAAATGTCTGTCCCAGCGTTTTAAAAAAAAATATATATGTGTGTACAATTACACTAATGCACTAGAGATCCTTGTTGAGAGGAATGTGTGAGACTACAAGTATGGCTCTTCGCCATGAGATGGAACATCAAAGAGTTAGTGGAATTATTCCAACAGCCTATTTTACATTTAAATAGCCCCGTTTCAGTGCCTAAGGCTCTAGTTTTATTACCCCTCGCGGTATTGTCGTTGCCTCCGTCGTCTGTCCGTCCGTCCGTCCGTCCGTCTGTCCAGGCATCTGTCCGTTTGTCCGTCTGTCCATCATATCATTGTAAACACATTATCTCAAAAAGTCCTTCACTTACAACAATGAAACTTCATACAGTTGTTTAATACAGCCAGTACCAGAAGCCTATTCAAAGTCGGTGCCATTGGATGTGTTTTTCAGGAGTTATGCCCCTTTATACATGTCTGGCTGTTTTTATCCTTGTAAACACATTATCTCAAAAAGTCCTTCACTCACAACAATGAAACTTCATACAGTTGTTTAATGCAGCTAGTACCAGAAGCCTATTCAAAGTCGGTGTAATCGGATGTGTTTTTCAGGAGTTATGCCCCTTTATACATGTCTGTTGGTCCATATCCTTGTAAACACATTATCTCAAAAAGTCCTTCACTCACAACAATGAAACTTCATACAGTTGTTTAATACAACCAGTACCAGAAGCCTATTGAAAGTCGGTGCCATTGGATGTGTTTTTCAGGAGTTATGCCCCTTTATACATGTCTGTCTGTTTTTATCCTTGTAAACACATTATCTCAAAAAGTCCTTCACTCACAACAATGAAACTTCATACAGTTGTTTAATACAGCCAGTACCAGAAGCCTATTGAAAGTCGGTGTAATCGGATGTGTTTTTCAGGAGTTCTGCCCCTTTATACATGTCTGTTGGTCCATATCCTTGTAAACACATTATCTCAAAAAGTCCTTCACTCACAACAATGAAACTTCATACAGTTGTTAAATACAGCCAGTACCAGAAGCCTATTGAAAGTCGGTGCCATGGGATGTGTTTTTCAGGAGTTCACACAAACCTGTGTGGATTGCTGTGAATAGACAGTAATCGTTCGACTACATCTACTATAGGTAATCACTGCTCTATTGCTATATTGTTTTGTCTGTCTATGATCTATATCATACAGGTAAAATTATGCCCACCCCAAATATGTGAGTTGTTGGGGTCAGAAACATTATCACAATTGCTCTGGGCCCGGCCCGAGGGGTCCCGATGGCGACAGCCACATGTTATTTTTCTTTTTACAAATTCAGAAGTTACTAAATTAATAGGAATTATTCAGCTTGACAACTTGAGCTCATAGAAACTGTGTCCCTGGTGCATGATGAATTATAAATCACACGAGTCCTTATTTTCATCAGCAAGATGGATGGAGTTCTATGTTAGATTGAAACAAGTGGTTAACACATGGTCTGCAGCTTCATGCTCAGGCTATACATATTGATCAAAGAGCCATACAGAAAACACATACAACATACACCTGTTTGTTGTGTGGGGGGAGTGCACTACCACAGTACTACTAAAAGTTTAGTATTGATAATTTTAAAGAAAAGAAATTCCAACAATCTCATTGGGGCATAATAATTAATACCCCAGTCACCAGTCAGATATTTGGACAGGATTCTTGTCTGAACAGCACACTGCCCGAAGTGATGTCCTATGCAGTAAAATCGATGTTTGCCGAACAGTTTGAGTATTTTTCATTTCTGCACCATACCTCTGTTGACCTAACATATTAAACTCTCTTTCTTGTCAAAGAGACAAATGGGTTGTCTGGGATACATATGTATGTATTTCCCAAGCTTCAATTCCTGTGACCAACTTCCATAACTTTCTGTAGCCAATAATTATTGCTCTGTGGGTGGTTGATGTAGATGACTAGTTTACACCAATCACTGTATTTATTTCCTGGGTTTTTACAAATCCAGTTATCTTTATCATATATGTAATCCGTTATCGTGTATGCATATGTGTAATCCATTATCATATATGTATATGTGTAATCCATTATCATATATGTATAATCCATTATCATTTATGTATATGTGTAATCCATTATCATATATGTATATGTGTAATCCAATTATCATATATGTATATGTGTAATCCATTATCCTATATGTATATGTGTAATCCATTATTATATATGTATATGTGTAATCCATTGATTGTTCAACTGTATTGTATTGTAACCATGCATGTCTGTGTTTTATTGGTCTGTTGTGAATTCCAGGTTGCTAATTACCATGGTTCAGGGTATTACCTGTATAGTTTGTGTATAAATAGTCCTTAAATATTAGGAAGTGTAAATCACTGGTTTGCTAATCACACAAAGACAAAGTGTGTTTAGGCCAAAAATAAAAGGCTTTTGTTTCTGAGTTGAAGACCTTTGAATTTGTGGTGAAGTTACATCCTTTTTGTCTGGAACAGGGCGAAGCCCTATTCCCAGACTCTGCTGCCGTACAGCAAATTTGGCTGCTTGCCAACACTGGTACACACACTATAATAATAATATAATAATAATAATTTTATTTCAGACTGATAGTCCATAGCATTACATAAAGAACAGTGAGAAGTGGTAGAGGAGTGCTATAAACGTTTCGTCAGAATTCCTTTCTCAGCAACAACATTCACATTTCAGTGCTGGTAATGAGAAAATATTTGTCGCATAATTTGGCAATTAAATAATGAATTCTTATAACACGAAGTTGGCCAACTTAGATTAGTATTTTGGCCTATTTGTCAATTGTCCGTGCCAATTCGCTAAATCGTGATTGTGAATTTGTCCCGAATTTAATAGGTCTGGTTTGTACGATCGAGTTGAGCGTACACTTGGAGTTGAGCACACTTGGAGTTGAGCACACTTTGGAGTGGAGCACATTTGGAGCTGAAAACACGCTCGAAAGTTCTAAATTTAACTTGTAAGGCATGTGTAAATTAAATTTCTAAGAACTATTGACCAGTACAGCCAACAAATTGGTATCCATTGCATACGATTACGAGGCAATCAGGTAAAGCTAGCAGCACTCATGCTTCCGATTGTGTATGCTTTTTTACATCACTGGATTTCAAAGGTCACAGTAAACTACAGGTTGTGTAGTGAGGATGAAGCTTTCAGGTCTAACTGTTCTTATTTTGCCAGTTTATGGATTATGCAATTGTTTGTAGGTATTATTTGCCGGCTCTCATAACAATGGCAAATGACGTGGAAACAAATCCTGGGCCTCCTGCCCATATAATTAGCAGCACAAAGATTGTTCATGGTAGCTTTCATCAAGGAGCTCAAATATTCTCTGTGATGTCCAGATGTAAACAGTGTATGGCAAACTGTATTTGTTTTCATGCCTTTGTATTGCTGAATAAAGAGATACAGGTAACTCATTTCACACAGCGAACTCTAGATCACTCCCGATTCTTGTAACCGCGAAAAGGCTTATTGCACCCTATCTCTTTTCATGTTATTGAGTACATATATTGTTCTCCCTGACTCGAGTGCCCACTAGCGGGCAGGGGCAAATAACTCAAATACGGTGACAATTCGGAAACTCCCGAAATTCGAAATAGATGTACACTATTCTGAAGCAACGAATCGATATTGCACATCCATTACTGTTTCAGACAATAGTACTCTTGAGTACTTTCATTATTATTTTGAGTTTTTTTTTTTTCAATTTTTTTTTGGAAGAAGCCAAACTCTTGTCATGGTCAAGGTAGAAACATTGCAGAATTATTTTGTGAAAAAAAGTGTTGATGTTGCTGAAGAATGACGCACATGGTAACCAGAAACGAAAGCTTCTTTTTTTGGCCATGTTTATCATGTTGTTCATTGGCTCCCTTTAAGGACCATCAGTAGGTACTATTTATGGATTCCCTAGAACTGCAATTAAGTGCATAAATCCGGCCTACGGTAATCCCTCTAATAATTCAACCCCCTTTTTAAAATTCAATCACCCCAAATTTCTTGAAAAATATTCAATCGCCCCAAATTTCTTGGAAAAAAATCAATCAGTGGTTTATCACGCACTAAAATCAATGAAATAACAACGAAATAATGAATTATATGCATGCTTTTGAACCATCTTTTCAATGTTCTGTTCTAATAAATTTGATCACCCCCAGATTTTATGGTGGGAGATTTCACTTACTGTGATTGAATTATTAGAAGTATTACCATACATGTGGTATAAGTATTGTAATCCATTTGTCCATTCACTTTCACCACTCCTTTTATAGATTCAGGTTTATTGGCTCAATACTTGTTCACCACTAAGCATTGTACTCTGCATGGCAGGGTTGGTAGGTAACTTTCATTGTTTCTTTCTTGTTTACCAAAATATATCCGATCCCGGCACTTTATCATCATTCTCAAGCCTCCATGTGTTTTTCTTGATCTGTGTCTATTTGACGACCACGTTTAGCAATGGAAATGAGGAGTTTCAAAGTTTAGAAATTCTCATCAACACGTGTATTAACAATTCTGCCATCTGAACATGGAAGCAATATGCAGCTCGTCGTCGGAATGTGTTAGTGTCGTGGTGGTTATACGCACAGGTGTTTGGCAAGTTAATTAGCTGGGGGTATCGTCAACAATAGATCGGACAAGGTGAATCACTAAAGTACGACCGCCTCTCGATCATCCGTATACATTTTCACAGAAATTAGCCTACCTCTATATTTCACCTCCTATTTTATTCTTTAGAAGTTAATTCTTCATGCTACCATCCAAAGATTCTCATAACCCATCAAGTATGGGTGGTAAATCGTCAAAACACTCTGGGGACCGTTGCACGAACTGTGGGTAAGCCTAAGTCCGTGCGCAAGTCATACTTAGCATGAGCGTAGCTACGCCGACCCGTGTCACAAAGCGTTTAAAGTTACGCAAAGCCGTAAGTTATTGCGTAACTTTAAGTCTGCTCGAAAGTATGCTTAGCGTGAGCGCAACTTCGGTTGCATGTGACCATGCCTGTAGTAGATTAATCTAATGACGTAGTTGTCAAATTTTATGTATCTTATAAAATGTACAATACTTTTGGAGTCAGAAAATGGTCGTTCTTTAACTTTTTCTCTCCCTAGCATACGATCTCTCAAAGACGATGTGTAGTATTTCGCACCTCCATCCACAAAAGAGCGACTACAAGACTTATGATCCTTAGCCTCAAATGCAGATTGCTCTGATGTGTAATTATCGAGGTTAAATATTTACAAAGTCCATTGTCGGCTATGATTATAGCACACTGGTCGAAATCTTGTATCCAATACTAATTAAACATAAATTCCAAGTAATTCCAATAAAGTTTTATTGCAGAGGGGAAAATCTGGAACTTACGCATTGCGTTAATGGATATGTAATAACGTCTGCCTTGCGTCCGGTTCTTGAAACGCGTGTAGAGCTGGGCATAGTGTGAGCGCAACGCAGGTGTAAGTCCTTACGTCGATCGTAACTTGCGCAAGTTTCGTGCAATGATCCCATGAATTTTAGCGTCCAGACTACTTCTGTTACAACTGCGGCCAAACTCGGCAATCTCCGTTTTATTGCAGCGCCGATATCAACCCTGGATATATTCACGGTTTTTATCCAAACAGGTCTCCACCAGTGCAAACGATCTTTACCACCTGTACAACGATCTCCACCAGCTAATATTACCGGTTTATTAGCAGTGGTAATAACAAAAAAAATTACGAAATGAATGGAATTAAAAATGGATGGAATTAAAAAATAGAGATCTGTTTGAATAAATACCGTGATGTTGCAGCGGCTCCGGAAAAAAAAGTGGGCGTGACCACAACGGCGAGACTTGAATCAGAGAACTGAATGGAGATTGCCGAGTTTGGCTGAAGTTGTAACGGAAGTTTTCTGGACGCTAAAATTCAGTGTTTTGACGATTTATCACCCATAATTGATGGATTATGAGAATCTTTGGATGGTAGCATGATGATTTAACCTCTGAAGAATACGGGTTATAGGGTACAGGGTGCACCAGGTATGGGTGTGTGTGCGCTTGCGTACGATGACGTCACTTCCCAGCAGCGCAAGGGGTCAAAGGTCACTTTCGGTCACGTGGCCAAAGGTCAGTTCTGGTCACGTGACCGGAAGTGCACTAGAGTTCCAAGGTTAATTGTCCTCCAAATCCCCTTTATCACTCGTTAAGGTGGTGAGACGGGCGTTAAGGCGTAAAGATAGGGCATTAAGGCGTTGAGACGGAGTTTAAGGCGTAACGATGGGCATTGACAGGTGTTGAGACGGGCGTTAAGGCGTAACGATGGGCGTTACTGCATTTCGATGTATTGGTGGCAATTCCATGAAAACCAGAGCTTCTGAGCTAGATCACCAGGGCGTTCAAGCATTAAGCTAAGCGTTGACGGGCGTTACTGTAGATGAGGACCCGGATGTAAAACCACAGTACCCGGATGGAAGATGGAGGAACAACGGAAAAACCCACTGGGAAACCCGGATGTTGACAAGGTCCCGGATGTAAAATCCACTGCCCACACACACACACACACACATGCGTACGATGACGTCACTTCCGAGCTTTGAACTCCAAAAGCTCCGAACTCCGCCTCACGGGAGCTACCACCACCACTGGACGTTGACGGGCATCAACGCTTGGTGTTGGTAGTGGTGGTGGTGTCTGTACATGGAGGAATTGAACAATATCCTGAACTGCCCGATGACGATTAGAACAAATGGATGACGGGGAACATGGCCGAAGATGGAACTTTCTTAAAGGGCGACTTCGGATTGGACAAGAGCAGCCGAAAATACATCTAACGGGCCAGAACTAATATGACAGATACACCACCAAATGGCGGCCTCTGATTAGACAAGAGTCTTCTTGAATTGTAAACATACCCAATGTGGCTCCCTCAGCGTGGGTTTGTTATGATGGAGGGGAAAATAAAATGATTGGTGTAACAATGGGCGTCACTGCATTTTGATGTATTGGTGGCAGTTCCATGAAAATCAGAGCTTCTGACCTAGTTTACCAGGGCGTTGAAGCGTGAAGCTAAGCGTTAAGCTAAGCATTGACGGGCGTTGATGTCTATAAAAGCAAGTGCATTGCCAAAACACGCACAGTCGACATTCAACCATCAATATGGCTTATACTTGCTTTGAGTGCGAATGCACGTTCACCAAACGTTACGATATGATGCGACACGAGAAAAAAAATATACATGGGATTGAAGACTCCCGAGGCACAAGAAACCGATACGGAGAGCTTGACCTCAGATAGTCCGTCTACATCCCAGGAAAGTGAGATTGCTGAGAATCTATCTACTGATACGGAGAGCTTGACCTCAAATAATCAGCCTACATCCCAGGAAAGTGAGGCAGAACCTACCTTCTGGGATCGTATTGTGGATGAAGCTATTCATAGTTATGCTGCGGTAATCGAAGACGGCGGACAGGATAATTTACAACAGGCGTACACCGAAATGCGGCCCTGCATCAGGAAAACAGCCATGGCCATCTATAAAGGGTATAGCCTGCTGCCGCTTGAAATGAAAGGCGACCCCCACGCGCAGGTCCATCATGAAGACCAAGCGTCACTTGGAAGAGGATATGGGGTTACCACCCACCGAGGCCCTGGAAAATGCGATCAGAATGCGCAAACAACTGTTTCAGGATATGCTGCCCGAACAATATCCTGAACTGCCCGACGATGCTTAGGTCGCACCGAACAAGGATGGAACTTGCTGAAAGGGTGACTTCTGATCGGACAAGATCAGCCGAGAATACATCCAACGGGCAAGAACGAATATGACGGATACAGCGCCAAATTGTGGCCTCTGATTGGACAAGAGTCTTCTTGAATTGTAAACATACCCAACGCGGCCCCCCCAGCGTGGGTTTGTTATGATGGAGGGGAAAATAAAATGATTGATCTTTCATCCTTGTTGTTGTTCTCTCATCTGTCATCCTTCTTGTTGTTTTTCTCTCTCATCTGTGTATATCATGGCGTCAAGGCGTTATGCTAGGGCATTAAGGCGTAACGATGGACGTTGATGGGCCTTCAGACGGGCGTTAAGGCGGTGAAATAGTCGTTGACGTGCGTCGCTGCATTTCCAATGAATTAGATGACAATTCCATGAAAATCAGAGCTTTTGGGTTAATTCACCAGGGCGCTGAAGCATTGAGCTTGGCGTTGGATGATATATATATTATCAGGATACTATGTTGTTCTCGCGAAAGTTTGGACAAGGAACATGTACATTGGCAGAGAATATGTACATGGACAGATTACATGTACAGGCACATAGTACAGGGTGAGTGAGTGAATATAATTTTTTTACGTCGCTTGCAACAATATTTTTAATATATCTAAGATATTACACGTAGAACCAATATGATATTTTGATGTAATATCACCTACCTGCAGCCGGATAACCCGCGAATGCATGCGGCCGGGCCCGTGAAAACCCGGATGGAAAAACCCAGTGGGGAAAGCCCGGATGTTGAAGAGGTCCCGGATGTAAAGACGGAGGGACGATGCACTGGGAAACCCAGATATTGAAGAGGTCCCGGATGTTCTAGTACATGCATTCCATACGTCTAAGGTCTAATCCTCTGCGCATTGCGCCGCAAAGTCAATAGGGCTCAAAATGCGCTTTTATACTACTAAATTTAGGTCAACATACTGTTACTCTACTATCCTCTGCGCATTGCGCCGCAATGTCAATAGTGTTCGAAATGCACTTTTATACTACTAAATGTGAGTCTGGTTACCTCCCCTCTGCACATTGCGCAGCAAGGTCAATAGGGTGCGAAATGCGCTTTTATACTACTAAATGCGAGTCAATATACTGTTACTCTACTCTGTGACCGCCACTTGACCTCCCTTCTGCGCATTGCGCCGCAAGATCAATAGGGCTCGAAATGCGCTTTTATACACTAAATGTGAGTCAATATACTGTTATTTTACTATCTGCGCCGCAAGGTCAATAGGGCTCGAAATGCGCTTTTATACTACTAAATGTGAGTGAATATACTGTTACTATACTATCTGCGCCGCAAGGTCAATAGGGCTCGAAATGCGCTTTTATACTACTAAATGTGCGTGAATATACTGTTACTATACTATCTGCGCCGCAAGGTCAATAGGGCTCGAAACGCGCTTTCATACTACTAAATGTGAGTGAATATACTGTTACTATACTATCTGCGCCGCAAGGTCAATAGGGCTCGAAATGCGCTTTTATACTACTAAATGTGAGCCAATATCAGTTAAAGACCCGAATGTAAAGATGGGCGAGATGAAAGGATACAGGTCAGTACATGCCTTTCATTCAATCAATGATGCAGGTCAATACATTGACTCTCATTGACCTTTTAAGCCCGGGGACCGATATTAGACCCTTTTGGATAGGGTTGATAGGGCTTTTCCCCTATTGTAGGGGTAAAGTCCATGTTCCGCTTTTTATATTTTTTTCTGGAGAAATCTTCACATACACCCACTGCCGTCTCGTACCCGGATGTAAGGCTGATGCAATCCGTAGTGCTACCATACCTGTGTTCACGAATGCGCCATTATGCAGACGACACAGTTGATGTGCGCGGGAAATCACATACAAGTCAGTACATGCCTATGATTCATTCAAAGTCCGCCTACCGTAGGTACCTCAAGTCCCCGACCGATAAGAATGAATGGACGGAGTACAAGGACACACGAAGGAGGACAAGTGCCCGGCTGTAAAACAAGTCTGTACACGGATTCCTATCTTTTAGGTCACAAGAACCCGGATGTAGGTCAGCCTACCGTAGGTACCCCAAGTCCTAGCTAAATAATATATAGCCCTCAAGAGTATGAGGGCTATAGGTCGGCCCCAGTCACCTCCAGCGAGGGTTTTAGATAATTTTATTACGAATCACCCACCTCTGAAACTGCCGTACATCTAATCTCTATCCCCTTCTGCCCACTATTTTAAAATCTTGAGCACTATTGTGAAATAGTGACGCATATATCGCCGTCTGAATTTTCCAGTCGTGAACTTCGACTCTCTGCGCCGCCATGTTGGTGACGTCACTGTATATGGTTAACATGGCGCGTTTAAAGTGGAATTCGACTGGAAAATCGTACAAGGACACACGCATTTATCTAAAACCCTCGCTGGAGGTGACTGGGGCCGACCTATAGCCCTCATACTCTTGAGGGCTATATATTATTTAGCTACCCAAGTCCCCGACCGATTAGGATGAATGGACGGAGTACAAGTTACAAGCGTCTAGTCCGTCATTCATAATCCAGCCGTCGTACAAGGACACACGCATTTGCGTACACTTCGCCATCCATGCCCAAAATATGGATAAGACTAATACCTTACATTGGTCGGGAAGGTGAAAGAATATTTCGACAATGCCTCAAGAAAATCAGAAAATATACTCTGGGGAGGGCGCGTTACATTGTTTTATGGGAGACAAAGAAAACAAATTTCTTTGTCAACAACAAGGACCCCACCCCAACAACATATAGAAGCTCTATTATATATAAATTTTCATGTCCAGGATGCGAATCAGAGTACATCGGCAAAACAGACATGTTTTATTGCACGCCTGAAAGAACATGCTTCTTCCAAATCCGAGGTGTTTAACCATGTAAGCCAGTGCGACAATTTTAGTTACATTCGTCAAATGTTTGATCTAGCAAATGGCTCTTTTGATGATGACCCGATCTCTTTGTTGTCACTTATAGAATCAAACACTACAACTTGGTGTAGTGACTGGTACATGCATGGTCATGTCTGCGAACAAAACTTGCGGTTTATTGTTCGATCCGCCGAACCTGTTGAGAAAAGAAGTAACCTTAGTCCAGAAACGGAAAAACTTAACATGGTACGCTCTAAAAAACTTCTTGGTGTTATATTGGATGACCAACTTAAATTCACTGAGCATTCCAATGCCATGGCAGTCGGCAGCTTTTGGCGCCCTTAGATCCTTATCTGACTGCTCGAGCTAAATCTAGATGTTCAACCCCCAACTTCGTTAATCTGTACAAAACATTGTCTTGCCCCATTTAGAGTATGGCATTGCTGTAGTGGCAGCTTCAGGTAAGGAAGCATGTGGGGACTTTGAGAAGGTGCCCAGACTAGCTCTTCTAAAAGCGACTGGATGTCTGAATTCTACATCCACAGAAAAACTGGAAGTCCTGGGTAATTGCAAACCAGTCGACATTCACCTCAGGCTACGACAAGCAGAAGAAATGAAGAGAATTCTCACACGCAGCGGCACTGACCCCGTAGTGCAAGAACTGCAGTTACACATTGATAGGGCCCAGAGGGAAAGATATCTATCTCTCTTCTATGCATTGCTGTGCAGGTTGAGAGAGTTCGGAGTGTCTGTCCCCAGAAGGGGTGGGGGAAAACTATCAGTAGAGAGATAACGGGTTAGAGATATTCAGAGAGTGCTCGGTTAGTCAGTAGTTCAGTAACAGCGAAGTAGACCAGGAGTATATTGTTAAGCAGAAATTAAAACTGTTGGAGAGTGATTGTGTATTCATTTTCACAGATGGGTCGGCACTAGGCAACCCAGGCCCAGTGGGGGCCTCAGCCATTGTATTCCTCAAGGGTCTCAAATCTGTCTCAAGAAAGCTGTCGCCAAGGTGAGCAATAATTATGTTGGAGAGGTGGTAGGTATCCGACTAGGTTTAGAATATGTAGCAGACACTTCTGTTGAGGCAGATGTAAACATCTTCACAGACTGTCAGTCTGCTATTTTGTCTAGCATTTCTGAATCTTCAGACATTCCGGGCAACAGAGCCGAGGATATTAGTGCTGTTAGAACCTCCGCTAGATCCATTTTGAGACGTGAAGCAAAGGCCCGATGCCACTGGTGCCCAGGCCATCGTGGAATAAGAGGCAACGAGATTGCTGATGAGTATGCTAAAACTGCAGCAGTGGAGGCTCAGTCTATGCAGTCTGAATTCGCGAATGATAAATCTTCAGTGTTTCGACCTATGAGGAAGAAGGCGATAGTTGAATGGCAACGACGGTTGAAAAACTCCACAAAGGTAAGGTGTGTCCAGGCTGTGATCAAGAAGACAAACACCAGAAAGTTTTTCATAAATACAGAGGAAGAGACCAAAGCTGCCGGCATGAGAATGTAACATATATATCACATCTTATATTGAATAATAAACTAAAATGGGCTTAGCTCTTGGTAACTAGGTGACCTTAAAACAAGAGCCGATAGCTCACACATCTCACACTGAAATCGACAAATAGCCAAACACAAGAAAACAGTAGTATTCCTTCAAATAGATTCCTTTCAGGCGAGAAAAATTTTCGTGAAGAAAGAAAAATGTGAAGAAATGATGAAGTAAACCTTTGTTCTTGAGTTAATAAACAGATATAAAGTTCATGAAGGACCCCCCTCCCCGTTAAATTAATAACTGCATGGTTTTTATTTCACAACAGTTTAACTAAATGCAGCGGTTTCTTACGTGTATCAAATATGGGAGACAACTCCACGGAACAAAACCATATATGTAAGGGAGAGAACTCTGAATATTTCAACCTAACACATGTAGTCAGCTATTAAACCTGATTCAGTTTTGGGCACTGTGACCTTGACCTTTGATAAATTGATCTCAAAATGAATATGGCTGCTCTTTGTCATGCGAGTAAGGTATACCCAATGTTTGGTACCAATCCATACCTTGAAACTAGAGATATCGCATGGACAACAAATGTTAAAGTATTAACGGACAGAACACATCACATTACACGACCTCGTCTTCGATAGGCATATTGTGAGATTCAGGATTGAATATTGTTTGAATCCTGCATCTTATTTGATTATAAAATGTCTTTATTAATAAGAGCATTGATTTGTGTAATCGTGTAACTGCATATTAAGCATGGTGGTATAATCGCATATACATGTATCTATATATTAAATGTAAAAGAATTATCTCTACATCGCTATTCTATCCTATGTAATTGTATACACTTGTGTGGTCAACAGAGTACAGTAATTAATCTGTTTGTTTGGGCCTTGATCTCACGGACATGCTATTGTTTCAATTGAACTGAGAGTTAATCTAAGTTCCAGATTTTAAGAAATTGATATTAGGAGATATATACACGTTGGATGTGAAGGAATATGATATGTCCATTTTTGATCTTGAATTGTACCAGACCTTGAGGCCAGGCTTAATTGTCCATGTTAAATTTGTGTAGGGGGCGTGTACCAAGCATACTTTGCTGGCCCTGGTAAATGTGAATGGATTGTGTAGGAAAGCATTTTGCCTCACTGTATTAAGTTGTAATTGGTCTGTTTTGATTATTCATATTCAGAGTGTCTGTCAAGTTAAATGTCAATACTAGAGAAATGTATAAAACTTGGCGGGAGGAGTATTTTCCTCATCTTCGCTTACCCAAGTCTAACACTACACGTGTTGCCTTGGCTGAACGTAACACATTATCTGATCAGAATACAGGTCTGAGGTGATGTCATAGCGCTATAAATATTCCGTGGTCCATATTAGGAGAAGTGCAATGTGTGACCTCTTTAAAATTCAAATTTGATTGGCTATTCGAAGCAAATTAACATCAATACACCCACCACTTGCCATATTTGGAGATCACACGGGCAGACATCAAAGAAAATCCTAGCTGCACGGTGTTGGCAAGCTCCTATCTTGATTGGCTATATGACACCACGTGCGTTTCTCGGTTTGAACAGTTTACTCTATTCAGTAAGTCAAGGTAAATGACGGAACGTTAGTGTAGTATTTAACTTGAAAATGTCAAGATGTATTAAATACATCTTGAGACCAAGATGATAAAGGAGACCAAGATGATAAAGTCTGAGGAAAATAATTTTCCTCAGACTTCATCATCTTGGTCTCCTGAGACATTCGGCGTTTTGTCTTTGAAGTCATATAACATCTTGACTTGATATTTAGACTTTTCGATCTGTCTACAAGAAGTTTGATTGTAACCTACTGCTGGCTATTGTTTTGAATGCTGTATACCTGTATCATTGGGACTTGGTGTGATCATGGGCACAGTGTATAACCCTGTCCGGCTGGGATTTATTTATGACGAGCCATCTGTACCCATTTTTGACGTGATTGGACCGAGTCGACACGTGTGCTGAGATGGAGGTTGAACATTTTACAATTTTCTGCGTGTTACACGTCACTTTATGGAAGAAACTGAATGAGATAATGTTCTAGATTTATTTTGGCAGATCCTGTGTCAAATTCAACTCCATAGATCATCTCGTTTTCATCATAATCGTGTTCATGTTAGAAATTTATCAAAACTCTGTCGAATTTTACAATTAAGAAGTTGATTGTTCTTGTGGTATAGGATTTCACATTTTGGTCTGTATATTATAAAAAACTAGAATGGTAGTTAATCAAATATGACTGGTACAGAGGAGATAAATATAAGTATTAAGAGGCGAATATTTAGGAACAAATGTTCATGTCCTGAAATGAGACTGTCCGTATTTTTGTCGAGGGGATTTCTTCGACTGTGCGAGTTTTTGATGAGTTCCTGTACGCATTTTTGGCGTGCATAGTAAAAAGCGAAGTGCAATTACTGTGGACATATACTATAGCAATGTCTAATCGGCACTGATACTAGTGTTCATGGGTAGGGCCGAATGATGACTTAATTATTCCAGTGGGTTTCATATCTCAGAACCCACACTACGGCGCCATGATCCGTTTCATTTTCTATGTCTTATAGTTCTTAAATTGGTTTAAGAATACCAGAGGAAGAATCATTCCAAGAAATATTCGTAGGCCCACAACCAGTCCGCGGAAGATCCACGAGGAAATCCGCAAAGCTCGCAAAGCCTAACATACATGTATTTCACTGCCATAAATGTAACTTTTTTACCAAAATGGAGGTTCAACCTCCAGCGGCACAGGGACGTACATACTGAAGCATCGTACGGAATCGTACCGATATCGGAAATTGTCACTGAATTTCCGATATCGGAAATTGCAATTCTAGTTTTCGTAAAGCTTCCAGAGCTTTCATTTTCGATATCGGAAAGTCAGTGACAATTTCTGATATGGGAAATTCTATTTCCAATATCGGAAATTGAATTCCCGATATCGGAAATTCTATTTCTGATATCGAAAATTAGAATTTCCGATATCGGGAATTCAATTTCCGATAACGGAAATTCGGAATAAAAAGCACTTTGGCTTGCCATACTTTAAGTTTGTCGACAGGGACAACACTTAAAGAGCAGTCCCTGTGGACACACTCAAAGGGTTATTTCAACACTTTACGAATAAGTTTCAACACTTTAGTTTTAAGCGTGTAGGTACACCAAGTGTCTCAAAATGTTCCAGTGGAGATCATCTATGTCGTACGACCGCAATAATGTAAAATACAACATCTAGGCTGACAAGTTGCTTTGCTTTTGAGATTTGGATTTTGTTTTTTATATCATTGCAAATTCTGAATACACCAAAACTACAGTGCTTACAAAAGGAACAAAGAAGTGATTCAAAAATTATCATGCAGACTGTACCCGGCCGGTATAGTATTTTTTTTTTTACAAATTGTATTCCTTGCCAATGTCTCAGTATGTACGAAATATTGACGTTAAGGACGCAGTACATTCGAGCCAGAAATCGTCCCCAGTTTGAGGTGCCAAAAATAATCCTTCCCAAAAATAAAATATTACCTATTAAAAAAACATTTTGACTGGCATAAAGATCCACATTTTGTTATACACAGAATAATTCCAAGACATTGAGTATCACGGTTCTCGAAGGACAGGGCCCTGAAGTATTACTGCAAAATCACTGATTTTAGGTGAAGACGTCTAATTCTCTCTGTAAATATATTCACATTCGAACATAACAGAACTTGCCCCGGTCCGCAGCTACATACTTGAACAATCTCTTGGAACTTGATCAATCTATTGAGACAAAGCATAACACTAATCATGCATGGGTATGACTTTGCACTCTCAATATGTTTTCTGTTCGGTCCAACGTCTTCGAATTGCACGAAAGTATACACCAATTCACGGCCTTATCTGAAAATCACGATACTCGCTGGCTTGGAGTATACATTTGTATCAAAATCTATTTTTTTTCATAGGTCATATTTTTCATATGTTCCTAGCTCCAATCACATCCTTTGAGTGGTACGCCATAGTAATATCGAAGGTATAAATTTACGGGTATATGTATTTTCATCTTTGATGAATGCATATTTATTTTGGGCGTCCTCGCAAATTCTACCTGTTAAAACATGTATAAATTTACATTTTTGTTTAATATCCTGCAACACCAGGTTCAGGATATGCTGTACCGTATTTCTTGCCAATCTGCCGGTATTCGCGAAAATGTTATATTTCGTAATTTCTTCGTGCATGTAAAAAACTGCATACACAGGTAATTTTAATTATTTTTTTTATATGTTGTGCAGAACGGAATGTGTTCTCTCAATTTCGGTGTCGCCGGATGAAAATTTAATTACATGATTTATATTTACCGGTACATTTTTTTCATATCTTGCAGAAGCAAATTCGGAAATTGCCGTACCTCGTGCCAATCTCGATATATTGGCACAATTTTGGATCTTGAATTTTCACCTTTGTAAAATGTTTAATTTGGATTGTGAAAGCATACATTTTCGGATATAAATTGCCTTCTATCTTAAATTCCAAGTTCGGAATGTACCGTACTTGTCAATCCAGTGGTTTTCTCGATTACAACTTAGGGTGTCGACGTACTTGCTCAAGTTATACAGGCAATTTGTATACAGGTTTTCGTATTTTAAATGCCGACTGGATGCGTTTCTAAAATCCAAGTTTAGATCAATGAAATCTGCATGTTATGCATGGAAGTCGTAGCCAGTTCCAAACATTAGATGATTAAGTTTCGTTGTGATTTAAGGCACTGGCAAACTAAAATCACAATAATTGCACCTGTAGAGGAGATCCAAATTAGTTATCTTCTCCATAGTGTATACCTGCTTTTAGCCAGGAAAAAGAAGGAGAATGAGTGTAAAATGCAAGAGAAATTGGTGTCTTGCATCGTGACATGCAATTTTTGGGCAATCATCTTTGCCCTGAGAGGGGCATCGATGTTGTCACTACTGTCTTTCCTTTGTTGGACGATTCATATTTCAGAAGGAGAGTGATATGTGCACAAATAACATCCATATTGTGCATGGAAAATTGGGTAGCACGTCGAAAAGTCGTACAGCGCGATTTTTTTACCTCTTCACAAAGGCGCACTGTGTCACATCGAAAAGGGGCACAGTAGCAGTTATGAGTGCGCTTTGCATTTCGACCTCTGCTGAGAACGTGGAAGAAAAGTACACGCTTATTTCTACATATTAATAATGAGAACTAATACATGAATAAATATATGTCTTTTATGTACTTATAAAAGTGATATTATATGGAGAAATATTCCGTCCTTTCACAAAATTTGTTATATTTTCTTACCTTACTATCGCTAGAGTGAAAGCATGCGACACTATAATAGCTGTTTTTGTCTGAATTTATTCCCATTACCTCGATTATTCAGTTAGGTCAAGAATTGTCGCCAACACATGATGGTCTCTTGTGCTCGTCTTCCTATCGCCTTGAAATGTTGCCAAGATGACAATTGTTTTTGTGTGTCATCAACGATTGCGTCAGGAAGACGTACAGTTTCATCGTCATAAATATATCACAGGCGGACAGGCTTACACACTGTGATGGAGCTAAAATAGATGGAGCCACAACTCCGTCAGATCAAAGTGTACCATGGGCGTGACCGCCTCAGCGGGATCTCAGCGGATTAGCAAAAGGATTAAGACAGGCTCGGTCTTGCTCGCCAACTATCGGTTTTACGCGCATGCGCCATAGTAACATTATCGCGACCACTTAAAGAGATAGTGTATTGTGAATGTGAATTGATACTCAACCTCCCGCTGTTGGTAATATCACCAAGGCTGGTGCATGGCATTACACAACTGAACAGATCATTTATTCAGGCAGTTTGTTAACTATGATCATGGGGGTAAATGCTCTGTTATAATTATTTGAATAAGGTAGATTTCGGGGGGAAATAAATATAGCAAAAATGCCATCTTGTTTGTAGAAATGGTGTCTGGATATATTTGATTTATTGGTAAATTTTAACGTCTTTTATTTCAAAAACCAATGTCCAAATCTGTCATATATCAATAAAAATCCATTAAAAGATATTGCAGTTTTACGACCATATCGCGTATTTTGCGGCCTATAAAATTTGTTAGGGCCTATCTAAAAAATACCAGTATGATTCATTTCTTTATTATCTAAAACAAGTATAATAAGTATAAGGAAATTAATGAAGTATTAATTGTTTTGAATAAATAATAAATGAAGGAACCACATGAGGTAGAGTGCTCTAGTAAACTGATGAACTCATGCAGAGACAGGACAGTGACCAAATAAAATCGCCACGAACCCAGCCATACGTGGTATCCAACAGTGCATATCAATATATTGTGTTATTTATATTTATTTTTTAATTTACTTATTGCATTTAGACAGTTTACAAGGGCGTCTCAGCTAATAATGGGTGAACTGGGATATAGCTGTTCATAATGAGACGTTGTTGGGGAATGGCTCAGGCATTTGTTGATTGGGGCCTGACGATTACTCGGAGATTATCCCACAGGGGGTATTGGTGATTAAGTGCCAATTAGCTAATAGCCTTAATATGGCACCTGAAGAGAAGAAAACGTCAAACTAGCGTTCACATAAACCATTTTTTTCGCTTTCCTGTTCATTGCTCCTTAATATGGCAACTGGTGGCTTGGAAAAATCTATTCTCCCTTATAGGCAGATTCATTGTTTCAGAGGTGTGAAATGCGGAAATTGAATTTATTTTGTCTTGAAAATGACCAATTTTCACATTTTGACAAAATCCCTAATGTATTTTAAATGGGGATTTTTCCATTTATTTACTTGTGGATTATATAATCGAACGAGCGACTGCTCCCTCATGCCGTTTTGACCACACGTTACCATTGCGAATATGAACTTCCTTGCAAATTTTTGTAACGTTTGGAAATGCGGAAATTACCGAAATCGATTAAAATGTTCGAAAATGGTAAAACTGACAGTCAGTTTTCAACACGATGTACTTGGGGAAAATAGTATCGCACATAAATTATAAACCATCACCATAATCCGCATTACTTCAAATTTCTTAATATTTGCTTTGCGCATAATTTGTATCTGGTAATTCGAACTTATTATCAATGCGCAGGTTAGATGATTCACTTGGCGCTGTTGGAAATTAGGCCACACGGCAAAATGGTGCGAGAATTTTGGGAAGAAAGTTCTGAAGAAAGGTGAGGAAGAGGAAAACATATATGAGGCAGAAACAGAGGTGGATAGTCATACTGGGGAAAGTAGTGATATGGACTGTGATAGTGTGGAGAGTGAAGATAGAGTGGTGATGACGGAGGAGAAATTGGTTGAAGCTGGGGTGAAGGAGGTGGTGGAGAACGTGGTGGAATGGTGTATGGACGGGGTGACGGATTACATGGTGAAGGAAGGGAAGGAGGAAATGGCGGTAATTAAGTGTGAGGAGAGAGTAGTAGACGAATTGATATGTGAGGCGGAGGAGGCTGTGAGAAAGGCCAAAGTCAAGATACCTGGTCAGAAATATACAGACGACGAAGTAACTGATATCTTGAGCTCTCTCACACCGGAAAAATTAGTACGAAAATCTCCTGAAAAATCATTTAACCGATATGAGGCGGAAATTGCCGAGAGAAAGAAGAAACGTGACGGACTTAGAGACAAAAGTGTTCGATCAAAAAAAAGTTGAGAATTGGATGTGAAAAGTAAAGCTGAAAAACCAAAAAAAAGTAAAAAATTTTCAAGATCTGGCGCGCATAATTCTGATGAATTGAAAGCGCCATCCAAATTAAACAAGAAGAAGAAGAAGATGATTCACTTCCGCCCTGTTAATCAGTCGCCGACAGACCCGCGAATTTGCCGGGCGGTCACGCACATTGAACATCAAAGAAAGCTGTGCCCGCTGTCAGCTATTCAGTATACAAAGGCCCAGCGGGCGGTACTGCTGGCCAGGGCACCCCGCCAGAGAGAGTTGTGGCTCCATCTATTTAGCTCCATGGTGTGATTGAATAAAATCAATCTCGGCTTCATCATCTGATTTTCTCGCTTCGATCAACTCTAGAGCAATACTAGATCTTACCTGCGAACAGTCGTTCTTTATTGGTTATGAGAAAAATGAACCCTTGAGTGACGACGCTAGCCGTAACATCGAAACAGAAAACTCATTAAAGTTTTCTCACTGGCGCCCAACCCGGGGCAGGAAATTAGATGGCAGAGCCAGTACGAGTTCATGAATTACAGACAATTGCGAACTGGGTGACAGCTTCGGTAAATTCCATTCCATTAAAATTTATCTCGCGAAAAGCGGCTTTTCGCTGACGAAAATAACGAAACGGGAGAGAAAAAAATTGATACAGTTTGACCGACCTCAGCTTCTTTGTCCATGTACCATCTATCATGACTGTTTTGATGCTGACAAAATGTGATCAAATGTGTGAGAAAAACCTCCATTGATTTTAACGTTTTCGCGCCTTTCTGACATCTTGTAAGGATATGACCTTCAGTATTTTTATCTCGTGACCTTTCTTGATCACGTGAATAAACACCCGTCGCTATTGGTTTATAACCGTTCTTGATGACGTGATCCAAAAGGTCAACCCCATTCTGCGCATGTCCTTGTAAACTATGGAGAAAGAAACACAACGGTTTTGTTGACAAAATCCGTGTTTGATGGCAGATTCCATCTAATTGAAGGAGTCATTAGGTGGTTGTCATATTATTTATTCGATAAAATGCTTTTTGTGCCTCTGTCTCAATTCCACACGCCGTGTGCAGTTAAAGATCTCGAGCGACTGACGTCTTATTTATTTTTTTCCTTTTCGGTCTGTATAAGTGATTCGGGCTAAGGGGTCAGCAACAAAAAAATAAAAAAAAATATATATAGACTCCTTAGCCGATGTTTTCGGGCTTAGGATTTTCATGATAATTTTGACACCGCCAAACGACTAGGGGCTGCAAAACATCCGTGGATAGAGTGCACCATTCCAACGAGCGACCATTTCCCCATCAGACCACGAGCTCACAGGCTGCCATTGATGAAACAGCATGCGGTGAAAAACCAGGTCAAAGAGATGTTGGATGCTGGTGTTATTTGACCGTCGACATCACCTTGGGCGTCACCTATACCTCTTGTGCCATAGAAGGACAATTCAATTCACTTCTATATAGACTACGGTACCGTAAGTTGAATTCAATCACTAGAAAGGACAGTTATCTACTACCTTGAAATTTCAGACATTTTTGATTCACTAAGAGGCGGTAATGTATTTTCAACTATGGACCTTAAGTCCGGCTATTGGCAAATTCCAATGGTGGAAAGGAAGAGATATTGAGAAAACTGCATTTCTTTGCAGGGAGGGTCATTGTTTTACAGTTAAAGATCAGACTAATAAGCAAAGACAGGTCATGTTAGCAAGGTTGAATACCTGATGTGATAATATTCATTGAATTGCTTTCTGTTTTTCGAGATATAACCGCAGAGTTATGCCTGTTTCTTTGCGTCATTTTAGTGAGATGCTTTTGTTAGAATTTGCTAGAGTATAACTACATTGTGTATTTTGCGCGTGAAGTACTCAATAGATTTCCACGCATCTGTCTTAGTCATGTTAACAAAAATGGTTAACTAACGATGAGATTTGCAGAGTTCGTGAGGTTATTTCAAATGAAATTTTTATATAGTTAGCATTTTCATTATTAAGGGTGTGCATTATAAATTTGATGGTTATAGGTATTATTGAAGTGCTGCCAATTTTGTCAACTCCGTGAACTTACCTGAAAGTAAGACATGAAAATATTATGTATTTTTTTGTGTGTGTTAGCTCTTATAGACGTTTTGTAAGATCCTGTTGCATTTACAATACTTAGGGAACATTTGGTTTCACCTTTCTTATGACCTAACGAGAATAAACGGTTGAAAGGTGTGTTCGAAATTATTCGACAAGAATTCAAGTGAAACAGAGTGTTTTGGATGTAACTAAGGACTGCAGAACAGGTCAGATTAGCTAAACTATATAGTGGATTGTAAATGAAGATACATATGATTTTGGGATATGAAATGGGGTTGTGGTGAATGCCTAACGAACACCCGCATGTTTCCCTGGTTGGATTAGTACCGCATTGACCCATTAGGTCATAACGTTTGCGGTTACGTGGATATTTTTACGTGGATATTTCATGGAGACTAACATTATGTGTAAAGTTGGAAATGTATTCCTCTCGCAATATTATTTGTTTGATAGATCGGACAAATTATTTTGAACGACGCGCGTGTTAGTCAAGTTACCTCAGGTTAACTAACGGACTATCGACGGTATGTAATAGGAAACATGGTTCTGCAGGGATTTTGATAAATTAGATAAACGCGGTAAGAAATAGTCGACTAATGGTGATGTATACGATATCGTCCGGATTTAACTTTTGAGGGTCCTCAGATTGAGTCTGTAATGATGTTAAATGACGAGCTGGTAAATTAACGAGTAATAGCGATTTATTTCAATTGCATTGCGTATTGTATCCAGACTGTCCGTCAATATATCTAGGCTTCTGAATGGGTAATGTAATGTCTTATCATTAAACCCTTGGAATGATTTAAAGAGAGAATCCTGACAGGCAGTTGTCAGTTGAAGTGACGTAGCTACATATTTTTGTGTGTGTGTGTGTGTCCATTTGTATTTGTATGTCGTTAAATTTGTGTTAATTGTTTAGAAAGTGCCTATTCCATTTCAATGAGATCCATAACGATGTTACATTTTTGATTTATGAAGTTGAATGTTATCCTGATCAGATAAATATTTAATTTTCGTTCGTTTCCAAAGGTTTGGATGTATCCAAGCATGTGCTTTTCGCACTAATGTTTAAGAGTAAGATGTACAAGACAGATGAACCTACACTGTAAAAAGAGGAAACATGTTTAACGTTTCATTTTGAGATGGTAACATGTTAGATGTTTCATAACGCTACATGTTTCAATCTATTTTTCCACAAAAACATGTCTCGTAGACGTAACGATGCAACTATTTGAGGGTTTTGACATGTTTCAGTCGCGCTGCCGTCTCACTATAACGGTCCGAAAAGCTCTTTGAAACATCAACGCTGAAACACGCACAACCGAGTTGCAAGACGACATGTGTCAAGAAAAGCGGAGTACAAAAGATATAGTGCTGTCGGTTGCATGGAATTAGATACCAGGTCGTCTTCACACAGTTCTAACCGTATCTCCGAAATGCATTGCGGCAGAGAGCTTTAGCAATTTGCAAACAAAGATATGATTACCACTGGCTTCCAGACATTTATTTCTGGTCTTCAGCGACCCGGAAGATATATGACGGTATTGTGGATTAATAGACTGAGCATTTTAATTGAATCATTTGCATAACAATTTAACCCAACCAGGCCTAGGGCCTTCCCTGGTGTCATTTCACTCTACCCCTCTCCTTGCAAATATGTCTTTGCTTATTGCGATAGGTCTGAAGCTTCTCACAACATAAGCTCAACTAAAAAGTGTGAAAAAGGGGGAAAAAAGAAAGAAAATAAATAAATTCAAACTATGCATTTTTGGCCGATTTTCCGGTAAGATTTCCACAGCCAAAATGTTGACTCTTCATTGGAACCCTACATGGCAGACATTTTGAATTTAGTATTCGCTCAAAACATATCGGCATATTACGACACACCAAAAAATACATAGCAATGTTGCCAGAAAAAGTTACACTTATGGGGCACCGGTGAGAGCAGCTCTGAAAGAAACAACAAATGTGTTCTCCGTGTGATCAAAGCTACATCCAGTATTTTGAATTGTGAATGTGTAGCGTATCAGGAGAGTTTTTGAACAGAGTCCGTATGATTGCTTACGTCATTACAGCCTTGGAAGGGATTCGATCTTAGTGGCACATATAAATCATGTTTTTTCATGGGAATATTGAATAGTGTTTAGTGTTAACAGTGTTTCTACTTCATCCAAAACACTGTTGCAAAACTCGAGACGAATCCAGCCCTCCAGCGCTGATATTAATAATCATCTACGATCCGTATTCCATACCCCAAAATGAAATGGAATTTCAGCCGCCCGGAACAGAAATAGTTAATCGCGAGTAGCATGTCAGGAAAAACAACAAAGGAAGTATCATTCAGCAATTCCATATTTGTAGGCCTAAGTAATACATGAGCAGTGTGACTAACGTCACAGGACCTACGAAGTAGAGTAGGCATTAGGACTCGAACGCGAATTGAACTCTTGGAAATCCCCACCCCCAGTTGAAATCCTGCCTATATTAAGATGGGCACCGCGCAAGTCAGAATCGCCAGTGGTTTTCATCAAAAATCACCAGAAATTTTCATCAAAAGTAGGTCAGCTCAGAACTTGTTGGTAACAGTCTCCTAATGCGCCTTTCATTCCAAAAATAAATAACGATCGCCGATTTAATTTTACAATTTTTTAACTAAAGGAAACAGATTGAATAATAAAAAGTTCAGTAGATTTCAAGCTTTACGTGTGAAAATACATTTACATCTCTTTAATGGTTTTCAGTGCCCTTGTCCAGGATCAAAACAACTTTTTGAATCGCATTATTTTCTCAACAATACAACAAATTTTTATATATAGTACTATAGTAGAAAGGTAGCATTTATGTAGTTTACGGTAATTCAACTCCAGACCAACACCTTCTATGCACAAGATAATAATGATTCTATGTCATTCTCCTGAGCATAACCGGTACAAAGACGAATAAATAGCGTCTCTACATCACGTTGTTATCTAGATATATGAGACAACACATTTTGGGTATCGGCAATCTGATGAATGTACTATACCGGTTTTCTTGTTTCACATTATATTCTATGACGGTTGGTCGGTGATTTTCTTCACTGATAAACATTAAACCACCTCAGCTTCGTTGTGTGAATCGGAATTGCATTGCTGTGACACACCAACACACTCCGTGGCAGTGATTCTGTATCCCCTAATCAAGGAATCAAAATGGATCAAGATTTGAAATGACAGAGAAATTTAGACATATTTTGTTTACACATGTAATTTTTTGTTTAAATTATATCCCAGTGTGATATATATTCAATATTCAAGAGGCACAAAAAAACCTCAAAGTATGTGCTCATATTTTCACATCATGATCAAAGTTACTTTATCTAGTTAAATTCTACCCAAGGAAAATAAATTAAGACCCTTTAAACATGCCGTCATGGCTTTGTTTCACCCTCAGTAAACTTTTATCATTGTTGCTCACACAGACTAATCTGAAGGATGATACCACATCTTTCTTTCTTCTGCTGGGTTATTGCACCAGGCTGACTTAATTGGTTGATGTAGGATATTTCACCACCAGTGGGAAATTTGACCTGAATTTGAAGCCTGATGTGGTCTGTGATGAAATGTTTGGATGTGAAATAGGATACACGTTAAAGGCCACAGTTTACATATATCTATAACAATATACTGAATTGTGTGTATTGAGGCTGGCAAGTTGGTAATAGCAGTGTAGATAAATGCACTAACAAATGATGGAAAATTAGCATTTCCTATTTCATAAAAACAATTACGGATGGCATATCCCACCAGATGTTGTACTGTGTTATATATACAGTGAAACATACAGCCAAGGGTTCCCGATGGGCATGACAGTGCACTCGCTGAGCCATCAATAAATAATAAATTTTTTTTTTTTATAAATCAATCAGAATTCGGTCAGCTCAGAACTTGCTGGTAACAATGCCCTAATGTCAACGGTTCTCCTTATTTTGCCGACGAAAGGATTCGGATGGACTCACTCATCACCGAACAATTTGTGATCTGTAGCCTACTTCGTAGGAATAGTACCCATGTTCAGAAATGTTTCCAGTGTGCCGGATTAGACCTGGGATACAATATGGGATAATACTTTATCACAGATTAGACGATGTCGTGTCATCGGACCAATATGGCAAGTTGAGTAAATTATCATTTAAGTGTGAACCAGTGATATAAATGAATCAAACCTTGAGCACATTATTGTTACATGAACAATTTTCACTCTATGGTAATGGGGTTCACATCAGTAATTCAGATGTACAAATGCAGATGCAGCGGTTGGAAATCATTATTAGGTTTGAGTTAACCTGAGGAGCAGTCTGTTTTATGTTTCTGTATATGGTTCTTGTTGGTTCGTATATATGTTCCTGGGTTTGACTTCCATCGAATATAAGAGAATAAATCTTGATGCATGTTAATTTTTTATGAATGTTTTCATTTCAGTATCGGTACCATGCACATGCCAGTCTGAGAGTCTCCTGAAACACGTAATGGGGTGTAGACTGTTTTGAAACGCCTCCAAGTTTGAGACATGTAGAGATCCGTTTCACTTGTAACATGTCTCAAAAGTCATGTTTGGGCTTAGATGTTTCATTTTGAAACACGTGGTCGGTTCTAACATGTTTCAGCTTGAGACATGCATACACGACACATGTTTCAAAATGCAGGACGTCACATTTTTGAAACGAGCACGTGTTTAATGAAGACGTGTCTCATATTGAGACATCATTAACTCATGTGAAAAAGACACGTGTTTCAATTTGAAACATGAAGCCGTTTTAATATGAAACATATACGTAATCACATGTCCAAAAAGTTGGGACAAATTCATGTTTCATTTTGAGACGTTAAACATGTCACCAATTATTACAGTGTATCTGTGATCTTGCCTATAAACCCGATTCCCAATTTTAATGTTTTAAATTGAAGTTAAAGTTTATCTTTAACAGATAGCCATTTAACTTTTCGGTGGAGAACGTATGTGAGATTCAGGATTGAATATTGTTTGAATCCTGCATCTTATTTGATTATAAAATGTCTTTATTAATAAGAGCATTGATTTGTGTAATCGTGTAACTGCATATTAAGCATGGTGGTATAATCGCATATACATGTATCTATATATTAAGTGTAAAAGAATTATCTCTACATCGCTATTCTAGCCTATGTAATTGTATACACTTGTGTAATTAATCTGTTTGTTTGGGCCTTGAACTCACGGACATGCTATTGTTTCAATTGAACTGAGAGTTAATCTAAGTTCCAGATTTTAAGAAATTGATATTAGGAGATATATACACGTTGGATGTGAAGGAATATGGTATGTCCATTTTTGATCTTGAATTGTACCAGACCTTGAGGCCAGGCTTAATTGTCCATGTGAAATTTGTGTAGGGGGCGTGTACCAAGCATACTTTGCTGGCCCTGGTAAATGTGAATGGATTGTGTAGGAAAGCATTTTGCCTCACTGATTGGTCTGTTTTGATTATTCATATTCAGAGTGTCTGTCAAGTTAAATGTCAATACTAGAGAAATGTATAAAACTTGGCGGGAGGAGTATTTTCCTCATCTTCGCTTACCCAAGTCTAACACTACACGTGTTGCCTTGGCTGAACGTAACACATTATGTGATCAGAATACAGGTCTGGTGATGTCATAGCGCTATAAATATTCCGTGGTCCATATTAGGAGAAGTGCAATGTGTGACCTCTTTAAAATTCAAATTTGATTGGCTATTCGAAGCAAATTAACATCAATACACCCACCACTTGCCATATTTGGAGATCACACGGGCAGACATCAAAGAAAATCCTAGCTGCACGGTGTTGGCAAGCTCCTATCTTGATTGGCTATATGACACCACGTGCGTTTCTCGGTTTGAACAGTTTACTCTATTCAGTAAGTCAAGGTAAATGACGGAACGTTAGTGTAGTATTTAACTTGAAAATGTTAAGATGTATTTCAGGGGCGTCACTAGGATTTGAAAAGGGGGGGTGCGAATGTTTTTCATTTCCAAGGGCGGATCTAGCGAAAATTGATAGGTGGGTCGACTATCACAGCACAACAGGCGAGGGTCCAGGGGCCGCCTAGGCCCCGGAAGCTCCGGGGTCCTAGATCGCCGGAGATGCGTTCTAAGCGTTTTCCGGGATAGAAATCTGAACATAATATATGCAGATTTATGATTCTATTTTCACGTTTGTTTCGCATTTATAAGCACACATCCATGTTGAAAAAAACCCATCGTGCCTGAATCCATTTGACTTTCTAATTATATTTAATACATACAAAACGATGACCTTTACGTTATGGAACATTAGAAACCAATACGCGTACCTATATGACTGATTTACACAAAGCTTAAATAAGCGAATCCTGTCAGACCAACAGGCGATGGTCAAGGGACCGCCTAGGCTCCGGGGTCCTAGGTTGCCGGAGATGCCTTCTACGCGTTTCCCGGAAATAAATTTGAAATTATGTATGTAGCTTTAAGGTTCTGTTTTCACTTAAAGCACGCATCGATATTGAAAAATATCACACATTATGCCGGACTCCATTTGACTTTCTGAATTAACATACAAAACAGGCCTATAGCTAACGCGTAATTACGAGATACAGGTTTAGAATTTTTTTCACCATGGACCCTAGACGCTTCCGTATTTAACAAACTACGTTAGTGTCAGTACATATACATACTGAAACCCCAACTTAAATAGTACGCTTACAAACCATATGAATAGATGATGGTCTGTTTAATACACTTAGGCCTATACTCTAATTACATTATCTACATTTATTTTCCTCAGACTTTATCATCTTGGTCTCCTGAGACATTCGGCGTTTTGTCTCTGAAGTCATATAACATCTTGACTTGATATTTAGACTTTTCGATCTGTCTACAAGAAGTTTGATTGTGACCTACTGCTGGCTATTGTTTTGAATGCTGTATACCTGTATCATTGGGACTTGGTGTGATTGAATAAAATCAATCTCGGCTTCATCATCTGATTTTCTCGCTTCGATCAAACTATCGAGCAATACTAGATCTTACCTGCGAACAGTCGTTTTTTATTGGTTATGAGAAGAATGAACCATTGAGTGACGACGTTAGCCGTAACATAGAAACAGAAAACTCATTAAAATTTCTCAATATGAAAATGTGACTTTTAATGATTTCTTGATTTTGGAGTCACAGTGACCTTGACCATGTTCCTCTTTTGTATCTACTGGCACAAAAAAAGTTATTTTTAGTGATTTCCTGATTTTGGGGTGACACTGACCTTGACCTTTAACTTGACCTAAATTTTGGTACACGACACATCGCCTTCTCTCAATGTATCAATGGACATAAAAAATCATGATTTTTATCAATTTTATGGTTTTGGGGGTCACAGTGACCTTGACCTCCGGCCTTGACCTACATTTTGGTACGTGTGACACATCATGTCTCCCAAATGTATCTACTGGCACAAAAAAGTAATTTTAAAGATAGCTAGTAGTATATATAACCCTTATTGTGCCCCATTGACCTTTGACCTCTGAGTGCACTTTATCCTACGGTAGGCTGACCTATATCCGGATTCTTGTGACCTACATCTGTTTACATCCGGGTACATGTCGCATCGCGCCTACATACGGGTTCTTGTACATCCGGGTACTTCTATGTTGGTTTATAAAAAGTCAGCAGTACGGCATTGCTTCATTCGATACCGGGATTTTCTACCTATTTGAACCTACCTGACCTGCCTGCCTGCCTGAATTCTACCAAATCTACCTGAACCATGGATTCATCCGACCGAGCTAAGCTTCTGCAGCACCGTATCAAGATCATTGATGAGATGAAGCATGTGGCCGAACTATGTGATCTGCTGATGGTGAAAAAGATAATCACTAAACACAGTGAGAGAGCAAAGTCAGATAAGGATCTAAGGGCGCCAAAAGCTGCCGACTGCCATGGCATTGGAATGCTCAGTGAATTTAAGTTGGTCATTCAATATAACACCAAGAAGTTTTTTAGAGCATACCATATTAAGTTTTTCCGTTTCATGACTAAGGTTACTTCTTTTCTCAACAGGTTCGGCGGATCGAACAATAAACCGCAGGTTTTTTTCGCAGACATGACCATGTACCAGTCACTACACCAATGTGTTATCTCCCTGTTTACCTCATCTACCAGTATATCTAAGTTAGGGCCACTTCTCAGGATGCATATTGTGTGTGGTCAGATGTGGGACTAAGTCCTTTCGTAGCATCTGAAGTGTACACATTACACAGAGTGGGAGAAAGCACAGACCTCTGTGGGATACCCAGTTGGGATGGAAGCTATCCAGTGGATGCCTCATTGACAGTGAACTTGGACTGTCGTTCACTCAGAAATTCTGAGATATAACAGAGTAACCTGTCTCTTATTCCCATGTTATATAGCTTGCATATTAACCCCGCTCTCCAAACGCGCTCGAAGCAGCTATCAAAATCCATAATCACCAGGATGGTATATCCCCCCCTATTCCAAGCCTCATATATTTTTTGGACCAGGCGAATGAGTGCATTTGTGCTTGATCTAAACTTTCTGTATGACTAATTAGTGTTTGGAAGAGAGCCATCGCATTCCAGTCTCCAGATAAGGCGGATCTGTACCACCCTCTCCATGATCTCACCCAAGACACTCTCCAGGGTGATAGGTCTATATGCCTTAACAGAATGGTAATTTTCTTTACCAGGCCTCGGGAGCAGGACCTTGGGGTCCTCCTGTTTAAAGGCAATGGGTAACTTTCCCGAGCTCCAAAATAGCCGCAATATGTTGGTCAGCGTTAGTACTAATTCTATCCCCCTTTCTTTATCATAATTAAGAAAATCTTCTCCTCGGGACTAGGTGAAAAGTGCAATGGGGTAGCTTCTATCGTTAGCTGAACTTCTTCAAGAGTAAGGTCAGAGTTCTCAGATGACAGCTGAGTAAGAGCATCCATCTTATCTGAATCATTAGATTCTTCTTGGACCAGCCAAGCACCGAGTTCTTCTATGGTGCTATGCCAGATGGTACTGTTCTGAACTTCTATAAATTCTCTGAGCCATTAACCCCTACCATCTCTTATAGGATGTCTGTATCTTCTGATGCAAGAGATCCATCAGCCCGTTCAACTGGCTGTATGATGTTCTTAACTTTTGGATTGATAGTTTTGTTGACAGCTGGTCAAAATTTCTGTGGATCCTCTTAGTTAAGTTGGTCAATGAGGATATTCCTACGAAGTAGGCTACAGATCGCAAATTGTCCGGTAATGATTCAGTGAGTCAGTCCATTCGAATCCTTTCGTCGGCAAAATAAGGAGAACCGTTGACATTAGAACCTTGATTTTTGGCATGAACGTGCATTAGGGCATTGTTACCAGCAAGTTCTGATCTGAAATAATTCTGATTAAAATTAGATTTATAATTAACATTTCAGTATATTGTTATAGATATATGTAAACTGTAGCCTTTAACGTGTATCCTATTTCACATCCAAACATTTCATCATTGACCACATCAGGCTTCAAATTCAGGTCAAATTACCCACTGATGGTGAAATATCCTACATCAACCAATTAAGTCAGCCTGGTGCAATAACCCAGCAGAAGAAAGAAAGATGTGGTATCATCCTTCAGATTGGTCTGTGTGAGCAACAATGATAAAAGTTTACTGAGGGTGAAACAAAGCCATGACGGCTGTTTAAAGGGTCTTAATTTATTTTCTTTGGGTAGAATTTAACTAGATAAAGTAACTTTGATCATCATGCCAAGAAAACTGTGGTCCGTTTTGCTCCAGCGTTTTATCGCATTTAATGAGTATCAGTTACCACCACCGAGTCCTGTCCGGCTAAAAATACCCTGTCATTGATCCACATTCCACTGTATGCCACATGGCCCTATTACTGAGGTTAATCTTAACGTGCATCTGGGACAATTCCACAATTGCCCGACAGTATAGGCCTACTGCATATACCCTCAAACAATCAGCGCTGTTTGCATAACTTAAATTGTTAAACCATATCATTGAAATAATATAGCAGGAAACATTGATGTGAGTTATGATATGTACACTATGACCAAAGCCATGTTCATAATGTGCTAATCGGATAGTTAGGACAATCATTACTTTGCATCAGAGAGTGTATGACTTGGATTCAAGGGTTAAGACTTTGGAGGGAAATACAATTTTGACAGCAGAAATATGACCCCGCCATTTGCTGATTAGAGCGATAAAACAGGGTAGGCTAAATGGACCCTTTTCAATGCAGTATTTCTTGGCATGGATGTGAAAATATGAGGACATACTTTGGGTTTTTTTTGTACCTCTTGAATATTGACTATATATCACACTTGGATATAATTTGAACAAAAAATTACATGTGTAAACAAAATATGTCTAAATTTCTCTTGTCATTTCAAATCTTGATCCATTTTGATTCCTTGATTAGGGGATACAAAATCACTGCCACGGAGTGTGTTGGTGTGTCACAGCAATGCAATTCCGACTCACACAACGAAGCTGAGATGGTTTAAGGTTTATCAATGAAGAAAATCACCGATCAACCGCCATAGAATATAATGTGAAACAAGAAAACCGGAATAGTACATTCATCAGATTGCCGATACCCAAAATGTGTTGTCTCATATATCTAGATAACAACGTGATGTAGAGACGCTATTTATTCGTCTTTGTACCGGTTATGCTCAGGAGAATGACATAGAATCATTATTATCTTGTGCATAGAAGGTGTTGGTCTTGAGTTGAATTACTGTAAACTACATAAATGCTACCTTTCTACTATAGTACTATATATAAAAATTTGTTGTATTGTTGGGAAAATAATGTGATTCAAAAAGTTGTTTTGATCCTGGACAAGGGCACTGAAAACCATTAAAGAGATGTAAATGTATTTTCACACGTAAAGCTTGAAATCTACTGAACCTATATTATTCAATCTGTTTCCTTTAATTAAAAAATTGTAAAATTAAATCGGCGATCGTTATTTATTTTGGAATGAAGGCGCATTAGGAGACTGTTACCAACAAGTTCTGAGCTGACCTACTTTTGATGAAAATTTCTGGTGATTTTGATGAAAATCACTGGCGATTCTGACTTGGGCGGTGCCCATCTTAATATAGGCAGGATTTCAACTGGGGGTGGGGATTTCCAAGAGTTCAGTTCGCGTTCGAGTCCTAATGCCTACTGTACTTCGTAGGTCCTGTGACGTTAGTCACACTGCTCATGTATATACTGTGCTTCTGCAAAATGTCCAGTAGTAATGGTTCGAGAAGGTTAACTTTCTTGTTAAACCAGTAGGGGTGCTTGACACTGAAATCTCCTGTAATGGTGAGAGTGTGAGGCTCCCTACTAACTCTGAGTGTGTCGAAAAGGCTGCCATAGCTCTTATGTCCTCTGGTGGAATGTAAACTGATCCAATGAGGTAGGAATGACCATTCGTGTAGACATTGGTCCATATCGCCTCAAGATCCCCTCTAAATAAGTCTGTGCGTTTGACACTCTTGAAATCCCTATGGACTAAAATGGCACCCCCCCCCGCCTTGCCTATATGGTCGCGTCCATTTGTTTACATTCCAGTACTTCACAGAGCTACTAAGGTTCCAGTTCGGTTGCCAAATTTTAGTGAGACATAACACATCAATACACTGTTTTTTGTCTACCCGTTCCATTACAGGAAATGATGTATTAAGTGACCGGATGTTTGCCTGTCCTACCTTCATAATGTTATTTCCTAAAAATAATATAACATAGACGAGAAAAATAGAAAGCAATATATTAGTCTGGCCACTAGAGATCTAGAACATTTTCCCCTTTCTAAAGCTTGTTTACAGACATTTAACTAATCTATGAGTTTATCTCAGGCTGAGCATGAAAGTTCAGTAGTTCCTAATACCAGTCTCTAGAGGAGAGCTTGTGGCTCAAGGTCCTGTAGAACTGGCACGCCTTGCTAAATGCAGCATGCACAATGAATATTATTCCTACGAAGTAGGCTACAGATCGCAAATTGTCCGGTAATGAGTGAGTGAGTCCATCCGAATCCTTTCGTCGGCAAAATAAGGGGAACCGTTGACATTAGAACCTTGATTTTTGGCATGAACGTGCATTAGGGCATTGTTACCAGCAAGTTCTGATCTGAAATAATTCTGATTAAAATTAGATTGATAATTAACACTTCAGTATATTATTATAGATATATGTGAACTGTAGCCTTTAACGTGTATCCTATTTCACATTGGCCACATCAGGTTTGAGCCTTCAAATTCAGGTCAAATTACCCACAGCTAAAAATACCCTGTCCCACTGTATGCCACATGGCCCTATTACTGAGGTTAATCTTAACTACTGCATATACCCTCAAACAATCAGCGCTGTTTCCATAACGAAGCTGAGGTGGTTTAACGTTTATCAATGAAGAAAATCACCGATCAACCGCCATAGAATATAATGTGAAAACAAGAAAACCGGAATAATACATTCATCAGATTGCCGATGCCCAAAATGTGTTGTCTCATATATCTAGATAACAACGTGATGTAGAGACGCTATTTATTCGTCTTTGTACCGGTTATGCCCAGGAGAATGACATAGAATCATTATTATCTTATGCATAGAAGGTGTTGGTCTTGAGTTGAATTACCGTAAACTACATAAATGCTACCTTTCTACTATAGTACTATATATACAAATTTGTTGTATTGTTGGGAATATAATGTGATTCAAAAAGTTGTTTTGATCCTGTACAAGGGCACTGAAAACCTTTAAAGAGATGTAAATGTATTTTCACACGTAAAGCTTGAAATCTACTGAATCTATATTATTCAATCTGTTTCCTTTAATTAAAAAATTGTAAAATTAAATCGGCGATCGTTATTTATTTTGGAATGAAGGCGCATTAGGAGACTGTTACCAACAAGTTCTGAGCTGACCTACTTTTGGTGAAAATTTCTGGTGATTTTTGATGAAAATCACTGGCGATTCTGACTTGGGCGGTGCTCATCTTAATATAGGCAGGATTTCAACTGGGGGTGGGGATTTCCAAGAGTTCAGTTCGCGTTCGAGTCCTAATGCCTACTGTACTTCGTAGGTCCTGTGACGTTAGTCACACTGCCATGTATAGTAGTGTTCCAACATGACAATTTCCCGGAAAATTAGTTGTTAAATGTTTATTCCTACGAAGTAGGCTACCATCTGCAAATTGTTCGGTAGTCAGTGAGTCCATCCGAATCCTTTCGTCGGCAAAATAAGGAGAACCGTTTACATTATAACCTTGATTTTTCGCACGGAGTTGCATTAGGGCACTGTTACCAGCAAGTTCTGAGCAGACTTACTTTTAATAAAAATTTCTGGTGATTTTTGATGAAAATCACTGGGGATTCTGAATTGCGCTGTGCCCATCTTAATATAGGCAGGATTTCAATTTGGGGTGGGTGGATTTCCAAGAGCTAACTGCGCGTCGGAGTCCTAATGCCCACCCTACTTCGTAGGTCATGTGAGTAGTATATAGCCAGCAAATCTTCGCCAATTGACTTTTGACCTCTGAGTGCACTCTATCTCATGATGCAAGGCAAAGGTCATTGAGTGCATGTACTGACCTGTATCCGGTACTTCCGTCATGTGACCTTTGGGGGGACATATTCCTTCGCAGTGATGCGGTCGGCGGTGATGTGGTCGCGGGAAGAAGCTTCCGCGGACAGAAAGTAGTCCCAAATTCGGGGGAAATTCTCCAGCAACCTTCGGCATTCCTCAGGGGCGAGAGGGGCTCCTAGTGGACCGATTGGGTCGAGTGAGGTGTCAAAGTGAAGCGCTCCTCCAGGGCCATCAAGTCATGGGTGGGTACATGTAAAATTAGGATTTGTCCCGAAAATATAAAAAGCGAAACACGGATTTTACCCCTAAAATAGGGGAAAACCACTATCAACCATGTCCAAAAGGGCTAATATCGGTTCCCAGGCTTATCGGGGCCTGCCTATCAAGTCATGGGTAGGTGCATGCAAATTGAGGGTTTGCCCCGAAAATATAAAAAGCGGAACACGGACTTTATCCCTACAATAGGGGAAAACCCCTATCAACCATGTCCAAAAGGGCTAATATCGGTCCCCTGGGCTTATCGAGGCCTGCCTATCAAGTGATAGGTGGATGCATGTAAAATGAGGATTTGTCCCCGAAAATATAAAAAGCGGAACACGGACTTTACCCCTACAATAGGGGAAAACCCCTATCAACCATGTTCAAAAGGGCTAATATCGGCCCCCGGGCTTATTGGGGCCTGCCTATCAAGTCATGGGTGGGTGCATGTAAATTGAGGATTTGTCCCCAAAAATATAAAAAGCGGAACGCGGACTTTACCCCTACAATAGGGGAAAACTCCTATCAACCATGTCTAAAAGGGCTAATATCGGTCTCCGGCTTATCGGAGCCTGCTGAGAGAGGTAAGGTGGGATAATGGGTGCATGTAAACTTAATATAAAATATAAAAAAGCGGAAGACGGACTTTACCCCTAAAATAGGGGAAACCCTTATCAACCACGTCTAGTGGGGCTTATATCGGTCCCCAGCTCATCGGAGCCTGACGAGAGAGGTAGGGTGGGGGAGTGGGTGTATGTAAATTTAAGATTTGTCCCGAAAATATAAAAAGCGGAACACGGACTTTACCCCCAAAATAGGGGGAAACCCCTATCAACCATGTCCAAAATGGCTAATATCGGTCTCCGGCTTATGGGGGCCTGCTGAGAGAGGTAGGTTGGCATAATGGCTGTATATAAATTTAGGATTTGTCCCGAAAATATAAAAAGCGAAATACGGACTTTACCCCTAAGATAGGGAAAACCCCTATCAACCAGGTCTAGAGGGTCATATATACACCGAAGAGAGAACAACAACAACAACAACAACAACAAGTGTTCATATAGTTTATTATCCCCTCCCGTACATCATACCCACACTGGAGGAGCCGCGTTGGGCATGTTTACAATACAAGTAGGCTCTTGTTCAACCAGAAGCCACCATTTGGCGCTGCATCTGTCATATTCGTTCTTGCCCGTTAGATGTATTCTTGGCTGCTCTTATCCAATCAAGATCCGTCCTTTGAGAAAGTTCAATGTTCGGTCATGTTCGCTCTAATCCGTATGTTCTAATCCTGGCCGTGCAGACCATGATATTGTTCAGGTAGCATGTCCTGAAACAGTTGTTTGTATGGGACATGAGGATGGACGTTTTGCGGTCGAGATGAACTAGTAGTGAGCGTACTGGGTCGGGGAGATTGCACGTTTTTGGAATACGCTTGCTTTTATGGACAGTAACGCCCGCCCACGCCTAGATAACGCCTTAACGCCCTGGTGAATTAGCTCAAAGGTGTATGTGTGTGTGTGTGTGTCTGCGTACGATGACGTCACCTCCGAACATCGCAGGGGTCAAAGGTCACTTCCGGTCACGTTGTCAAAGCTCACTTCCGGTCACGTGCCCGGAAGTGGTGAGGCATCATGAGATAGAGTGCAGTCAGAGGTCAAACGACAATCGTCCTCCAAATCCCCTTCATCGCCCGTTAAGGCGCCGAGACGGGCGTTAAGGCGTAAAGATAGGGCGTTAAGACGTTGAGACGGGCGTTAAGGCGTAAAGATAGGGCACTAAGGCGCTGCGACGGGCGTTAAGGCGTAACGACGGGCGTTAAGGCGTAACGACGGGCGTTGACGGGCGTTGAGACGGGCGTTAGGGCGTAACGACGGGCGTTGACGGGCGTCACTGCATTACGATGTATTGGTGGCAACTCCATGAAAATCAGAGCTTCTGGGCTAGTTCACCAGGGCGTTGAATCGTTAAGCTAAGCGTTGACGGGCGTTACTGTCTATAAAAGCAAGTTTATTCCCAAAACACACACCGGTGGTGGTGGTGGTGATGGTGGTGTGTGGTGATGGTAGAACTGGTGTGTGGTGGTGGTAATAGTGGTGTATGGTGGTGTCTGTACATATAGGGATTAACTCGTGTCTCTCATCATTCTGAGATCAGCACAATGAACTTTTGAATACACGGGCAATAGCATAAGTGAATTGTAAACACACCCATAGCGGTCGATGTTTGGAGATGGCGACGACAACGAGGGGCGACGCCAGATCCTGAAAGAGGTGACAGAAGCGGTCCTCGACAGAGTGGACTCGATGGAGAGGTGTGCTATCATCCACCACTACTGGACTATGGCAGCCATCTATGATGTCCGGGCCATGGACCACGAGCGTTCACGCCGGAACCAGCGACGGCTCGTTGGCCTCGCAATGGTCTTTGCCCTATTGAACCTGACAGTTCCATCTTACAGCGACAGAAAAGAACGCCTCTTCAGAGCCTCCATATCTTTCGAAAGAGAGACCGCCAACTAAGCCCAATGTTCACACACGAGTACATAGTTGTTTTTCTCCTCGTATTGATGGGAAAGAGATACTATATGTCACAAGAAACTTCAGACAATCAGAAGTCCAAATTTTACATCAATTGCAGGTGAAGAGTAAGGAAAACTTTGATTGACTGAAATCCGCGTAATAGCGCGTTGAGACGGGCGTTAAGGCGTAAAGATAGGGCATTAAGGCGCTGAGACGGGCGTTAAGGCGTAACGACGGGCGTTGACGGGCGTTGAGACGGGCGTTAAGGCGTAACGACGGGCGTTGACGGGCGTCACTGCATTCCGATGTATTGGTGGCAATTCCATGAAGATCAGAGCTTCTGAGCTAGTTCACCAGGGCGTTGAAGCGTTGACGGGCGTTACTGTCTATAAAAGCAAGTGTATTTCCAAAAACACGCACAATCGATGTTCAACCATCAACATGGCTTATACTTGCTCTGAGTGCGAACGCACGTTCACCAGACGTTACGATATCATGCGACACAAGAAAAATATACATGGGATTGAAGACTCCGAGGCACAAGAAGCCGATACAGAGACTGATGAGAGTTCACCGACTGATACCGTTGAAGATTCAGAGGCACAAGAAGCCGATACAGGGACTGATGAGAGTTCACCGACTGATACCAAAACCGAGATTGCTGAGAGTCTGTCTACTGATACGGAGAGCTTGACATCAGATAGTCAGCCTACATCCCAGGAAAGTGAGGCAGAACTTACCTTCTGGGATCGTATTGTGCATGAAGCGTATTGTCACAGCGAAACAGCTCACCAATTACCAGTATACGAGTTGTCAGAGCATTTCCATCATAGCTCTCTAGATTTGTATCTAATACCGCTTATGCCGGTGCTAGGGGCCGTGTGGTCATATCATCCATGTTGCCACATGAACAGGTGCAATAAAAGCGTACCTGAGATACAACAAAAATCACGAATCGTTAGATTCTTGGTATGTGCTTTAGAATAGGTTTGCCAGAAGACTATTCTGTGAAGTCATATGACGCAGTCAGCATGTCGGCACCTCTTCCCACTTCCCTTATATGTGTTGTAATTTTTACCTGTATATGGCGAGATTCTGCTGGTGGACGTTTCGTCCCCGAGGCCCGCCCCCTGTGCAGACCTTTTGGTCTTTGATATATGTTGGCATTTGTGGGAAGTTGATGCTGGGTCGACATCGGGCCTTACAGACTAGTCTTTTGTGTTAATTACCGTCATTTACATCTGACGACGATACAGCTCACCAATCGCCAATGTACGAGTTGTCACAGCGAAACAGCTCACCAATTACCAGTATACGAGTTGTCAGAGCATTTCCATCATAGCTCTACAGATTGTATCTAATACCGCTTATGCCGGTGCTAGGGGCCGTGTGGTCATATCATCCATGTTGCCACATGAACAGGTGCAATAAAAGCGTACCTGAGATACAACACATATCACGAATCGTTAGATTCTTGGTATGTGCTTTAGAATAGGTTTACCAGCAGACTATTCTGTGAAGTCATATGGCGCTGTCAGTATGTCGGCACCTCTTCCCACTTCCCTTATATGTGTTGTAATTCATAGTTATGCTGCGGTAATCGAAGGCGGCGGACAGGATAATTTACAACAGGTGTACACCGAAATGTGGCCCTGCATCAGGAAAACTGCCATGGCCCTCTATAAACGGTATAGCCTGCTGCCGCTTGAAATGAAAGGCGACCCCACGCACAGGTCCATCATGAAGACCAAGCGTCACTTGGAAGAGGATATGGGGTTACACCCACCGAGACCCTAGAAGATGCGATAAGAATGCGCAAACAACTGTTTCAGGACATACTGCCCGAGCAATATCCTGGCCTGACCGACGACGATTAGAACAAACGGATAAGATCGAACATGGCCGTAGATTGAACTTTCTCAAAGGACGGCTTGTGTTTGAACAAGAGTCTTCTTGAATTGTAAACATACCCAACGTGGCTCCCCCAGTGTGGGTATGATGTACTGGAGGGAATAATAAAATGATTGACCTGTCATCCTTGTTGTTGTTGTTCTTTCACCTGTCTACATCATGGCGTCAAGGCGTTATTCTAGGGCGTTAAGGTGTTCGAATAGGGCGTTAGGGTGTTAAGATAGGGCGTTAAGGCGTTGAGACGGGCGTTTAGGCGCTGAGATGGGCGTTAAGGCGTAACGACGGACGTTGACGGGCGTCACTGCATTTCGATGAATTAGTGACAATTCCATGAAAATCAGAGCTTTTGGGCTAATTCACCAGGGCGTTGAAGCGTTAAGCTAGGCGTGGGCGGGCATTACTGTCCATAAAAGCAAACGTATTTCAAAAACGTGCAACCTCCCTGACCCAGTATGCCCACTACTGGCTCATCTCGACCCCAAAACGTCCATCCCCATGCTCCATGCAAACAACTGTTTCAGAACATGCTGCCTGAACAATATCCTGCTCGGACAGGATTAGAACATACGAATTAGAGCGAACATGACCGAACATTGAACTTTTTTAAAGGACGGCTTTTGATTGGATAAAAGCAGACAAGAATACATCTAACGGGCAAGAACGAATATGACAGACGCAGCGCCAAATGGCGGCATCTGATTGCACAAGAGCCTAATTGTATTGTAAACATACCCAACGCGGAACCTCCAGCGTGGGTATGATGTACGGGAGGGGATAATAAACTATATGAACACTTGTTGTTGTTGTTCTCTCTTCGGTGTATATTTGACCCTCTAGACCTGGTTGACAGGGGTGTCCCCTATCTTTAGGGTAAAGTCCGTGTTTCGCTTTTTATATTTTCGGAACAAATCCTTAATTTACATACAGCCATTATCCCACCCTACCTCTCTCAGTAGGCCCCGATAAGCCGGAGACAGATATTAGCCCTTGTGGACATGGTTGATAGGGGTTTTCCCCTATTGTGGGGGTAAAGTCCGTGTTCCGCTTTTTATATTTTCGGACAAATCCTCAATCTACATGCACCCACCCATGACTTGACAGGCAGGCCCCGATAAGCCCGGGGACCGATATTAGCCCTTTTGGACATGGTTGATAGGGGTTTCCCCCTATTTTAGGGGTAAAGTCCGTGTTCCACTTTTTATATTTCCGGGGACAAATCCTCATTTTACATGCACCCACCCATGACTTGATAAACAGGCCCCGATAAGCCCGAGGGACCGATATTATCCCCTTTGGACATGGTTGATAGGGGTTTTCCCCTATTGTAGGGATAAAGTCCATGTTCCGCTTTTTTATATTTTCGGGACAAATCCTCAATTTACATGCACCCACCCATGACTTGACAGGCAGGCTCCGATAAGCCCGAGGGACCGATATTAGCCCCTTTGGACATGGTTGATAGGGGTTTCCCTCTATTTTAGTGGTAAAGTCCGTGTTCCGAGTTTTATATTTTCGGGACAAATCCTAATTTTACATTCACCCACCCATGACTTGATGGCCCTGGAGGAGCGCTTCACTTTGACACCTCACTCGACTCAATCGGTCCTCTAGGGGCCCCTCTCGCCCCTGAAGAATGCCGAAGATTGCCGGAGAAATTCCCCCGGCTGCCCGAGTATTTGGGACTACTTAATGTCCGCAAAAGCTTCTCCCCGCGACCGCATCCACGCCGACCGCATCACTGCGGAGGAATACATCCCCCAAAGGTAGTACCCGGAAGTACCCGGATACAGGTCAGTACATGCATTCCTATCATTCAGAGATTTGCTAAGTGCACTCAATGATCTATGCCTTGCATCATGGGATAGAGTGCACTCAGAGGTCAAAGGTCAATTAGCGAAGATTTGCTGGCTATATACTACTCCTGTGACGTTAGTCACACAGCCATGTAATAATCCATATGATGTTTAATGTGTGCATATATAAGTAATTTCTGTGTTATTTCTATTAGTACGCGTTTGGATGGATGATATATTGAAAGAGATTTGCTTAGCCCTATCTGGCCTGGGAAGGGGTGCACTTTCTCACCCCCCCCCCCTCCCCCCGTTGATTTTTTTTGCTTCTCTCTCTGGAACGACAAAAATTAAGAGATGAAACTGCTTGACGTTGTAGGTTATCATATTGGAGTCATTTTGAGCCTATTTACATGACCCCCCGAGCAGGAGATCATGGGTAAATTTGAAATGGCGGCCATGTAGGGTACCAGAATAGTGATATTTTCGTTAGATTTATTCAAAACTTTTGCTTTTCTGCATCGAAAAGTGGGTAAAACCCATTTTATTTCACATCAGATTATTATTTACTAATTTATCATGCAGTTTTTGCGGCGAGAAAACAAAAATAAAAATTTGGAAATTCTGACCGAAAAATCGTTCGAAAAAGCGCTTTTTGAAAATGACGTCACGGTAACGTCATGATGGCGGCCATCTTGGATTTGTTTTTACATTTTCTTGTAGAGGTTGACCCAAGTATATAGTGTGGCAAGTTTCAGCTCTCTAGCTTAAGCGAAAATATATCCCCCCCCACCCCCCGGCTGTGGTACACCCCAAATGGCCTAGGCCAGATAGGGTTAAGGCAAAAATACTCCAGTATCATTTTAAGTACCATAACAAGGGCGGATCCAGCGAAAAGTCATAGGGGAGGGGGGGGGGGGTCGACTATCACAGTCCAACAGGCGAGGGTCCAGGGGCCGCCTATTCCCCGGAAGCTCCGGGGTCCTAGATCGCTGGAGATGCGTTCTGAGCGTTTTCCCGCAAATAATAATGATCATTATGTGTGCAGATTTATTGTTCTATTTTCACGATTGTTTTCGCAATTATAAGCATGCATCGATATTGAAAATATCGCACCTCATGCCTGCATCCATTTGACTTTCTAGTTATATTTAATACATACAAAACGATGACTTTTAGTTTATGGAAGGGAAACCAATACGCATAACGATACGATTCATTCACACAAAGATAAAACAAGGAAATCCTCACAGCCCAAAAGGCGAGGGTCCAGGGGCCGCCTAGACCCCGGAAGCTCCAAAATCCTAGATCTCCGGAGATGCATTCCAAGCGTTTTCCCGAAAATTAATTCGAACATAACCTACGTAGATTTATGGTTCTATTTTCACGTTTGTTTTGCATTTATAAGCACGCATCGATATTGAAAAAATCATCCTTCATGCCTCAATTCATTTGACTTTCTAGTTATATTTAACACATAAAAAATGATGACCTTTACATCATGGAACATTAAAACCAATATGATACCGATTCATTTACACAGCGTTAAAATAAGCAAATCCGCACAGCCCGACAGGGTCCCAGGTCGCCGGAGATGCGTTTTACGCGTTTTCCCGAAAATAAATCTGAACACAATGTATATGGTTCTAAGTAGTATAGTAACAGTGACTTGACCTACTTTCGAGGCCGGTCACGTGGCCGCAACGTCACTTCCGGTTTCGCCTACTACTGGCTCATCTCGACCCCAAAACGTCCACGAAAATATTAAAAGCGGAACATGGACCTTACCCCTAAAATAGGGGGAAAATCCTATCAGCCATATCCAAAAGGGGTAATATCTGTCCCCCGGCTTATCGGGGCCTGCCTATCAAGTCATTTGTGGGTGTATGTAAAAGTTTCTCCAGAAAAAAATATAAAAAGTGGAACACGGTGGTTACCTCTACAATAGAAGAAAACCCCTATCAACCGGGTCCAAAAGGGCTAATATCGGTCCCCAGGCTTATCGGGGCCTGCCTATCAAGTCATGGGTTGGTGCATGTAAAAGTTTCTCCAGAAAAAATGTAAAAAGCGGAACACGGACTTTACCCCTACAATAGGGGAAAACTCCTATCAACCATGTCCAGAAGGGCTAATATCGGTCCCCCGGCTTATCGGGGCCTGCCTATCAAGTCATGGGTGAGTGCATGTAAATTAAGGATTTATCCCCAAAAATATAAAAAGCGGAACGCGGACTTTAGTATCGTATGATTCAATGATAAGAATGCATGTACTGACCTGTATCAGGGTACGGGGTTTTCCATCTTTACATATCGGGCGTAGACATGTTTAGACTTGTTTGTAACCATCATCATTGGGGCTTGTGCGCAGGTGATGATGTCACTTCCGGTGTGCGTGAATCGGGCGTGATCATGTTTAGACTTGTACAATAGCTCATGGATTTTTTTTCTATTCATCCGGGCCCTACATCCGGGCCTGTCTTCGCGTGACTGTATATGTTTAGACCTGTACTGACTGGGTTTTTTCCATTCATCAGAGTCCGTGTCTACATCCGGGTACCCTGGTTGTACATCCGGGTCCTCTTCAACATCCGGGTTGTTAAATCTGGGGACCGTGGAACATGCGACGACTGAGTGAGGCGTGCGCAACGCCCGTGAGGCGTGCCCGACGCCTGTGAGGTGTGCCCGACGCCCGTCTTATCGCATGAACGCACTAACGATGGTGAGTGAGTAAGTGAGTGAGGCACGCCCAAAGCACGTGAGGCGTGCCCAACGCCCGTTTCAACTCCCGTCAACGCCCGTCGTTACGCCTTAAGGGAGTAGAGGACGTTCATTTCTAGAGGTTGAATTTTTTTTTTAAATTTCAGGATTTTTTCACCAGGTTAGGAGAAGATGATCCATGAAAAAAAAATATGGGGTCACCATACTCGTTAAAAAAATATGGCAGCCAAATGCATGTATACCACTTAAAAGCCATAACACTGAATACATAGGGAAATTTGAATTTTTTCTTCTTAGATAAATCAGACTTCCCAAGGTCAAATTTTTCCCATTTTGCTATATAATACTAAACACATATAGTGCTTGTTAAATATGTAATAAAAACAGGGGGACACCATACTTTCTTAGAAAATATTAGCAGTATAACAGATAAACGGAGCCTTTTCAGTCCTATTTCCAGGAGGGGGTGGGGGTGGGGAATCGGGGTGGGTGTGGAGAATATTATTGAAGATCAATTTATTAGCCATTCAGAAGTTTTGTTTTAGTTGAAACTGAATAAGAGTGAATTGGGGGGTATTCCGGAGGAATAATTTTTAATCTATGGAGCACTTTGCACCCTTCAACCGTTGAATTTAAAATGCCAATTTTTTGGTCCATCTCATCACACTATCGAACCACCAGTAAAACGCATAAATGGTTGTGTTGTGTCTTTTGTTGATTTTTATTCCATTTTGATATGTCTGGGTACTTTTATTAGGAAATTCAGCTTGTTTTGAAAAATTTGACAAATGACCATGTTGTAGCCCCATAAGAGCAGGGAAATGAACGTCCTCTACTCCCTTAATGCACTCTCAACACCTTAACGTCCTATCTTTACGCCTTACCGCCCGTCTCAACGCGCTATTACGCAGATTTCAGCCAATCAAACTTTTCCTTACTCTTCACTTGCAGTTTATGTAAAATTTGGACTTCTGATTGTTTGAAGTCTCTTGGGACATATAGTATCTCTTTCCCATCAATACGAGAGAAAAACAACTATGCACTCGTGTGTGAACATTATGCTTAGTTAGCCGTCTCTCTTTCGGAAGATATGGAGGCTCTGAAGAGCCGTTTTTTTCTGTCACTGTAAGACGGAACTGTCATTGCCACAGCGTCAGGGTCAATAGGGCAAATACCATTGTGAGGCCAACGAGCCGTCGCTGGTTCCGGCGTGAGCACTCGTGGTCTATAGCCCGGGCATCAAGGATGGCTGCCATAGTCCAGTAGTGGTGGGTGATATCACACCTCTCCATCGAGTCCACTCTCTCGAGGACTGCTTCTGTGAACTCTTTCGGGATCTGGCGTCGCCCCTCGTCGTCGTCGCCATCTCCAAACATGGACCGAATCATTGCTCTATAACCCGTGAGTGACAGTAACTCCCGTCAACGCTTACCTTAACGCTTCAACGCCCTGGTGAACTAGCTCAGAAGCTCTGATTTTAATGGAATTGCTATCAATACATCGAAATGCAGTGACTCCCGTCAACGCCCGTCGTTACACCTTAACGCCCGTTTCAACGCCATAACGCCCTATCTTTACGCCTCAACGCCCGTCTCAACGCCCATCAAGGCTTAGTTTAACGCTTCAACGCCCTGGTGAACTAGCTCAAAAGCTCTGATTTTCATGGAATTGCCACCAATATATCGAAATGCAGTGACGCCCGTCAACGCCCGTCGTTACGCCTTAACGCACGTCTCAACGCCCGTCAACGCCCATCTCAACGACCGTCAACGCCCGTCGTTACGCCTTAACGCCCATGTCAACGCCCGTCAACGCCCGTCAACACCCGTCGTTACGCCTTAACGCCCGTCTCAACGCCTTAACGCACTATCTTTGCACCTTAACGCCCGTCTCAAAACGCTATTACGAAGATTTCAGCCAATCAAACTTAGACAGTAACGTCCGTCAACGATTAGCTTAACGCTTCAACGCCTTGGTGAACTATCTCAGAAGCTCTGATTTTCAAGGAATTACCACCAATACATCGAAATGCAGTCACGCTCGTCAACGCTCGTCGTTACGCCTTAACGCCAGTCTCAATGCCCGTCGTTACGCTTTAACGCCCGCCTCAACGCCTTAACACCCGTCAACGCTTAGCTTAACGCTTCAACGCCCCGGTGAACTAGCTCAGAAGCTCTGATTTTCATGGAATTGCCACCAATACATCGAAATGCGGTGACGCCCGTCAACGACCGTCGTTACGCCTTAACGCCCGTCTCAACACCTTAACGCCCTATCAAAAACTGCCTAACGCCCGTCTCAACGCCCGTCAACGCTTAGCTTAACGCTTCAACGCCCTGGTGAACTAGCTCAAAAGCTCTGATTTCCATGGAATTGCCGCCAATACTTTCACTCACGGATTACAGAGCAGTGGTTCGGTCCATGTTTGGAGATGGCGACGACAAGGAGAGGCGACGCCAGATTCTGAAGGAATTCACAGAAGCGGTCCTCGACAGAGTGGACTAGATGGAGAGGTGTGGTATCACCCACCACTACTGGACTATGACAGCCATCCTTGATGCCAGGGCTATAGACCACGAGCGCTCACGCCGGAACCAGCGACGGCTCGTTGGCCTCACAATGGCCTTTGCCCTATTTACCCTGACGCTGTGGCAATGAGAGTTCCGTCTTACAGTGACAGAAAAGAACGGCTCTTCAGAGCCTCCATATCTTCCGAAAGAGAGACGGCTAACTAAGCACAATGTTCACACACGAGTACATTTTTTGTTCCTCGTATTGATGGGGAAAAGATACTATATGTCACAAGAAACTTCAAACAATCAGAAGTCTGCAAGTGAAGAGTAAGGAAAAGTTTGATTGACTGAAATCTGCGTAATAGCGCGTTGAAATGGGCGTTAAGGCGTAAAGATAGGGCGTTAAGGCGTTGAGAGGGCTTTATGGCGTAACGACGGACGTTGACGAGCGTTGAGACGGGCGTTGGGCATGCCTCACGGGCGTTGAGCATGCCTCACTCACTCACTCACTCATCATCGTTAGTACGTCCATGCGCTAAGACGGGCTTTGGGCATGCTTCAAGGCGTTGGGCACGCCTCACTCACTCACTCACTCACTCACGGAACACGGACTTTACAAGCTCTCTTGTGATGGAGATAGTTTTTGGTCTAGAAACCGGAAGTGGCGTTGCGGCCACGTGACCGGCCTCGAAAGTAGGTCAAGTCGAGTCAATATACTGTTACTATACTACTGTTCTATTTTCACGTTTGTTTCGCATAAACACGCACCGATATTAAAGAATATCATGCCCGACTCCATCTGACTTCCTGGCTTAACACAAAGCTAAACAGTGGTGCGCTCGGGCCATAATATCTGATTTTAGATACCTATTGAAACTCCAACTTAAATAGTACACTCACAAACTACATGAATATAAGATGGTCTGTTTAATACACATAAAGATACTCTAATTACACAATCCACATTCGTGTTTTTTTAGGTTTCATAGGAGGGGGATCGGACCTCCTGACCACCCCCCCCCCTCCCCCGCCGTATATCCGCCACCAGGAAAACGCATAATTCACATAAAACATTCCCCGATATCACGTGACCACTCAGGTCCGTAATTGCGTCTTCGACAAATGCAGAATAATGTAGAGTACGACATCGATCATAATAAACGTTAAATACCATCCACAGAAAAGTATGAAGAATTTGCAGCAGCTCTAAAAATTGTGTTTGATGCCTATGTTATGTTTTTGGTCTTATGAATCAGACGTCAACGGGGCAATGTCGTGACATTGACTATCTTTTTTAAACAGATAATCGACAACAGGGACCGTACCTCTTTCTGGAATATTATAAAGGAGAATAACTCTTCCCCTTTCATTAATTTATTCTCATATTATTCAGTCAAACTGAAGGGACTATTTACATTCAGTTATTCGTGTGTTTCAGCTGTTAAGCCCAACTCACACTACGAACATTTTGCTGTATTAGAACAAAACAGTTTGATCGTGTTTTTGTTCGTGGTACCCTCACACTGCGAACATTTTCTCTTGACCGCTAGTCGCCGCGATCAAGCAGCGAGGTCATTTTGTTGTGTCATGTGAGAGGGGCTTCGTCACATGACCGACAGCTGCCACTTGATTGGATAACTGTTGGTAAATGTTCGGACACATGTTCGCGATCACCACACACTGAAGACAAAAACTGTTTTGAGGACGAAAACATGTTCCGAAAATCAAACATGTTTGATTTCTCGAACTTGTCCGTCGAACAGAATGTTCGTGTTTCTGGGCACCTCACAATGCAGACAAAATATGTTCTGAACAGTGTTTTTGTTCTAATACAACAAAATGTTCGTAGTGTGCGTTGGGCTTTACCAGGAAGCAAATCTCTTGAATTGATAGAAAAGCCCAATTCACACTACGAACATTTTGTTGTATTAGAACAGAGCAGTTTGTTCGTGTTTTTGTTCGTGATACCCTCGCACTGCGAACATTTTCTCTTGACCGCCAGTCGCCGCGATCAAGCAGCGAGGCCATTTTGTTTTGTCATGTGAGAGCGGCTTCGTCACATGACCGAAAGCTGCCAGTTGATTGGATAACTGTTGGTAAATGTTCGGACAAATGTACGCGATCACCACACACTGAAGACAAAAACTTGTTCCAGGGCAAAACATGTTCGCAATATCAAACAATTTTGATCTCACGAACATTTGTTCCGAACAGATGTTATCTGTTTCTGGGCACCTCACACTGCAGACAAAACATGTTCTGAACAGTGTTTTTGTTCTAATACAACAAAATGTTCGTAGTATGAGTTGAGCTTCAATAACATTGTGAAACCGAAATCGCAACATTAGTATGATATTTGATACTCTGCATGTAACATTATCTATACAATTTACACATTGTTTGATTTAGCAACAATGTATCATTTAGTTCTAAGATTCTATCACATTGTCTCCGTTTTGTTCGCATATGCAATAACGTATCACTTCTTAAAGTGCCTCACATGATTTTGTAAATTAATAAATCTGAATACTGGAAGCGTAATCTGATTGAAACTCAGACTTAAAAACCGCTTTCTCTGTCGCACATGTCGCTTAATTAGCGACATGTCCGACAGAGGAGCGGTTATTACCCTTACTGTCCAGAAGTGTCTTTGAAGTAACTTTGAAGTAACTTTGAAGTGTGGCCATATTTCAACCTTGAAGTGCAAGGCTCAGAGTCAGAAGTGTGCTTGCAGTGTGGGTATTGTTTTGTAGCAATGCCATATAAGGGCATTGAAGTCACAATGAAGTCACAATGAAGTCACTTAGAAGTGTGCCTCAAATATTTTAATTAGGTACTGCAAAGGCACTTCATAGACACTTCCACAGAAGGGTAACCTTCATAGGCACTTCTGAAGTGCTCTTGAAGTACCTAATTAGAATATTTGAGGCACTTCAATGTCCTTATATGGCAAGTCACTTCATCCACTCTTCTACAGAAGGATACCTTTCATATGCACTTCTGAAGTGCTCTTGAAGTACCGGTACCTTATTAGTATCATAGCAAATCCGTGTGAGGAAAAGGTATGTATAGCCACGAGATATTTACTTTCACAGAAAAGAATACACAAATATATATTTGAGCACAGAAAGTTTTATTCAGAGAAAATACAGAGCGAGACAGAACAGTACATCATAAAATATTTACAATAAACCGCTGGCACAAATTCTTGAGACAAAATACAGCACAGTACTATATGTATGTATTTACATGCAGTCTTTGGCATGAGAATTTATTGCAGTATTATTATTCAAGGGTGACCGTGTTCTTTTCCAACTTGAACTTGAAGCAGCAGATCTTTCGAAGGATAGTTTACTTCAGTTGCCCTGAGGTCCACACGGACGTAACCCAACGCTGAAACCCACCAGTCTGAATTGTGAACTTCTTGGCCTGTGGCGATAAATACATGCATATAATTCAAACCTGATCAGTTGTATATATGGTTCCATATGACATGCAATCCAGTTTTTTTTTTAATACACTCAGGATGATTGAATAGGTTGACTACCATAAAGGGTAAAGAATGGAACACATCCCTACGATTTACAAAAGATTGATGAAGATGTCTATTATCCTTTCTTTAGTACTCCATGATATACAACAATGGAGATAAACAGTTTGTGTGATGTTCTAGCCAATATACATTATGAAGAAATCAACCATGTACCTAGGTGTGCTCATTAAATTTCCCATCAGTCGAGTGGCTGCTTGAAGTGAGCCGAGTTCCTTGTTGCAGCTGTATTCTGGAATTATGAAAGTATTGACAAAGAAGCCATTAGAAACAATCATGTGGATTTTGATAAATGTCTGTTAATTCCTGGTTCAACTAAATCTTCAGACAAGGTTTCAAATAACAAATAAATGCTTTTTAGTACAAATTGTATTCTTAAATTTTTGAAATGAAATAAATGTATGAAATGAAATGTTCTCATTTCTCAAGATGTGGGTAAAAATGTACAATTGAAGTCTGAAGATCCTTAGCTTTGGTATATGAATAGTGCAATCAAATAGACAAGGAAAATATAGCCTGTTATAATGATGAAAATTAAGTCTAATCATAATTGATTATACTTTTTCTGATTACAGCTAAAACAGGTAATGCTAACATTTTATTATCAATATATTCTAAAACTTATTTCTTTACCATTTTGTCAAAAATCTGGTATGGGAATATTCTACATTCTGCAAGGAAAAAATCAATACAATTTATGAATCAATAAAAAATCAAAACAACGAGATAATTTATTTAGAGCTACCATCCCCCCAACCAGTTAAATCCACCTGTTTTGACATGAACAGAACAGTTTTGTGATAAAAATATCTCACCCTCAGGGGATTTCCTCCAGGGGTGCATGCCAATCTTCATATGAGGTCCCCAAGCCTGGTGTTTCCAAGCTGACAATTCACACAATCATAACAATGGCAATTAATCCACACTGCCTTGATCAACCTGGATAGATCTGAAAGTGATATTGGGACAGAGATAAGGATATTTCGCCATGTTACATGACCCATTAAATTTGACTGCAATTATAAGGTGGAGTACATTATAATAACCTGCAGTCCATATAGCAAAATATTTATTGAGGCCAATATCAATTTTTTAATATGTCAAAGGAAACTTGTTGATAAAATAAATAGCTGATTCTCACAGGTCTACATCACTGTTCAGCTCTGTTCTTTGCTTATTAAGTTATGAAAAACAGAAAAAGTTTAGTTATATTTATAATTTACTTACCATATCACTAGCTGCTATCATCACCATCTGCAATACAGTTCTTCAAACCTCCATAGTTCTAGCTTAATAACAGGAACAAAATCTGATTTCTGCAGTTGGAGAGGTCAGCCATTTTGATTGTTATCATCTGGTGGCGCCCCCAGTGTTCAATTAAATTTTCAAGGGCAGATAACTCCACCCATTTTGGCAAAGACAATTCAGAAGAAAAAGACTATCAGAAACAGAAATTATATATATTATACTTAGTGATAATGATGAAGAGGATAATATAAAGTATTCTTTAATGGGTATATTTTTGTTGCAGACATTATGTTAGAACTGATTCTTCTAAAAAAAAATTCCCATTTTGTCCAATTTTACTATAAGATCATGGATTTGGAATGATTATAAAATCTGAATTCAACAAGATTTCTTATCTAATGTGTGAGAGACTGGTGTTATTAATGTCTTTATTCTATTCAAATAGAAACCCATAGTACTGATCACTTTAAAATATCCAAAAAAAATGTTCACAGTTCTGAGTAATATGTCAGTATAACCACATGTGAATATTTTACACAGTTGTAGCTATTTTGTAATGTGAAGTACAAATCTGATGTTTGGTGGTTTCATTGAAATGAGATTTGATGTCACTGAGTGAAATCAAATCAGCCAACTTTAAGCTGGGATATTCCCAGAGCTAATTAATATAACTGAAACTTGTAAACATGTAGTTCTAATTTATAATGTTATGTTACTGTAACAGTTTGTGGGAAAATTCCAATAATCTAGAAATCCTATTGGATTGAATCTTATAGGATTTTTCAGAATCTAATAGGATTTTTTCAGAATCTTACAGGCTTTTTCAGACTCTTATATTTTAGAAGCTCATATGATTTTTTAGAATCTAATAGGATTTTTCAAAATCTTATAGGATGCTAGAAGATATTTTTTGCAAGGGGAAGCCCCCCAAGTTATGCTATATAACTGACAAAGTCCAAGAAGTGTCTTTGAGGAGTACCTTAGATTATGCAGAACAAAAACAAAGTCTCAGAAGTGTCTCTGAAGTCCCCTAAGTTTCGCTGAAGAACTGACAAAGTCCAAGAAGTGTCTTTGAGGAGTACCTTGGATTATGCCGAACAAAAACAAAGTCTCAGAAGTGTCTCTGAAGTCCCTCATTTTTTGTCATTTTTTGTTATGAAATTGACAAAGTCCATGAAGTGTCTTTGAGGAGTCCCTTGACTACTGCCTTTTTCTAATGAAGTACCTTTGAAGTGTGCCAATATTTTTCTCTGTTGTTGAAGTGCCTTTCAAGTGTACTCTTCAGAGGCACTTCTAGGCACACTTCACATGAAGTGTGACACTTCTGGACAGTAAGGGTAAGTTTGAGTTTTGATCAGATTGCTCGAAGCGAGTAGCTTGTCCTTTAGGGGAGAGGGGTGGTGATAGGGTGGGGGGTTCTATTAGTATTCCTCAAATATATACACGAAACCACAGGTGTTTTTCATAAAAATAGTACGTAATGGATTCAAACAACCATGTTGAACAGCTGATATGTAAGCGCGGAAAATTCAATAGTTATTCTTAGTACTAGAATTCGGATATTGTCTGAACTGTGTTAGGGTTATGTACAATAATAATATACACATACAACAATATAACAAAAGAATATATACACTGGATATTACATCAAAATGTGAAGAATACTAATTACATTACTGTATTCACAACACTTTTTTTTATTAAAAACTGTTAATCCTATAAACAATTCAGATGATATTTTGTGGTTCCTTGACAAGGTCGTCCACTAATTATGAGGAAACCTTGCAGATAGCGCTATGTCTTTGACACAAGTGGAGGAGATCCAGCTAAAAGAAAGACAAAAAAGTAATGTAATAGAAAATCAGCTGTATTAGGTTAATTCTGAGAAGCTCGAGTCGATCAACTTTTGGCAATTAGCATCATTTCGGTGATTGGAGATACAGTCATTGTAATTAGAACATGTATAAGTGTGATCTGTGCTTGAGCGAAACTTTTTAATGAGATTCCAAAACATGCTTAATTCAACACTCATTGGGTTTCAAATTTGTAGTTAGTAAGAAATTACCGGCACAATATTTTCAGTGTGTGGCATCATCTGTATTGATCACACCGTGGTGTTTGAATGTTAAACCTAGGTATATAACGCGTCTAAAAAAAATCCTCAAACCGATGGAATATACATACCTCTTCGTCTTCGATATAGAATCACAAGGACGACTGATATTCAGACAAGGATGATCACAGTCACCAGTACACCAACGACTATACCAACGTTAACACCAACGTTAACACCTACAGGACAAACGGGAATGGTTTGAGCAAGATATTTGTTCACGACGTCAAAAAATCAACAGCCGTGAAATAACATATACAATCTTCTCTATCCATATATGGTTCATCTGACAAAGTCGTATCATGTGAGTAGTATGTAGCAAGCAAAAAAACCGCGTATTTTGCCGGGGTAGGTAACTCTTGATGCATTTTTATGATTTTTTGCAAATTCCGGGTTATCTCCCCTGATTCGAACATTTGCATATTAAATCTATACTTTGACCTCTGAGGCCGCGTGAAGGTCGAGTGCACTATAGTTCCGGTCTCTATTTTGCATGTATTCCTCCGCGGTGATGCGGTCTGCCTCCGCGGACAGTAAGTAGTCCCACGAGGAAAAATACATGGAATGCATGTATGAACCCTGGGGGAAAATGCCTGTATGGGGTATGGGGGTGGTCATTTTTTTTTTGAATTTTACTATGGGTTGTTTGGTCTTGTTTTTCACGTCTCGCCACGAAAAACACGATGGGAAGGGTCCCGGAGCTAAGCGGTGATATTTTTCGAAAAGTTCACGGAGGTCTGTATATTGGCACATGTAGGCCCATACTGGCTATGGGGGATAGGTCCATACTGGGAAATTCACACATGTTCATTGTCATATGGGTTGTTTGGTATTATTTTTCACGTATCACCATGTAGAACACAATGGGAGGGGTCCCGAAGTTAAGCGGTGAAATTTTTCGAAAAGTCCAGGTACCGGGTAGGTCTGTATATAGCCCCATAGGCCTACTGGCTCAGAGGATAGGTCCATACTGGATGGACGTTTTGGAGTCTAGGTGAGCCCTAGTGGTCCTATGGTGTCGTATGAGGTCTTATTTTGAAGCTCTCGTGGAAGAGCATCCGACTGGACTAATACATGGGCCGTTTTCAATATTCTGCGCATAGAAAGCAGGCATTTTGGGGATGCGTGGGGTGTGTTTGGGGTAGAGATGGACCACTATTGATCCAAATGGGTGGTGGGAGGTGTCAAAGTGGAGCTTTTGTAGGGTAGAGTCAGAATGGCGTGTTTTTTTTTATGGCAAGTCTCGTCAATCTGCGCATGCATTCCAATTCATGGAATTGTCGCTAATTCATTGGAAATGCAGTGAAGCCCGTCAACGTCCGTCGTTACGCCTTAACGCCCTAGCATAACGCCTTGACGCCATGATATAGACAGATGAGAGAAAAACAACAACAACAAGGATGACAGATGAGAGAACAACAACAACAACAACAAGTTTTCATATAGTTTATTCTCCCCAATGTTACATCATACCCACGCTGGGGGAGCCGCGTTGGGTATGTTTACAATTCGAGAAGACTCTTGTCCAATCAGAGACCGCCATTTGGCGCTGTATCTGTCATATTCGTTCTTGCCCGTTAGATGTATTCTCGGCTGCTCTTGTCCAATCAGAAGCCGTCCTTAAGAAAGTCCCATCTTCGGCCATGTTCGCTCTCATCCGTTTGTTCTAATCGTCGTCGGGCAGGCCTGGATATTGTTCGGGCAGCATGTCCTGAAACAGTTGTTTGCGCATTCTAATCGCATTTTCCATGGCATCGGTGGGTGGTAGCCCATATCCTCTTTCAAGTGACGCTTGGTCTTCATGATGGACCTGTGCGTGGGTCGCCCTTTCATTTCAAGCGGTAGTAAGGTATACTGTTCATAGATCGCCATGGCTGTTTTCCTGATGGGGGCGGCATTTGGGTTCGTCTGGGATGTAGGCTGACTATCTGAGGTCAAGCTCTCCATATCAGTAGATAGACTGTCAGCAATCTCTGGATTCGGTATCAGTCGATACACTCTCAGCAGTCTCTGTATCAGCATCCGCCTCAACGGACTCCTCGGAGTCTTCAATCCATGTACATTTTTCTGGTGTCGCATCATATCGTAATGTCTGGTGAACGTGCGTTCGCACTCAGAACAAGTATAAGCCATGTTGACGGTTGAACGTCGACTGTGCGTGTTTTGGGAATACACTTGCTTTCATAGACAGTAACGTCCGCCAACGCCCACTGTTACGCCTTAACGCCCTATCTGTACGCCTTAACGCTCGTCTCAACGCCTTAACACCCATCTCAACGCCTTAACACACTTTCTTAACACTTTAACGTCGTTTAATGATGCGTTCGAACAAATGTTTCTTTTGTGCTATTGCTCTGACATACGCCGCTTTCCAGTTCATGCCCGAGGTTTTCAACATCGACGCTGTTTTTTTCGATTTCCATACTAACCGCATCCTCATCCAAGCATGTCACGAGGTCGACATACTGCTGACGTAAAGCCCGCCGTAGCCTGGGTGCCAATCTGTTATGGGCTAAAATTGCGGCTTCATTTTTTCGAATACCCTTTACGGCTACGGCGGGCTTTACGTCAGCAGTATGTCGACCTCGTGACACATACGAAATTGTTGGATAAGGATGCGGTTCATATGAAATCGAAAAAACAGCGTTGAAAACCTCGGGCATGAACTGGAAAGCGGCGTATGTCAGAGCAATAGCACAAAAGAAACATTTGTTCGAACGCATCACTAAACGACGTTAAAGCGTTAAGAATGTGTGCTAAGGCGTTGAGATGAGTGTTAAGGCGTATAGATAGGGCGTTAGGGCGTAACAATGGGCGTTGGCGGGCGTTACTGTCTATGAAAGCAAGTGTATTCTTCAGCTCTACTACATACAAGAGATATCATTGGGCGTTGGCGGGCGTTACTGTCTATGAAAACAAGTGCATTCTTCAGCTCTACTACATGCCAGAGATATCAGTCATGGGATGTTTCTTTGTTTATAGAGTTGCTTGAATTTCTCATTAAGAATATCTATGTGAAATTTGGCAACACAATATATCAACAGCATTTAGGTATTCCAATGGGTTCTAATTGTGCACCCCTATTGGCTGACCTATATCTGTTCTCTTATGAATATGACTATATGCAGGCGCTTTCAAAAACCGATATATTCAAAGCCCGATCTCCTCGTTGTGGATAATCGCTATATAAATGACGCAGTGAAGGATATATATCCACCTTCACTGGATTTGAAGGAAACTACAGATAACCCTACAGGTACATCATATTTAGACCTATATCTCTATAAAAATGAATCGGGCCTTCTCTCTCGTCGACTGTATGACAAAAGAGATGATTACAATTTCGACATCGTAAACTATCCCTTTCTGGACAGTAATATTCCAGGGGGGCCTGCATATGGCGTATACATTACAAGCGTCTAGTCCGTCATTCATAATCCAGCCGTCGTCCATTAGAGAATATCCGCGTCCATAATCCAAAGACCTATTCCATTTCCATATAACTATTAGCACCAAATTCAAAAAGACAAAAGTATACATAAACATAGGCTTGTTTCCTGCAAGAGAGAAGCGGTCAACAGTTTTCAATGATGCCGGCAAGACATCATGATGTTCCAAAAATATCAAATCCGTATCGCTGATCAGTATTCTTAATCCATAATATTCGTTATAGAGTCGTCATCTAAAATGATGTACCTCAGTCACGCTTTGATTGTGACTGTTCATATGAGTACCATGAGGATCTTGAAGTACATGGGCTCATACGGCCCCTAGCCCCGGGTTAAGCGGAATTAGACACATGTTACGAAACGTAGCCCCATAGATCTTGCACGCTACGTTCGTATTTTGCTATCAGCATGCGATATGTATCGCCAAATTTGAGAAACTTTGAGTGGAGGCGCTTGGTGGAATAGCCCTGTTTTATAAGTTTCTGCAACAATGTTTTGTGACGTTGATTAAAATCATCACATTTAACACAGGATCTAGCAAATGCTACTAAGCGAGATATGTATACGCCATATGCAGGTCCCACTGGAATATTACTATCCAGAAAGGGATAGTTTACGATGTCGAAATTGTAATCATCTCTTTTGTCATAAAGTCGACGAGAGAATGCCCGCTTCATTTTTATAGAGATAGAGATCTAAATAAGATGTGCCTGTAGGGCTATCTGTAGTTTCCTTCAAATCCAGTGAAGGTGGATATATCCTTCACTGCGTCATTTATATAGCGATTATCCACAGCGAGAAGATCGTCTATATAGCGTTTGGTGAATGAGAAGGAACGGGCTTTGAATGGATCGGTTTTTGAAAGCGCCTGCATATAGTCATATTCATAAGAGAACAGATACAGGTCAGCCAACAGGGGTGCACAATTAGTACCCATTGGAATACCTATATGCTGCTGATATATTGTGTTGCCAAATTTCACATAGATATTTTTAATGAGAAATTCAAGCAAGTCTATAAACAAAGAAACATCCCATGAATGATATCTCTTGTATGTAGTCGAGCTAAAGAATGCTTTATGGCTTCCGACATTAATATATCTACGATCAGTTTTCATGAACACAGATACTATTAATGAACTTATACGGTCAATAAGGTCCTCATGAGGGATTGTAGTATAGAGAGTCGAGAAATCCCATGTGGATACATGTCTGTACGGTATGTGACCTTTAGCATCAAGTTCTTCCGTAAGACATTTTGAGTTTTTCAATATCCACATACATTCAACGCCAGAGTTCTTGAAAATAGTGGCGCAATACCTTTCCCAAAATGCTTTTACCTCCTGAAGGGCCCTCGTCAATAGGGTTGAAAGAAGCTTGGTGGTGCAGCTTCTAGAACCAGCCATGAATCTAGCTTTGTATGGTGATTTATGCATTTTGGGAGTCCAGTATATTTTTGGTATGTCGCTATGATTGGTTGGAAGACAAATACCTCTTTCCCTGAGAAACTTTTTGTGATTGTTAAATAAATCTTCCAGAGTAAATGCAGTTTGGGAGTAAGTAGACGTATTTGATGAAGATATGTCTACACTCAATTCTTTAACCAGCACCTGGTAATAGTAATATTTACATATGAATATTATATTATTCGGAGCTTTGTCTGCTGGGACTATGACGAATTTACTCTGGAGATTTGCTAGAACTTCTTGCGAATTGAGGTTTCTCAGTACTTGTTTTGCTTGGGGAAGAGAACTTCTGTCAATATGGCGGATTGTTTCAACGACCTTGCTCTTGGTGAGGTCCAGCCAATCAGCGAGTACTGTAGGTTCAACTTTTTCTCGCTTAGACCAATCAATAACGTACTGTTCTAATGCAGACAGGACTATCTTCTGGTCCGCCTTCAGATTTATTCTTCTTGGCTCTCTATATTTAGGTCCTTTCATCAGGAGTAATTTCAGATCCTTATCACTCACCACATCAAGGTCACCAGTCACAATATGTTTGCATGGTGTATAGATAAAGTTCGACAATTCACAATCACAACTATAGCCTCCTGACGTGTATAAGTTCCAGTCAAACTCCTTGACAGCATTGGAGTAATCACGCCTAGTAGCATTTGCTAGATCCTGTGTTAAATGTGACGATTTTAATCAACGTCACAAAACATTGTTGTAGAAACTGTTGCCGGCAAGACATCATGATGTTCCAAAAATATCAAATCCGTATCGCTGATCAGTATTCTTAATCCATAATATTCGTTGCAAAGTCGTCATCTAAAGAATGATGTATCTCAGTCACGCTTTGATTGTGACTGTTCATATGAGTACCATGAGGATCTTGAAACACATGGGTTCATACGGCCCCTAGCCCCGGGATTATCGGAATTAGATACAAGTTACGAAACGTAAGGCCAAAGATCTTGCACGCTATGCTCGTATTTTGCTATCAGCATGCGATATGTATCGCAAAATTTGAGAAACTTTGAGTGGAGGCGCTTGGTCGTGTAGCCCTGTTTTATAAGTTACTCCGAGTCCGGTGAAAACTGTTGACCGCTTCTCTCTTGCAGGAAACAGGCCTATGTTTATGTATACTATGATTGTCTTTTTGAATTTGGTGCTAATACTGTTATATGGAATATGGAATAGGTCTTTGGATTATGGACGCGGATATTCTCTAATGGACGACGGCTGGATAATGGATGACGGATCAGACGCTTGTATTTCCCAAAACAAGCATATTCGACGTCCAACCGTCAACATGACTTATACTTGCTCTGAGTGCGAACGTACGTTCACCAGACGTTACGATGTGATGCGACACGAGAAAAATATAAATGGGATTGAAGACTCCGAGGAGTCTGGTGAGGCGGATGCTGATACAAAGACTGCTGAGAGTGTATCGACTGATACCGAATCCGAGATTGCTGACAGTCTATATACTGATATGGAGAGCTTGACCTCAGATAGTCAGCCTACATCCCAGGAAGGTGAGGCAGAACCAACCTTCTGGGATCGTATTGTGACAGCAGCTATCAATACTCACGCTGCAGCGATCGAGGACGCCGGACAGGATAACTTACAACAGGCGTACACCCAAATGCGGCCCTGCATCAGGAAAACAGCCATAACGATCTATGAACAGTATACCTTACTACCGCATGAAATGAAAGGCGATCCCACGCACAGGTCCATCATGAAGACCAAGCGTCACTTAGAAGAGGTTATGGGGCTACCACCCACCGAGGCCCTGGGAAATGCGATCAGAATGCGCAAACAACTGTTTGAGGACATGCTGCCCGAACAATATCCAGGCCTGCCCGACGACGATTAGAACAAACGGATGAGAGCGAACATGGCCGAAGATGGGACTTTCAAAAGCACGGCTTCTGATTGGACAAGAGCAGCCGAGAATACATCTAACGGGCAAGAACGAGTAAAATGCCAAATGACGGTATCTGATTGGACAAGAGTCTTCTCGAATTGTAAACATACCCAACGCGGCTCCTCCAGCGTGGGTATGATGTAACATTGGGGAGAATAAACTAGATGAAAACTTATTGTTGTAGCTGTTGTTCCCTCATCTGTCATCCTTGTTATTGTTGTTGTTTTTCTCTCATCTGTCTATATCATGGCGTCAAGGCGTTATGCTAGGGCGTTAAGGCGTAACGACGGACGTAGACGGGCGTCACTGCATTTCCAATGAATTAGTGACAATTCCATGAAAATCAGAGCTTTTGGGCTAATTCACCAGGGCGTTGAAGCGTTGAGCGTGGCGTTGGTGGGCGTTGCTACAAGATGCCACTTCACACGGCGCATTCGGACCAAGGATGGTCCATTTCTACCCCAAAACACCTTCCTTCATATCCCCAAAATGCCCACTTTCGCTACTACTCTTACTGATGACGCCACCAATGACGTCACAGATGACATGGACATGCCTGAAATCGTGATCTACCCCTCGAGAGCTTCACTTTGACACCCCACACGACGCATCCGGACCAAGGATGGTCCATCTCTACCCCAAATACCTTCCTTGACTGCTCTAAAATGCCCACTTTCGCTACTACTCGTACTGATGACGTCACCAATGACGTTACAGATGCTGTGGACATCTCAGATGCTGTGGACCCCTCAAATCGGGGTCTAAATCCCGAGAGCTACAAGATGACACCCCACAGCAGGCATTCGGTCCAAGGAGGGTCCATCTCTACCCCAAACACACCCCCACGCACCCCCAAAATGACCACTTTCGCTACTACTCTTACTGATGACGTCACCGATGACGTCCCAGATGACATGGACATCTCTCAAATGGTGGTCTGCACCACGAGAACTACAAGATGATACCCCACACGACGCATTCGGACAAAGGACGGTCCATCTCTACACCAAATACCTTCCCCAAAATGCCCATTTTCGCTACTACTCGTACGGATGACGTCACCGATGACATCACAGATGCTGTGGACAACCTTCAAATCGAGGTCTACACCCCGAGGGCTACAGATTGACACCTCCCATGATACATTCGGACCAATAGTGGTCCATCTCTACTCCAAACACACCGCACGCACCCCCCCAAAATGACCACTTTACTTACTACACCCAACTGCGCATGCGCAGATTGACGCGACTTGCCACAAAAACAGGCCATTCTGACTCTACCCCAGAAAAGCTTGACTTTGACACCTCTCACGACCAATTTGGACCAATAGTGGTCCATCTCCACCCCAAACACACCCCCACGCACCCCCGAAATGCCTGCTTTCTATACTACGACCAGATAGCGCATGGGCAGAATATTGAAACGGCCGATACATTAGTCCAGTCGGATGCTCCTCCACGACAGCTTCAAATTAAGACCTCATACGACATCATAGGGCCTCTAGGGGCTCACCTACGCCCCAAAACGTCCACCCAGTATGGACCTATCCACTGAGCCAGTAGGCCTATGAGGCTATATATACAGACCTACCCTGTACCTGGACTTTTCGAAGCATTTCACTGATTAACTTCGGAACTCCTCCCATTGTGTTCTACATGGTGAAACGTGAAAAACAAGACCAAACAACCCATCACAATGAACATGTGTGAATTTCCTAGTGTGGACCTATCCCCCATAGCCAGTATGGGCCTATATGGGACTATATACGGACCTACCCGGTATTTTTCGAAAAATTTCATCGCTTAACTTCGAGACCCCTCCCATTGTGTTCTACATGGTGAGACGTGAAAAACAAGACAAAACAACCCATATCGCAATGAACATGTGTGAATTTCACAGTATGGACCTATCCCCCATAGCCAGTATGGGCCTATATGGGCCTATATACAGACCTCCGTGAACTTTTCAAAAAATTTCTCCGCTTAGCTCCGGGACCCTCCTCATCGTGTTTTTCGTGGCGAGACGTAAACCAAACAACCCATAGTAAAATCCAAAAAAAAAGACCACCTCCCATACCCCATACAGGCATTTCCCCCTGGGGTCCATACATGCATTCCATGCATTTTTCCCCGTGAGACTACTTTCTGTCCACAGAGGCAGACGGCACCACCGGCAGACCGCATCACCGCGGAGGAATACGTGCCAAATAGAGATCGGAACTATAGTACACTCGACCTCCACGCGGCCTCAGAGATCAAACTATAGATTTAATATACAAATGTTGGAATCAGGGGAGATAACCCGGAATTTGCCAAAAATCACAAAAGTGCATCAAGAGTTACCTCCTCGGGCAAAATACGCGGTTTTTTGCTTGCTACATGCTACTCATGTGACAAGAGCGGGAGAGCGGGTCTGCCATAGCGCTGTCATATCGATCATAAGCTCATGAACTCTTCTAATATGCCCATATTTGGACGAATTAATGCCTTTGTTGACCCACTGTTGCTGTTGTTAGTAGTATATAGCAGACCGATAAAGCCTTTTTCACGTCACTGCGCTTGCGCGGGAAACCGAAAGTGGTGTGCGCAGGAGTGTTCTGCGCATGACGTCATGTATGACGTCACTTCCGGTCTGCCTGAATCGGGCGTGACCTGGGTAGGACTGGTTGCCCTATATCGGGGTCCTCGGGGTTTTACATCCGGGTTCTTGGGGATAATAGGAATGCAAGTACTTACCTGTATCTGTGGTTTTTCATGTGGGACTTGTGCGCAGGTGTTGTCAGGTGTTCTGCGCAGGTGTGGCGTCATGTGTGACGTCACTTCCGGTCACGTGACCTTTGGGGATGTATTCCTCCGCGGTGATCGGTCTGGCGGTGATGCGGTCGTGGAGAGAAGCTTCCGCGGACAGAAAGTAGCCCCAAATACGCCGGTTTTGTGAGAATCATCGGAAATGTTCGGCAATCTTCAGTGGCCCCTAGTGTACCGATTGGGTCGAGTGAGGTGTCAAAGAGAAGCGCTCCTCCAGGGCCATCAGGTCATGGGTGGGTGCATGTAAAATTAGGATTTGTCCCGAAAATATAGAAAGCGGAACACGGACTTCACCCCTAAAATAGGGGAAAACTCCTATCAACCCTATCCAAAAGGGGTAATATCGGTCCCCGGGCTTATTAGGGCCTGCCTGTCAGGTCATGGGTGGGTGCATGTAGAATAAGTATTTGTCCCCGAAAATATAAAAAAGCGGAATACGGACTTTACACCTACAATAGGGGAATACCCCTATCAACCAGATCCAAAAGGGCTAATATCGGTCCCCGGGATTATCGGGGCCTGCCTATCAAGTCATGGGTGGGTGCATGTAAAATGAGCTTTTGTCCCCGAAAATATAAAAAGCTGAACATGGACTTTACCTCTACAATAGGGGCCTGATTCGCACATTTGCATCTATGCGGGAAAAATGCCTGTATGGGGTATAGGGGTGGTGAATTTTTTTTTTAAATTTTACTATGGGTTGTTTAGTCTTGTTTTTCACGTGTCACCATGAAAAACACTATGGGAGGGCTCTCGAAGTTAAGCGGGGAAATTTTTCGAAAAGTTCACAAAGGTCTGGATAGGCCCATATAGCCCCATACTGGCTAAGGGGGAGAGGTCCATACTGGGCAACTTTATCCTAGATATTTGCGGTATGGGTTGTTTGGTCTTGTTTTTCTCGTCTCACCACGTAGAACACGATGGGAGAGGTATCGAAGTTAAGCGGTGAATTTTTAGGAAAAAGTCACTGTGCGCATGCGTAATGGGTAAATAGCGCTGGATGGACGTTTGGGGTCTAGGTGAGCCCCTAGTGGTCCTATGGTTTCGTTTGAGGTCTTATTTTGAAGCTGTCGTGGACGAGCATACGACTGGACTAATGAACCGTCCGTTTTCAATATTATGCGCTTGCGTAGTTTGGCCGTAGTATAGAAAGCAGGCATTTTGGGGGTGCATGGGAGTGTGTTCGGGGTAGAGATGGGCCACTATTGGTCCATGTTTGTGGTTTGGTGGTGTGGGTTCTGCGCAAGTGTGGTGTGTGACGTCACTTCCGGTTTCTATGCCCAAAAACTACCTCCGAATTTTTCCTTCGACCTTAGACGTATGGAATGCATGTACTGACTTTCAATATCCGGGTTTCCCACCGCATTTATGGAATGCATGTACTGACTTTCAACATCCGGGGGACTGGAGTGTGAATCCGTCTTACATCCGTGTACTCTTCAACATCCGGGGTTTCCCCCGTCCGCACGCCTGCGCGGGTTATCCGACCGCGCACGCGGCGGGTTTTCCCCGGCCGGACTCAGCGGGCGGGTTATCCGGCCGCACGCATGCGCGGGTGAAAACCCCCCCGGAAGTGCACAGGTCACGTGGTTTGATGGCGCCCCTGGTGGATGGCAATGCCCGGTCACCTCAGGCAATGCCCGGCCCTCTCCGGGACAATAGATAGCTTTTATCCATCCTTCCGAAGCATCCATGTATAGAGGAGGGTCCCCGACAATATTACCATCAATTTACCTATGTTAAATGGCCAGTGCGGAACCCTCAGTTTTCCCCAGAACCGTATTGGCACGACAAAATACATGAAAGCATGGAACTTATTGTAATAAACTTAATATATAGGTGTTGGACGAGTCTCCACTCGCCGTCTTCCTGGTCTTTACCTGCACCTCGAACCTCTATAGTTTTTTCACTCCACCTGTTGCTATTGTAAATTGTAACTCCTCGTCAAAACTTTTGTGCTGGAATGCCCACTCTCAACCTAGACCAAAACATGTACTTGGTCTGTGGGCTGATTTCATTGACTCTCTATTTTACTGCAGTGCTCTTGCATTGTTTTCTGGACATTGATTGGTTATATTTGGCCCCATCCTAGGTCCACTGATTTGCTACTTTCTCAGCCCATTCATTGACTGACCAGTTTGGTTAACATTCGAATCCCCACATGTCTGTTCAAGCATTGGGCATTCATGGCCGCTTGTTTTATGTTCACACAGAAAACACACAAGACTGGGTTGTTTTTTTGGTGAGATTTCATTTTGTTTTTTTATTGAACATAAATAACAACAACAACGTGAGAACAACCACGTGAAAACTGAAGCCCAGAACAGGGGGCTTGTACATTGAAATCGATAGAACTTGAGCCCAGAACGGCGCTTGTACATTGAAATGATGGGCGGCCCAATCATATACGAGTACATCTCGGTCCTCGGCCTTGGGGTACTCGTCAAATATATGTACGATGGTAGATAATGTTCTTCCCCGGCATCGATGATACAGGTAAAACAAGCAATATTGTCCGCACACGCTACTGGTCAGGCTTTGCAACGTTTGACTGTTCCAACACCACGTCTCTGTGCCTTGATCCATGAAGTCTGTTAAGTCGGGGTGAAGGGGTGGCAGACCGTACGGGTCAAAATATTCGCCCTGCTGTTCTGTCAAGTACACGACCACCCAATGTTCACCGGGCCGATCCATCGGGTCCGTGTTGAAAGACCATACGGGTCCCTGGGTCATTCGCCAGCACGGTGGCCATCTGGTTTATATCCATGTTAGGTGGCAAAGTCGCACAGGACGTTGCGCGCCTTATCCACTTGAATGATGTTGTCAAACTCGGCGTAGCAGATCACATTGACGGTGGTCCGGAGGGCTCGTGCAAAGTGAATTTCCAATCGTAAATTGCCTTGCTTGGCGAGGGCCAGCTGATGGTCGTTCTCTAAGGTGGGGGTCAGATCGAAACAGAACAACGTGTATCCGTTCGCGTAGTCCTCCCGACTGATCATATTCCCTTCGTCCTGGTTGATTTGACTGGTGGCTGTAAACAGGTTCTGATAGGCTTGAATGAAATTCCCGCACCCAAAGTTCGGTGTTAAGACCGTGGCTGGGACCTGTTGTCCGTCCACATGCAGGGCCACAAAATTGATGCCGAAATGTTTACATTCAAACGGGTTATCTGGGTGGGTTCCGCTGAAACGGGTATTTTCCACACAGGCCAGGATCAATCGCTTGGGTATTTCCCCCAGGAACAGGTTTTCTTTTGTTGGCGCTCATATTTTCAGCAGGCACAGAGGACACTTTGGTTTGCACACGTCGGATAGGGTACTGGGCTGGTTTTGTTTCCAAAGCCTTGAGGTGTCCCAATTGAACGGCTGGATTCGGTTTCACTTTTCGGACATATAGGACTGCGTCTTGGATGACGATTTTATAGTCGGCTACATGCCCGTCTACGTCAGTGGTCATCAAGGCGAAGGTCGGAGGCGCCCGTATCAGTCGGATTTTGATGGGGATCTTGTTCAAGAGGTACCGGTCTTGCATCAAAAGGTCTGCGTGCAGCTGACTCATGAGATCCACCGATGCGCCGTTCGCGGTGAAATCCTTCCGTTTGTTATATCCCGCATTGTCCACCGTGCCCATGTGCCCGGCTGTGTCTTGATAGAATACAGCGGCAGTCAGCGGAGATGTTTTATCCTCTCGTCCATACGACAACAGCGTCTCGATGTAGGCTCGATAGAGGTACGTGTTGGTCGAGTCACTGATGAGTTTGTCGCTGAGAAAAATATCCACCTGTTGAAACATAGACTGCAGCCAGAGATTCGTCGGGCCCATCGTCGCATTGTCGATGATTCTGGAGCCATCTCCATTGACGATCTTGGCTTTCACATACAAGTACGTACGGGCTAAATTCACATAGGCCGTATCCGCATTAGTGATGGTGAACTCGATGGGCCACTGTTTCGATGATGCTGGAGAGCAGGAGATGCTCCACCCATAATTCTTGTTCGGCACTGGTCTTCAAATTCACTGTTGGTGGAGGGGCAGGACTTTGCGTGGATTAAGGACATGTTTAAGAAAAGATATCCTGGGTCTTTGATGTGCGTCGTCGCTGGGTCGGTCGTCGACTGGTGCGTGGTGGAGGTGGTGCAGGTCTTTTATTCCCTACGGTGCGTTATGCTTTGGCGACCAAATCGCCTCCTGCTTCTTTAGCTCAGCGTTTCAGTGCTTCTTTGGGTGCCGTACCACCCAAGACATCACCGGCGATTTGCAGTCCACTGCGTACCGCTTGTTTGCCGATCGCTTTCACTCTACGCGTTACCAAGGGCAGGAACGTTTTGACGATGCTCCCGAGTATGTTCCCCAGCCCGAGACCTCGTTGCATGCGTGCGCCGCTAAAGACCGGAAGGCCACCCCCGGTCTGTTGGGCATAATAGTCCATATAGCTGCGTGCATCGCACTCGTAAGGTACTTTCATTATACAAAGTTGGGAAAATGTGCTTTTCGGAAATGAAGTGTCAGCACCACTTTTCCTTGTTCGAATGCGACCCGTCGTCCCGTGTCAACTCTTATATCCACCGTGATAGTGTTGATGTCGGTTTGTCGTACGGGTAGGTAGAGCATTTGGGTGAAACTGTGGGTGACTTGATCTCCATACGTCTTTTTAATAGGGACCAGCCGTAACAGAGGTGTGTTGACATCGTCCACGATGTGGCTGTCCACCACGTCCGAGTAGACGTAGAATCCGTACATACACGACTTCATCTCCATCGGGATCTGGCCATGGTCCTCGTATGGACCCGTGTAGGTCGCGTGAGCGAGACCCAGCATTTGCTGTAGGATAGGACTCAGTACGACACTCACGTTGGCGGTGAGGAGGATCTGTGCCTTGCCGTTGTGTGCGTTGTAATCGAAGTCCACGTGATTCTTGAAGGGAAAGGATTTGATAGGTTTTGAAACATTCGTGACCTCCCGTAGAGCCTTATAAAATGCAACAGTCTTGTCAGCCCCTGCATGAACTCCTTGGGGGGTATCGTATTGGCCTTCGGGGAGGGTGAGTCGGGTGTTTTTGCCTTCGTAGGTCACCTCGTACCAAACTTCATTGGCTCGCACGTTGTACCACGAGTAAGAGTATTGGATATCCACGAGGCCACATTCCCATCGTCCAGGTAAATGCAACGGTTGCGGTAACTGGGTGACGTACTTGGCCAAGGTGTTGTCAGGAAACACATCCAGCGAACTGTTACAGGGTAGGGTGAGGTAAAACATGGCGACTGAGCTTTCCTACTGCTGCTGTTGGTTTTAATAGGTGTTCCAGGGCTTGGGCGCTCGCGCGCGGCGTTGTGATCATCGCGGCTCTGGAGATGTGGGTTGTCTTGATCAAGGGTGTTTTTTTAAAGGAGTGAAAAGAAGGTGCCCGTCGTTGTGGTGTTTTGGAGGGTGACCCCGGTTCCCTCTCGGCTTCCCAAGTATGTGGGAGTCGCGTCTGTCCTTGTGCGTCCGCTGCATCCAGGCCCAGGGGTTCCCCACCAATTCCTGTGGTACATGCATGTCTTTCAAGCCTTGAGCAAAGACCTCCCATCCTCGAGGATCCGTGTGCGACCTGCGTTGACGCATCAGGTCATTCACCAAATGTGGGTACCAGGGACTACCTGATTCTGTACCAGTACTTCGCCTTTATCATTCCAAGTCCTGTTAGGATTCTGTCTCACCCGTTGTAATACCAGGCCAGCTTGTTTCTTGAACGATGGAGGTACACTCTTCAGCACTTCGTCTTCGACCCACGGTGGGGCTGTGGGTGGTACCCCTGGTAATGGCGGCTGTTGGAGCGGTGCTGAGGTGGTTGGTGTGTCGCGTGGTGGTGGTGCTGGGGTAGAGAAGGCTTTGTATTGGTCCATGGTCATGCACCGCTGAAGCGTTTCATTGTACCTTTGTACTTTCTCACTGTCACCTAACCCTGATCTTTGTAAGATCTGTTGCATCTCTTCGTCGATGGGGTTTATCCTCTTCACCGTAGGTGGGATGAGATACGGCGATTGGAGGTTTTGAAGGAGCCTTGGTTCGATGAGGACCATTTTTTTCGAGTGGTTCATTGTCGGCCGAAGAGTCCACCCAATACTGGATCCAACACGGAAGCGGCTAACGGTGCTAAGATGGCCCTGAGAATGCCGCCTTACTGCAACACCTTTTTCTTTTGTGTTTGAGAGACTCGCTTCTTGACTAGGGTTCGCAGACCTGTCTTATGCTTGGCCAACTTGGTCTTCTGAGCCGGAGTCAGTGGTACGTTGCCTTTTAACAGGTTGTACCCGATCTCGCACAGACAGCGTATAAGGTCAGGGTCTGTGCTGCGTACAATCGTTCGAACCAACTCGGGTGGGGCCGTCTCCAATACACGGAGCGTCGGGGCGTGCTTCCGTACTCGCGCAGATATTATGTACAACTAATGCTAGAACCCACAACCCTGCCCTTTTTATCCTTTTGCGAGCTACCTCCTGAATATTGTTTCACCTCAGAGACAAAGTCAACCGTGATGTTTTATTAATTCTTTTATTATCCCCATCATCAAACACACACCCCAGCTGGAGAAGCCACTGTGAGTGTGTTTACATTATTTTTGCATGTACACGTGGTGGGTCTCTCCGGGAAAGATACTGGTCCGTAGTCGTAGGTGGTCGGGGGTGGCTTGCTTCAGGTCGAAGAGCGTATATCCAGGCTGAGGGGTTGTCGCATCTTTAAAGGCTTCCAACGCAAACGGCGTGCGGCCGGGCGCATCCGTCTCGCCAGGTGCAACAGTTGAGTGGTATCTCTCGGGTTTTTGGAAGACCACCAGGTAGTAGGCATTTAAGCTGATGTTCCGATGTTCTTTGTTTTTACTGAACAGATTCTGCACAATGTAGACGATGCTGAGACGTCGATGATGGCTGCCTTTGGTAAAGAGTTGGGTGACCCGCGCGTCCGTCTCCGCCATGATATCACCCAGCACCACCAAGGTGTTCGGTTCCAAATCGGTCAGGTTGGGTAGCCCTTCCATGAACGTGATGTGGGGCATTGCTGCATACGCTGCCTGTCATTCTCCGAAGGGATGTTGCCACCGAGGGTCCATGGTTAGAGGTGTATCCGCTGTCGTGGTAACCCGCTGTTGTAAATTTGGAACGAGTGAACTGGGGTGGAGGTGGGTACAACAACGTGGGTCGCCGTTGTCGATGAGCGTTCACTGTGAGTGATGAAATCCGATGGGTTTTCAGACGTAGTGGGTGTACTTGGTGTAGAGCTCGATGTGGACTGTATACTTGGTGTGAAGCTCGATGTGGCTTGTACACGTGGTGTGGTGGTGGTGACTGGGCTCGTTTCGATCACGGGGTTGACTGGCGTAGAAAAGGCCTGTAGACTGGTTTGATTGCCACTCACCGCTGGAGTTCTAGATTGGTTAAGTAGAGTGCTGAGATAGGCTACATCGTAAAACACATCTCCGTACAACACACTCACCAGGGTTAGCAATATCACCACAACGCCCACTTGCGCTTTGCGCGTTTTGGGAGACGCTATGTTCAGAGGCAGCTGCTGTTTGTCCATATCACCGTGTTCATGGTCGAACGTGCAATGAAGGATGATGGCGGGTGTGTCTGGCTTTATAGTCGTTTCACCTGGTTGGCCGCGACCCAGGAATCGAAGGAACTGGTCCAGCCTTGCCATTTGACGAAATGAAACAGTTTGCCACGTCGACGTTCCGTTTTTAAAATCTGCTCCACCGTGTTGTAGTCTGGCTTTGTTTTCACGACAGGCTGTAATTCCGTCTCGTAAAACGTCCCTAGCAACAGTTCCCCTTGTTGATCTTCCAGTTCATAGACTCGCGGCTCTCGGGGTAGGCGGCGTTTAATCAGGAAGTGCGCATCGCTCCAGTTGAGTAAGTAACGTTTTTAGAACTTACCCTTAACTTTACTGATCCGTACAGGGTCCCCGACCTTGAACACCTTCGGCGTTCGTTGCGATTGCCTGGGGTACAAGACACGCCGGACTTGGGCTTCATTGCGTTGGGTCACGGTAATGGGAGCTCTCTGTATACTCCGGTGATAGGCACGATTGTAACCACTCACAAGTTCCGGAAGAACATCGATGTACCGCCTTGTATTCTTATAGGTGAAATATTTATACATGCGACCTTTGAATGTCCTGTTAAATCTTCCCACAACGGAAGCCTTGGTCTCGTTGTAGGTGTGAAAGAAGAAGACCTTCTAGGCTTTCAGAAACTGTTGGAACGGTCTGTTGAGGAAATACAAGGATTTGCGCCCGGTCTTGAAGATCTCATTGGACACCGCTATGAGATTCGCCCCCATTTTCGTCCGGATGGGTACCACCCACGCATACTTTGACAGGATATCGATGCACGTCAATATATACCGATTCCCATTGTTGTGTTTGGCAAAGGCGCTCATATCGACCAAATCCGCTTGCCACTGGGCATCTATACCACCCACCATGACCCGGTTCCGTGGACAATGGCGACGGACAGATCGATGTAAGGTATAGGTGTCTTGTTCTTTTAACCAATCTCGGACGTGAGCACGTTGTATCCCCTGAGGTTTGGCCGCTCGATATAGAGCCGAAAATGCACTATACGCAGCCGGACTGTCGGGACTGTAGTATAAGTTATCCAACACCTTCTCCCAGCGCTTCATGGCGACAAATGATGATGGACCATGGTTTATTTATAACGGGTATATCTTGGAGTTTCTTTCTGATTTTCTTATTTGGCTTCTGCCAGCACATTGTCCATGGTAAATGACCATTCCAACTCGTCTGATGACCGCTCTTCCTCCGTAAGCACTTGATCCACATCTGCCACGGCATCTTCCAATGCAGACCATCAAACAGCGGAAAGGGAAAATGCACTGTACCCCCATCTAACCGCGCCAACTGAGCAAAGAAGGGGCCGCGTCGGACGTAAACATCTTGACACAAGTGGATGAGGTCGTCGTCCAGTTCATCAGACAACACCCGTTTGAATTTGGTCCAGCCCTCGCGCGACAGACGAATGTTAGCCGGGCACGGTTGTGTAGGGTCCGCATCACAGATGTCTTCCACCTCCTCCATGATATCGATCGTATCCGCATAGACGTGCAGGAGGACCTCGGGGGTCAAGCTGAGAAACGTCCGTCATGGTCAGTACGTGAATGGTACAAGATATGACTGTCTCTCGTATTTATAGGGAGGAAAAGTTTATGGCGTGAGATCAAAGGATCGGGTGGTCATGCCACTGGGCTGACTGAGCTTATCCGGGTAATCTATGACGTCGTCGTCCTTCGACGGTGGACTACGGGTAATAAGTGCCACGGAGGTGAGAACCGGATAGCCTCTCTCGTCTTCCTCCTTGTCGCGGTTGATGATTTGCTCATTGAGTTCTGCCGCCGCTTCACTCAGGGCACGAGCCCAGCACAACTGAACAGATGACCGCTCGTCCGGTGTAAACAGCTGGTCCACAATAGGCACCACTTTCTCGAAGGTTGTCCACAGATCGGGGTCTAGGGTGAAGCCCCGCGTAGGGTCCTGGTAACGGCCCAGGCGCGGGAAGAAGGGTCCACGGTGTACGTAGATGACATGAGGCTTCCGTCGAGCTCACCGCTCAACAACCGTTTAAATTTGGTTCAGCCGTCACGGTGTAGCGTAACCGTATTCGACACGGTCTCAGCGCGCGACCAGGAAACATCTCCACGGTCTTCAACGATGGTGACTTTATCCTCATAGACGTGTACCCACATCCGGGATGTAAGGGGAAGGATGGCTCGTAGGACTGGTGACATGGTTGACCCAATGACGAACGGTGAATGACGCACACTGTGACTGACCCTCGTATGTATGGTCAGGTCCCACTGTCAATGCCACAGCGCCAGGGTCAATAGGGCACAGACCATGACTAGGCCAACGAGCCGTCGCTGGTTCCGACGTGAGCGCTCGTGATCCATAGTCCGGGCATCAAGGATGGCTGTCATAGTCCAGTAGTGGTGAGTGATAGCACACATCTCCATCGAGTGCACTCTGTCGAGGACCGCTTCTGTGAACTCTTTCAGGACGTGGCGTCGCCCCTCGTTGTCGTCGCCATCTGCAAACATGGACCGAACCACTGCTCGGTAACCCGTGAGTGATTTAACCACGGTCGTATGCTGTAAAATGCGAGTCGCATAGGGATGGGTCTCCGTCATGACTGCAACAGTAGGAATGGGGGTGTGGTGCGCAGAGAGCCGTGTTTTATAGACCATGTCACACATGCGCACCTATACGTAGCTCTACGGGTGTAGTCCTTAATAAGTACTATTCTGAATGGTTAGTCCAAAAAGAGAGCAACAACAACAACAACATCAAAGATTACAGGTCAATCCTTTTATTATACCCTCCATCAAAGCACATACACTTGCAAAGGTTTTGACCCGGAGTCCAAGGTCTAGTGTTCTTGTGTGCGGACGGATAACCCACGCACTGCGCGCGGCCGGGGAAAACCACCGCGAGCGCGGCCGGATAACCCGCGGAGGCGTGCGGGCGGGCGGGTGGGCCGGGAAAACCCCGGATGTTGAAGAGTACCAGGATGTAAGACGGATTCACACTCCAGTCCCCCGGATGTTGAAGATGTGCCGGATGTTGAAAGTCAGTACATGCATTCCATAAAAGCGGTGGGAAACCCGGATATTGAAAGTCAGTACACGCATTCCATACGTCTAAGGTCTAAGGAAAAATTGAAACTCTTCTGTGTTCGGAGGTAGTTTTTGGTCATAGAAACCGGAAGTGACGTCACACATCACACACTTGCGCAGAACCCACACCACCAAACCACAAACATCTACCCCAAACACACTCCCATGCACCCTCAAAACGCCTGCCTTCTATACCACGGCCAGACTACGCATGCGCAGAATAGTGAAAACGGACGATACATTAGTCCAGAGCTTCAAAATAAGACCCATACGACACCACCGGACCACTAGGGGCTCAGCTAGACCCCAAAACGTCCACCCAGTGCTATTTACTCAATACGCATGCGCACAGTGACTTTTTCAAAAAAATTCACCGCTTAACTTCGAGACCCGTTCCATCGTGTTCTACGTGGTGAGACGAGAAAAAACAAGACCAAATAACCCATACCGCAAATGCCTAGGAGAAAATTGCCCAGTATGGACCTCTCCCCATTAGCCAGTATGGGGCTATATGGGCCTATCCAGACCTCTGTGAACTTTTCGAAAAATTTCACCGCTTAACTTCGAGACCCCTCCCATGGGGTTTTTCATGTTGAGACGTGAAAAACAAGACCAAACAACCCATGGTAAAATCCGTAGTAAAAAAAACAACAACACCCCATACAGGCATTTTTCTCGTATAGATGCAAATGTGCGAATCAGGCCCCTATTGTAGAGGTAAAGTCCGTGTTCCGCTTTTCATGTTTTCGGGGACAAATCATCATTTTACATGCACCCACCCATGACTTGACAGGCGGTCCCGATAATCCCGGGGACCGATATTAGCCCTTTTGGATCTGGTTGATAGGGGGTTTCCCCTATTGTAGGGGTGAAGTCCGTGTTCCGCGTTTTTTTATATTTTCGGGAACAAATCCTAATTTTACATGCACCCACCCATGGCTTGATAGGCAGCCTCAATAACCCCGGGGGCCGATATTAGCCCTTTTGGATAGGGTTGATAGGAGTTTTCCTCTATTTTAGGGGTAAAGTCCGTGTTCCGCTTTTTATATTTTCGGGACAAATCCTAATTTTACATGCACCCACCCATGACCTGATGGCCCTGGAGGAGCGATTCACGTTTACACTTCACTCGACCCAATTGGTACATTAGGGGATCATGAAGATTGCCGAACATTCCAGATGATTCTCACGAAAACCCGCGTATTTGGGACTACTTTCTGTCCGCGGAAGCTTCTCTCCACGACCGCATCACCGCCAGGCCGCATCACCGCGGCGGAATACATCCCCTCAGGGGCAAGTGACCGGAAGTGACGTCACACATGACGTCACACCTACGCAGAACACCTGACAACATCTGCGCACAAGTCCCACATGAAAAACTCCAGATACAGATCAGTACATGCATTCCTATTATCCCCAAGAACCCGGATGTAAAACCCCGAGGACCCGGATATAGGTCAGCCAGTCCTACCCAGGTCACGCTCGATTCACGCAGACCGGAATTGACGTCATACATGACGTCATGCGCAGAACACTCCTGCGCACACCACTTTCGGTTTCTCGCGCATGCGCAGTGACGTGAAAAAGGCTTTATCGGTCCGCTATATACTACTGTTGTTGTATTTGTTCAGAGAAATGGCACAAAATGTCAATCATGGACATTGTTCCCCATTAGACGCTCGATTACTAGAGCAGATTTTTTTTTCACAAAATGGCCTTTGTTAATAAACATAATATATCAAACAATTTCTGCTAAGAAAGTCTTGGAAGCCTTATTCGAATTTGCAAGATTCTTTGGAAAAAGTTAAAATTGTGAAAAACGATGCCGACATGCTGACAATAAAGACAGATATACTGCATATTTTTAAAAACATCACCAGAACCAAAAGTGATCTCAGTGATGATTTGTATATCCCACTCACGTTTTATTGAAGCTATTGTGATGGACATATCGCGCTTGAATGTAATTATTAGAGCGGATGGATGTGACAGTATGCTAATGAAGAGCCAAGCGGCGGTCAACTTTCAATTAGTTATGTGAATATAACGCAAACGTCTAATTACTTATTTAAATGAAATGCCAATCCTAAATTAGTTAAGTTAATACACTTATAACGTCTAATTATTTATGCAAAGTCGAACTGTACATATTATAGAGCGACCACGGTTTTTGGCAGTTGTAGAGTAATTCCCGAAGTGAGAAGACGTTACAACCCTAGTAGTATATATAACGGATTTAAAGTCAACTTTTCCAGGGAGGTAACTCTTGGTTCGTTTTTTCCGCCAGGGGCGCTCTTGTAGGTATGACGTCACTTCCGGTCTCCGTGTCTTTTCGATTACCCCTACAATAGGGGTCTGTATTATACAATATACAGGCCTGTATGGGGTACGGGGATGGTCATTTTTGAACATGATAGGACATGTACTGTCCTGTCTGTGGGGGTTTTCCCGCCAGAATTTCGCTGACGTCTGCTTGGGCTGGGGGTTGTCACGTGCCGAACACCTGGCTCCCGGAATTGCAACATTGTTGCACGTTCGCTACAATGTTGCGGCATCGTGAACACCTGGTCTGGTGCATATGTGTCTGCGTGAGTGAGTTCACGTGCCGAACACCTGGCTCCCCGAATTGCAACAATGTTGCACGTTCGCTACAATGTTGCGGCCACCGTGAACACCTGGTCTGGTGTCTGCGTGAGTGAGCTTACGTGCCGAACACCAGGCTCCCCGAGATCAAGGCATGTCCAGACTTGTTCTGGGTTATACAGTTCTGCCATGCAGAGAACGGGTTGGGTGTGGGGTTGAAATATCGTCATTCTGCGCATGCACGGTAGACAAAGGGTATGGAAATAGCTGTTTTGGGGTCTAGGTGGGCCACTAATGGACCGATGGGGTCGAGTGAGGTATCAATGTGAAGCCTATGTGAGGGGGCATCCCACTGGATGGATGTGGGGTCGGAATAACGTCATTCTGCGCATGCGCAATAGACAGAGGGTATGAAAATAGACGTTTTGGGATCTAGGTGAGCCACTAATGAGCCGATGGAGTTGAGTGAGGTATCAATGTGAAGCATATGTGAGGGGGCATCCGATTGGACTAGTGTCGCGGCCGTTGTCAACATTCTGCGCATGCGCAGACAGGGAATTCTGGGAAAAGGGTGTGGAAATGGACGTTTTAGGGTTTAGGTGAGCCCCTAATGATCCTATGGTGTCGTATGAGGTCTTATATTGAAGCTGTCGCGAGGAAGCATCCGCCTGGGCTAGTGTGTCGTTCGTTGTCAATAGTCTGCGCATGCGTAGAGAGGGAATTGTGGGAAAAGGGTGTGGGAATAAATGTGTTGGGGTTTAGGTGGGCCACTAGTGGGCTGATTGTTTCGAGTGAGGTATCAATGTAAAGCATACGTGAGGGAGTATCCAAAGGGCTGGGTGTGACGTGGAACTGACGTCATTCTGCGCATGCGCAGTTGAGAAAGTGTATGGAAATAGACGTTCTGGGGCCTAGGCGAGCCAATAATGGGCCGATGGAGTCGAGTGAGGTATCCATGTGAAGCATATGTGAGGGAGCAACCGCCTGGAGTAGTGTCTCGGCCGTTGTCCACATTCTGCGCAGGCGCAGACAGGGAATTGTGGGAAACGGGTGTGAAAATAGACGTTTTTGCGGTCTAGGTGGGCCACTAATGGTCCGATGGAGTCGAATGAGGTATCCAAGTGAAGCATTCGTGAAGGGGCATCCAGTCATGGATGGGTGCATGTAAAATTAGGGGTATGACGTCACTTCCGGTTTGGGTGAATGGGGCGTGAACTTGGAACATGATAGGACATGTACTGACCTGTCTGTGGGGGTTTTCCCGCCAGAATTTCGCTGACGTCTGCGCCTGCATCCGTGTATGCATCAGGGTCTGTATGAATGGGGTGTGACCTGGGAACATGATAGGAATGCATGTACTGACCTGTCTGTGGGGATTTTCCCGGCCCGGCCCGGCCCGCTCCGGCCGCAGCGCGCGCGCGCGGGTTATCCGGCCGCAGCGCGCGCGCGCGCGGGTTATCCGGAAGTGCGCGGCACCACCGGAAGTGCGCGGATGAATGTCGGGTCAAAAGGTCAAAGGTTACATCCAGGTCAAAAGTCTCCCTTTCGGCAATGTTCGGCAACAATGTTGCGGCATCGATATACAGAGCTTGAACACAAAAAGGGGATTGTAAATTAACCTGGGAAGGATGGGCAGTTCCATTTGGACCAATCAGCGGTCGAGAAAAAGAACCAATGAGCGATCGATAAAAAGAACCAATGGACGGGTACTGGAATTTCGCTCACGTCTGCGCCTAAATCCGGGTACTAGAATGCTTTCGCCTACGCCCGCGCCTACATCCGGGTACTTCTATGTAGGTGTCTAAAAGTGGGAATTTTTAGGGCATTGCTGCATTTATTGGCCTGCTTGATCTGACCAGTCTGAGCCTGCCTGACCAACCTGAGCCTATCTCTCGAGAGGAGCTACTTGCCTGAGCCTCACCAGCCTGAGCCTGCCTCACCGGAGCTATACCATGAGACGTGGAGAAGATTTTCCAGGGGATCCAGGAGCGCCTCCGGCGCTGTAATCTTTGTTGTTGTTGCTCTCTTTTTTGGACTAACCCATCAGAATAGTACGTATCACGGACTACACCCGTAGGGCTACGTCTAGGCGCGCATGTGTGACATGGTCTATAAAACACGTCTCTCTGGATCTCACACCCCCATTCCTACGGTTGCAGAGCCATGACGGACACCCATCCCTATGCGACTCGCATTTTACAGCATGCGACCGTGGTTAATTCGGTGACGGGGTACCGAGTAGTGGTTCGGTCCATGTTTGCAGATGGCGACGACAACGAGGGGCGACGCCAGATCCTGAAAGAGTTCACAGAAGCGGTCCTCGACAGAGTGCACTCGATGGAGAGGAATGCCATCACTCACCACTACTGGACTATGACAGCCATCCTTGATGCTCGGGCTATGGACCACAAGCGCTCACGCCGGGACCAGCGACGGCTGGTTGGCCTAGTCATGGTCTGTGCCCTATTGACCCTGGCGCTGTGGCATTGACAGTGGGACCTGACCATACATACGAGGGTCAGTCACAGTGTGCGTCATTCACCGATCGTCATTGGATCAATCATGTCACCGAGGGACCTGACCATAAATACATGAGAGAGTCAGAGGGTGTGTCATTCACCGATCGTCGTTGGGTGAACCATGTCACCAGTTCTACGAGCCATCCTTCCCCTTACACCCCGGGTGGGGTTACACGTCTATGAAGATAAAGTCACCCTCGTGGAAGACCGTGGAGATGTTTGCTGGTCGCGCGCTGAGACCGTATCGAATACGGTTACGCTACACCGTGACGGCTGGACCAAATTTAAACGGGTGTTGAGTGGTGAGCTCGACGGAAACCTCATCCACATAGACAATGCCATCTACGTACACCGTGGACCCTTCTTCCCACGCCTGGGCCGTTACCAAGACCCTACGCGAAGCTTCACCCTAGACCCCGATCTGTGTACAGCCTTCGAGGAAGTGGTGCCTATTGTGGACCAGCTGTTTACACCGGACGAGCGGTCATCAGACGAGTTGGAGTGGGCTCGTGCCCTGAGAGAAGCGGCGGCAGAACCCAATGAGCAAATGTCTAGCAATGAAGCGGAGGCAAACGACGATGCTATAGACTATCCGGCTAGACTCAGTCAGCCCAGTGACATGGCCACCCGATCCTTTGATCTCACGGGATTCTCCCTATAAATACGAGAGACAGTCAAATCTGGTACCATTCACGTACTGACCATGACGGAGCATATAATACTGGCGTATCTCAGCTTGACCCCCGAGGTTTTCCTGCACGTTTATGCGTATACGGTCGATATCATGGAGGAGGTGGGAGACATCTGTGATGTAGACCCTACACAACCGTGCCCGGCTCACATTCTTCTGCCCCGGAGGGCTGGACCAAATTCAAACGGGTGTTGTCTGGTGAACTGGACGGCGACCTCATCCACTTGTGTCACGATGTGTACATCCGACGCGGCGCTATGTTTGCTCAATTGGCTCGGCTAGATGGGGGTGCAGTGCATTTTACCCTTCACCCTGATCTATGGTCTGCATCGGAAGATGCCGTGGTAGATGTGGATCAAGTGCTTATCATGCGGTCGTCAGACGAGTTGGACTGGTCATTTACCATGGACACTGCGCTGGCAGAAGCCAACGAAGAAAATCAGAAAGAAACTCCGGCCCAAGATATACCCGTTGTAAATAAACGATAGAGCCAGGGTCCATCATCATTTGTCACCATGAAGAGCTGGGAGAAGGTGTTGGATAACTTATACTACAGTCCCGACAGTCCGGCGGCCTATAGTACATTGACGGCTCTCTATCGAGCGGCCAAACCCCAGGGGATACAACGTGCCCAAGTCCGAGATTGGTTACCTATACCTTACATCGATCTGTCCGTCGCCATTTTCTACGGAACCGGGTAATCGTGGGAGGACTAGATGCCCAATGGCAAGCGGATTTGGTATATGAGCGCCTTTACCAAACACAACGATGGGAATCGGTATATCTTGACGTGCATCGATATCCTGTCGAAGTATGCGTGGGTGGTACCCATCCGGACGAAAACGGGGGCGAATCTCATAGCGGCGTTCAAAGACATCTTCAAGACCGGGCGCAAACCTTTGTATTTGCAAACCGACGAAGGCACGGAATTCCTCAACAGACCGTTCCAACAGTTTCTGAAAGCCCAGAAGGTGTTGTACAACGAGACCAAGACTTCCGTGGTGGAAAGGTTCAACAAGACATTCAAAGGCCGCATGTATAAATATTTCACCTATAAGAATACAAGGCGGTACATCGATGTTCTCCCGAAACTTGTGAGTGGTTACAATCGAGCCTATCACCGGAGTATAGAGAGAGCCCCCATTACCGTGACCCAACGCAATGAAGCCCAAGTCCGGCGTGTCTTGTACCCCAGGCAATCGCAGCGAACGCCGAAGGAGGTGTACAAGGTCGGGGACCCTGTACGGATTAGTAAAGTCAAGGGCAAGTTCGAGAAAAGTTACTTGCCCAACTGGAGCGATTAGCACTTCCTGATTAAACGGCGCGGACAGCAGCGAGTCTATGAACTGGAAGATCTTCAAGGGGAACCGTTGCTAGGGACGTTTTACGAGACGGAATTACAGCCTGTCGTAAAAACACAGCAAGACTACTACACGGTGGAGCAGATTTTGAAAACGGAACGTCGACGTGGCAAACTGTTTCATTTCGTCAAATGGCAAGGCTGGCCCAGTTCCTTCAATTCCTGGGTCGCTGCCAACCAGGTGAAACGACTATAAAGCCAGACACCACTGCCGTCATCCTTCATTCCACGTTCGCACACAGTGCTATGGACAAACAGCAGCTGCCTCTGAACACAGCGTCTCCCAAAACGCGCAAAGCGCAAGTGGGCTTTGTGGTGATAGTGCTAACCCTGCTGAGTGTGTTGTACGGAGGTGTGTTTTACGACGTAGCCTATGTCAGCACGCTACTTAACCAACTGAGAACACCAGCCACCAGTGAAACCAGTCTACAGATAGCACCAGTCAACTCCGTATCGAGCCCAGTCATCACCACCACCACACCCCATGTACAAGCCCCATCGAGCTCCACACCAAGTATACAGTCCACACCGCCACCAAGTACACCCACTACGTCTGAAAACCCACCGGATTTCATCCCTCACAGTGAACAGACAACGACGGCCGACGTTGTACCCACCACCATCATCCCTAACAGTGAACAGACAACGGCGACCGACGTTGTACCCACCACCACCACTCCAGTTCACTCGTACCAAATTTACAAGAGCGGGTTACCACGACAGCGCATACAGCTCGAACCATGGACCCTCGGTGGCAACATCCCTTCACTTGCGTCATCGCAGGACCGACGGGTTTCGGCAAACGTTCTTCGTCAGGAAGCTCCTTCAACACGCCGACAGCATGATCACCCCACCCATTGCCCGAGTCGTGTGGTGTTATGGAGAATGGCAGGCAGCGTATGCAGCAATGTCCCATATCACGTTCGTGGAAGGCCTACCTAACCTGGCCGATTTGGAACCGGACACCTTGGTGGTTCTGGATGTTCTCATGACGGAGACGGATGCGCGGGTCACCCAACTCTTTACCAAAGGCAGCCATCATCGACGGCTCAGCATCATCTACATTGTACAGAATCTGTTCAGTGAAAAAAACAAAGAACATCGGAACATCAGCTTAAATGCCCACTACCTGGTGGTCTTCAAAAACCCGAGAGATACCACTCAACTGCTGCACCTGGCGAGACAGATGTATCCCGGCCGCACACCGTTTGCGTTAGAAGCCTTCAGATGCGACAACCCCTCAGCACGGGTATATGTTCTTCGACCTCAAGCAAGCCACCCCCGACCACCTTCGACTACGGACCGGCATCTTTCCCGGAGAGATCCACCACGTGTACATGCAAAAATAATGTAAACACACCCACAGTGGCTCACCTAGCTGGGGTGTGTGTGTTTGATTATGGGGATAATAAAGAGAATGAATACCACAGCATGGTTGACTTTTGTCTCTGTTCTCTGAAGTAGATAAAAACAGCAGAGTTGTGGGTTCTAGCATTAGTTGCACATGATGTCTGCGCGAGTGCGGAAGCACGCTGCGACGCTCCGTGTATTGAAGACGGCCCCACCCGAGTTGGTCCGAACCATTGCACGCGGTGCGAACCCTGACCTTGTACGCTGTCTGTGCGAGATCGGGTACAACCTGTTAAAAGGCAACGTACCACTGACTCCGGCTCAGAAGACCAAGTTGGTCAAGCATAAGACAGGTCTCCGAACCCTAGTCCAGAAGCGGGTCCCTCAAACACAAAAGAAAAAGGTGTTACAGAAAGGCGGCTTTCTCGGGGCCATCTTAGCACCGTTGGCCGCTTCCGTGTTGGGTCCAGTATTGGGTGGACTCTTCGGCCGACAATGAACCACACGAAAAAATGGTCCTCGTCGAACCACGGTTCCTTCAAAACCTCCAATCGCCCTACCCTGTCCCACCTACCGGGGTTAAGCGACAGTGAGAAAGTACAACGGTACAATGAGACGCTTCAACGGTACATGACGTTCATGGACCAATACAAAACCCTCTCTACCACAGCACCACCACCACCACCACCACCACGTGACACAGCGCCGACCTCAGCACCGTTCCAACAGCCGCCATTACCAGGGGTACGACCCACAGCCCCACAGTGGGTGGAAGATGAAGTGCTGAAGAGCGTACCTGCATCGTTCAAGAAACAAGCTGGCCTGGTATTACAACGGATGAAACACAATCCTAACATGACTTGTAATGATAAAGGCGAACTCCTGGTACAGAATCGGGTGGTCCCCGGGACCCACATGACGGATTTAGTGAATGACCTGATGCGTCAACGCAGGTCGCACACGGATCCTCGAGGATGGGAGGACTTCGCCCAAGGCTTGAGAGACATGCATGTACCACAGGAATTGGTGGGGAATCCCCAGCGCTGGGCCTGGATTCAGCGGACCCAGCAATCGTCGAGTGACCCACTACCTTCTTGGGAAGCCGAATGGGAACCGGAGTCACCCCCCAAAACACCACCACAACGGGCTCCTTCTTTTCAGACCTTTAAAAAAACACCCTTGATCAAGACACCCCACATCTCCAGAGCCGTGACACGTAGCAAGTCACCGCGACGAACATCACGCCGGACACAACCGCCCAAGTCCTGGAACACCTATTAAAACCAACAGCAGCAGCAGGACAGCTCAGTCGCCATGTTTTACCTCACCCTACCCAGTAACAGTTCGCTGGATGTGTTTCCTGACAACACCTTGGCCAAGTACGTCACCCAGTTACCGCAACCGTTGCATTTACCTGGACGATGGGAATGTGGCCTCGTGGATATCCAATACCCTTACTCGTGGTACAACGTGCGAGCCAATGAAGTATGGGACGAGGTGACCTACGAAGGCAAAAACACCCGACTCACCCTCCCCGAAGGCCAATACGATACCCCCCAAGGAGTTCATGCAGGGGCTGACAAGACTGTTGCATTTTATAAGGCTCTACGGGAGGTCACGAATGTTTCAAAACCTATCAAATCCTTTCCCTTCAAGAATCACGTGGACTTCGATTACAACGCACACAACGGCAAGGCACAGATCCTCCTCACCGCCAACGTGAGTGTCGTACTGAGTCCTATCCTACAGCAAATGCTGGGTCTCGCTCACGCGACCTACACGGGTCCATCCGAGGACCATGGCCAGACCCCGATGGATATGAAGTCGGGTATGTACGGACTGTACGTCTACTCGGACGTAGTCGACAACCACATCGTGGGCGATATCAACACACCTCTGGTACGGGTGATCCCCATTAAAAAGACGTATGGAGAACAAGTCACCCACAGTTTCACCCACATGCTCTACCAACCCGTACGACAAACCGACATCAACACTATCACGATGGATATAAGAGATGACAAGGGACGACCGGTGGCATTCGAACGAGGAAAAGTGGTGCTGACACTTCATTTTCGACAAGCACGTGCTCCCCACTTTGTATAATGAAGGCCCCTTACGAGTGTGATGCACGCAGCTATGCGGACTATTATGCCCAACAGGCCGGGGGTGGCCTTCCCGTCTTTAGTGGTGCACGCATGCAACGAGGACATGGGCTGGGGAACATACTCGGGAGCATCGTCAAAACGTTCCTGCCCTTGGTGACGCGTGGAGTGAAAGCGATCGGCAAACAAGCGGTACGCAGTGGACTGCAAGTGGCCGGTGATGTCTTGGGGGGTACGGCACCCAAAGAAGCCTTGAAACGGCGGGCCAAAGAAGCGGGAGGCGTCGTGGTGGCCAAAGCACAACGCACCGTAGGGAATAAAAGACCTGCACCACCGAGACCACGCACCAGTCGATGACTGACCCAGCGACGACGCACATCGAAGACGCAGGATATCTTTTCTTAAACATGTCCTTGATCCACGCAGAGTCCTGCCCCTCCACCAACAGTGAATTTGATTTGTGGACCGTGCCGCCCACACAAACCAGTGCCGAACAAGGATTATGGGTGGAGCATCTCCCGCTGTCCAGCATCAACGAAACAGGGCCCATCGAGTTCACCATCAGTAATGCGGATACGGCCTATGTGGATTTAGCCCATACATACTTGTATGTGAAAGCCAAGGTCGTCAATGGGGATGGCTCCAGAATCATCCAAGCTGCAACGGTGGGCCCGACGAATCTCTGGCTGCACTCGATGTTTCAACAGGTGGATATTTTTCTCAGCGACAAACTCATCAGTGACTCGACCAACAAGTACCCCTATCCAGCCTATATCGAGACATTGTTTTCGTATGGACGAGAGGCTAAAAAATCTCAGCTGACAGCCGCTTTATTCTATCAGGACACAGCCGAGCACATGGACACGGTGGACAATGAAGGATATAACAAACGGAAGGCTTTCACTGCGAACGGCGCCTCGGTGGATCTCATGGGTCGACTACACGCAGACATTTTCATGCAAGACCGGTACCTCTTGAAGAAGATCCCCATCAAAATCCGACTGATACGGGCGCCTCCGACCTTCGCCTTGATGGCCATTAACGTAGACGGGCATGCAGCTGACTATAAGATTGTCATCCAAGACGCAGTCCTGTATGTCCGAAAAGTGAAACCGAATCCAGCCGTTCAATTGGGACACATGAAAGCCTTGGAAACAAAACCAGCCCAGTACCCTATCCGACGTGTACAAACCAAAGTGTTCTCTGTGCCTGCTGGAAATATGAGCACCAACAAAGAAAACCTGTTCCTGAGGGAACTACCCAAGCGATTGACCCTGGCCTGTGTGGAAAATAACAGTTTCAGCGGAGCCTACCCAGAGAACCCGTTTGACTTTAAACATTTCGGCATCAATTTTGTGGCCCTGCATGTGGATGGACAACAGGTCCCAGCGACGGCCTTAACACCGAACTTTGGGCGCAGGAATTTCATTCGAGCCTATCAGAGCCTGTTTACAGCCACCGGTCAAATCAACCAGGGCGAAGGGAATATTATCAGTCGGGAGAACTACGCGAACGGATACACGTTGTTCTGTTTCGATCTGACCCCCACCTTAGAGAACGACCATCAGCTGGCCCTGGCCAAGCAAGGCAATTTACGGTTGGAAATCCACTTTGCACGAGCCCTCGGGACCACCGTCAATGTGATCTGCTACGCCGAGTTTGAAAACATCATTCAAGTGGACAAGGCGCGCAACGTCCTGTGTGACTTCTTCACCTAACGTGGATACAGACCAGATAACCACCGTGCTGGAGAATGACCCAGGGACACGTATGGTCTTTCAAGGGGTGTTCGCCCGAGATGTGTTCCCATTAGACCGTATGTATCCTGCTGCTTACGTTCTCAACACGGACCCGATGAATCGGCCCTGTGAACATTGGGTGGCCGTGTACTTGACAGAAGCGCAGGGCGAATACTTTGACCTGTACGGCCTGCCACCCCTCCATCCCGATTTAACAGACTTCATGGATCAAGGCACAGAGACGTGGTGTTGGAACAGCCGAACGTTGCAAAGCCTGACCAGTAGCGTGTGCGGACAACATTGCTTGTTTTACCTGTACCATCGATGCCGGGGCAGAACCTTATCTACCATCGTACAGATGTTTGACGAGTACCCCAAGGCCGAGGACCGCGTCCATCATTTCAATGTACAAGCCCCGTTCTGGGCTTAAGTTCTTTTAATGTACAAGCCCCCTGTTCTGGGCTTAAGTTCACAAGCCCCCTGTTCTGGGCTTCAGTTCTTTCAATGTACAAGCCCCCTGTTCTGGGCTTCAGTTTCCACGTGGTTGTTCTCACGTTGTTGTTGTTACTGAATAAAAAAATGAGATCTCACCAAAAAACCCTGTCTTGTGTGTTTTCTATATGAGCATAATGCATGAAACTGGCTTTGAACACCGTATTAGCCAATCAGTGACCTAGAGGGGGCCAAAGGTAACTCATCCATGTCCAGAAAACATTACCCGGGTGTACAAGAACCTGGATGTAGGCGCGGACGTAGGCGAAAGCATCCCAGACTCCATCGACCCAAAAGTAGCTCGCCTAGGCCCCAGAACGTCTATTTCCATACACTTTCTCTACTGCGCATGCGCAGAATGACGTCAGTTCAACGTCACACCCAGCCCGTTGGATACTCCCTCACGTATGCTTTACATTGATACCTCACTCGATCCAATCGGCCCACTAGTGGCCCACCTAAACCCCAACACGTCTATTTCTATACTACGGCCAGACTGCGCATGCGCAGACTATTGACAACAAACGACACACTAGCCCAGGCGGATGCTCCCTCACGACAGCTTCAAAATAAGACCTCATACGACACCATAGGATCATTAGGGGCTCATCTAAACCCTAAAACCCTAAAACACCCTTTTCCCAGAATTCCCTGTCTGCGCATGCGCAGAATGTTGACAACGGCCGAGATACTAGTCCAATCGGATGCCCCCTCACATATGCTTCACATTGATACCTCACTCAACTCCATCGGCTCATTAGTGGCTCACCTAGATCCCAAAACGTCTATTTTCATACCCTTTTTCTATTGCGCATGCGCAGATAACGATATTCCGACCCTACATCCACCCAGTGGGATGCCCCCTCACATAGGCTTCACATTGATACCACACTCGACCCCATCGGTCCATTAGTGGCCCACCTAGACCCCAAAACGGCTATTTCCATACCCTTTGTCTACCGCGCATGCGCAGAATGACGATATTTCAACCCCACACCCAGCCCGTCGGATGCGCCTTCACGACTGCTTCACATTGATACCTCATACGACTCCATCGACCCACTAGTGGCCCACCTAGACCCCAAAACGTCTATTTCCATACACTTTGTCTGTAGATTTAATATGCATTCCTAGTACCCGTTCTCTGCATGGCAGAACTGTACAACCCAGAACAAGTCTGGACATGCCTTGATCTCGAGGAGCCAGGTGTTCGGCACGTGAGCTCACTCACGCAGACGCCAGACCAGGTGTTCACGGTCGCAGCAACATTGTAGCGAATGTGCAACATTGTTGCAATTCGGGGAGCCAGATGTTCGGCACGTGAACTCACTCACGCAGACGCCAGACCAGGTGTTCACCGCAACATTGTAGCGAACGTGCAACATTGTTGCAATTCGGGGAGCCAGGTGTTCGGCACGTGACAACCCAAGCAGACGACAGCGAAATTCTGGCGGGAAAACCCCCACAGACAGGTCAGTACATGTCCTATCGTGTTCAAATATGACCATCCCCATACCCCGGACCTGACCGAAGAGACACGGAGGTGAACGACATTGTGGAAAAACCCCATAGACAGGTCAGTACATATCCTATCATGTTCCCAGGTCACGCTCCATTCACCCAGACCGGAAGTGACGTCATACCTACAAGAGCGCCCCCTGGCGGAAGCAGGGGAACCAAGAGTTACCTCCCTGGAAAACGTGCGTTGAAATACTCTTATACTACTACTAACGCATGCTCGAACTGAACATGATATATGCGTTCAGAAAACGGTTTATATCCTAAACATGCAATTCACAGTTTACAACTGAGAGAATTACTCGTGGTCCTTGTGTTGTCTATAACACTTGAGAAATGCGACCAAAGACTGACTATTTGGGTCCACAACCATTGCATGCTATCGTTTAAGGGCGTGACATATGTTCAGCTACCTTTTTTTCATAGAATCACAGGTGAGCTTATTACTAAATAGACAATACAGTTGATGGCCAATATCATATACAAAAATGTTCCCCAAACCTTGCTGAATGTGAATATGACACCCCTTTGAACAAACAATGAAAATCGGAGAATATAATTACAGAAACAAAACATCTCGGCACTGCCAGCAGAAGTCAATAAAGAATAAACACACACTCTTGGAAGATGGTCCTAAAAATTTTATGAAATCAATGCTACAACAACAAGAGCCCAAGGGTATGGTGTTCCATTTCGGCCATTTTTGCGTCGCGCGTCGCAGGCGACGGGAAGGGCGACGTCGCCCTCGACGTCGCCCGCGACGTCGCCCTTCCCGTCGCCCTTCCCGTCGCGTTCTTATAATGTTAAGAGATACAACGCGACGCGACGTCGCCCTTTTTAAACGCGACGTCGCCCACGACGTCGCCCGCGACGTCGCCCTTCCCGTCGCGCGTCGCGCGTCGCTTTAATCAACACGACGCGATGGGCGACGTCGCCCACGACGTCGTCCACGACGTCGCTCGCGACGTCGCCCATCCCGTCGCCCTTCCCGTCGCGTTCTTATAATGTTAAGAGATAGAACGCGACGCGACGTCGCCCTTTTTAAACGCGACGTCGCCCACGACGTCGCGGGCGACGTCGCCCTTCCCGTCGCGCGTCGCGCGTCGCCTTCCGGTATTATAGGACAAAATCGATCTGCGCATGCTTAGGGAGCAGCTTTTGCGATGTGGATCGTATGGCGAGGCCGTCAATTCATGAATGATCTCTGCCACTATCGATGAAGAAAATGTCGGCGTAAATGAATAATGCTTATCCTGCATTATCGTATAGCTTTTAAACGGTGTTAAATATTAGTCCATGCTTGGAATGATACCTGTTATGAAATTATCTCTCGGAAAGTCTGTAACTCGCTGTGTTGTACTATACACATTATATTTTGGCTTCCAATAGATATGCGCAACCCCCATATCCGTACACGAGTGAATGTGTGTGTGGCTTTTATGTGTGCTTTTATGTGTTTGTGTGTTTTCGTTTTTCAGATATCCTTACAGTATACCTCCTTATGTTACTACATTGACCAGGGCGTTGAAAATATCCTTTTATTTACTGCTGTCCAACACTGTATACCGGTACTCAACCTGTCACGTCCCGGCAGATTGTAGTAGATCTTTTAGCTTTCAATTTAGCAGAGAGAGATAGTCCTATAGCTCTCAAAAAGAAGAAAAAAAGAAAGAAATTATGATGGAATTGAAGTCATTTTACTGTGAGAATTATGTTCTCTATTCTTTCTAACAATTGATTGAAGAATATTAGTTTTTCTGCACTCTTCGAATTATCCGGCATTTCCACGATCGTACTAGACGTTTGACGACAATTGAACTTCAAATATAAGACGAGTTCTTGGAGTTCGGGTAAGTTGCTCTTAACTCATGGCCGTAGACAAGGAGGGCATGGCCCCTCCCCCCAAATATTTGCAAGACAAACAAAAAATAGACGTGTTTGTGAAATACATATTCCCCATGCGTGTTTGTCAGAGGGGAAAGTGGTCGAGCAGACGAAACGAGGCATGTTTAAGCATACAGTTAATAGGGGAGTTCCGAATCGCCTTTTACATCTAGACTGCTGGCGCTCGTGTTGTTAAGAGTTGAGAGTGATTCTTGGCCTTATTTTCTACGAAAATCTGTCGTCGATAATTGCATGTATAAAATTCTCTAATCGAACTTGTAAATCAATGAGAAAATCAAGTCCGTCTCGGTGCACCAGCGCGGGCAGTTGCGAATCACTTTGGTAAGAAGCGGATCACGCCATCTAGCGGTCGTGAGTGGTCATTTATCACCAATATCCCAATAGGCGAAAAATGTGGTATCACATGCCTGGACTTTGTTGGATTGCCATTACTGAGGCAGAAATTGTTCATAGACAACGACGGCCTGATCTGTCTGACCATGCCTGATACGGAAATTATCCTCACTAATTAATTTAATTCTCTCAGGATTTGGATAGTTCGCTATTTGTTCACGGACGACACCATTCATTTAAGATTGAACCTGACGGACCTGGTTCAATTCAAACCTGTCGAAAATGTTTCCCCATCTGACCTGATATACTGCATGGAATTCAGATTCAAATTTAAGAAAGTTACACACACGTTCCATCGTGTTGCTGACAGCTGAACGAATTCTACTCGCATATTCAACATTACAATATATAAACTCTCTAAATGGATATCGGACATCTATTTAGCATCTATATTTGGACAAAAGAAAATAGAGGAAAGGACACACAGATATATTTCCCAAAATTTTAATAATTAAATCTTTAATTTTGAAATCTTTGGTATGTGTGTGGTGGGGTGGGGGAAGGGAAGGGGGGAGGGGAGGGGTGAAGACTATCCCGTTCTGTGACTAAAGCAATAACTTTGCCCAAGAGACATTTGTCCGTGTGCAGTCTTCAATGTCACAATTCGTAATCCGGAATTGACATCTCTAATGCCGCATTATGTTACAATGCTGGCGAGGGTTATCGCAAATCATTAGATATTGTGTTTGACCATTAATATGATTCAGTCACTGAAACGAATACTGAAATTACCACTTAAAGCCATTTAATTTCTCGTAGATTCAACACTTAAGAAATCACACGCGTTTTTGTCCCAGCGTGAATTTGCCATTGGGTGGTACCGGAAGCATTACCATGCCGAATTGACCGAGAAACAAACAACGCAGTTCGGTTGTTCGACATTTATTTGGGTCCACAGAAACAGACGTTCCAATAAAAATAGAAAAGATTTACACAGATGCTTTATTGCAAGAAATATAAGGCGTTCATTAGGAAAGTTATCCGCCGGTCACCGTGATTCGGAACCCACAAAACTACTGTATAAATTCCCTCAAAAATGTACAAAACACGTATTCCCTCCAAAACCACAACCTGGATGAGTCGCTGAGCTAATTAATTTGCACACCGTTTTTTGTGTTGACCAAGTTTGAGGTTGAATAACTCTGGAAAGAAAATACCCACACATAAAAGCAAGAAAAGACAAAAAAAAACTGGTTACAACGTGTGCGTTTTAATGTTGAGTTTTATTCACTGGGAAAGGCCAAGAACGCATCTCCAGTCATCTGGGATCCTGGAGCTTCCGAGGCCTAGGCGATTCCTTCAGGCCATTTGACTACAATTGTGTCTCAAGGATGAATTTTTTTTAATTTTTCTTGAAAATGAGGAAAGAATCTTTGCAGTTAAGAGCAACTTACTCGAACTCCAAGAACTCGTCCTGAATTTTAAGTTCAATCGTCTAGAACGATCGTGGACATGCCGGACGATTTAAAGAGTGCAGAAGTACTAATATTCTTCAGTCAGTTCTTAGAAAGAATAGAAAGAACAAAATAACTTCAATTCCATCAAAAAAAAATTTCTTTCTTTTTGAGAGTTATGGGACTATCTCTCTCCGCTAAATTGAAAGCTTATAGATCTACACTACAATCTGTCGGGACGTGACAGGTTAAGTAACGGCATACAGTGTTCGACAGCAGTAAATAAAAGGATATTTTCAACGGCCTGGTAAATGTGGAGGTATACTGTAAGAACAACTGAAAACACAAACACATAAAAGCACACAGAAAATCCACACACACATACACGCGAAATCCAATGGGAATAAAGAAATTCAAGACGATGTACGGATGTGGGGGTTGCGTATGTTTTTTGGAAGCGAAGATATAATTTGTACAGTACAACACAGCGAGTTGCAGACTTTCCGAGAGATAACTTCATAACAGGCATCATTCCAAGCATGGACTAATATTTAACACCATTTAAAAGCTATACGATAATGCAGGATAATCATTATTCATTTACGCTGACATTTTCTTTATCGATAGTGGCAGAGATCATTCATGAAATGACGGCCTCGCCATACGATCCACATCGCAATAGCTGCTCCCTAAGCATGCGCAGATCGATTTTGTCCTATAATACCGGAAGGCGACGCGCGACGCGCGACGGGAAGGGCGACGTCGCCCGCGACGTCGTGGGCGACGTCGCGTTTAAAAAGGGCGACGTCGCGTCGCGTTCTATCTCTTAACATTATAAGAACGCGACGGGAAGGGCGACGGGATGGGCGACGTCGCGAGCGACGTCGTGGACGACGTCGTGGGCGACGTCGCCCATCGCGTCGTGTTGATTAAAGCGACGCGCGACGCGCGACGGGAAGGGCGACGTCGCCCGCGACGTCGTGGGCGACGTCGCGTTTAAAAAGGGCGACGTCGCGTCGCGTTCTATCTCTTAACATTATAAGAACGCGACGGGAAGGGCGACGGGAAGGGCGACGTCGCGGGCGACGTCGTGGGCGACGTCGCCCTTCCCGTCGCCTGCGACGCGCGACGCAAAAATGGCCGAAATGGAACACCATACAAGGGGCTTCAATATACGCCCGTATATCTGGAATTACATTGGTCCAAATTTCAAGGTTGTTTAATAGCCTTGATTCCAATTGGTAGCTAGCAACCCAGAGAAAGGTCTACAATTTTAACATATATCACATGTTATATTGAATGATGACCTAAAATGAGCTGAACTCTTGGTAACTAGTTGACCTCAAAGCAAGAGCTGAGAGCTCACATATCTTACACTGAAATCGACAAGTCAAACACAAGAAAATAGTAGTTTCCTGCAAATGGATTCCTTTCAGACGAGAGAATTTTTCATGAAGGAAGAAAAAAGTGATGAAGTAAACCTTTGTTCTTGAGTTAATAAACAGGTGTGAAGTTCATAAAGGACCCCTCTTCCCATTAAATTAGTAAATGTATGGTTTTCATTTCACAACAGTTTAACTAAATGTAGCGATTTCAAACATGGGAGACAACTCCCCAGGACAATACCATGTACATGCAGGGGAAAGATCTTTGAATATTCCAACCTAACACATATGGTCAGCTAAACTTGATTCAGTTTTTGGGGACTGTGACCTTGACCTTTGACAAATTGTTCTCAAATGTATGGTTCCTCTTTGCCATGCGAGTAAGGTATACTCAAAGTTTGGTACCAATCCATACGTTGAAACTAGAGATATCGCATTGACAACAAATGTTAATGGATGAATGGGCAGAATGCAACATCGCATTACACGACCTCGTCTTCGACAGGCATATGAAAATGTGACTTTTAATGGTTTCTTGATTTTGGGGTCACTGAATCCGACCTTTGACCTTGACCTAAATTTTGGTATACGACACATCGTCTTCCCTCAATGTATCAATGGACACAAAAATCATGTTTTTTAATGATTTCCTGATTTTGGGGTCACAGTGACCTTGATCTTTGACCTTGACCTAAATTTTGCTACATGGAAAACTGTCAATGATCAATGATTTCCTGATTTTAGGCAACAGTGACCTTTGACCTCTGACCTCGACCTCAATTTTGGTATGCGACACATCGTCTCCACCTGGCGTATGCACTCACCAAAAATTGCAACTGTGGATAGAAAACGTTCGCATATATAGACCGGACACGAATACTTCAGTGATTTCCTGTTTTTTAGGCCAGTGACCTTTGACCTCTGACCTCGACCTTCATTTTGGTACGCGACACATCGTCTCCCCATAGGGTATCCACTCATCAAAAATTAGAACTGTAGATAGAAAACTGTACCAGATATAGACCGGACACGGGGGACGGACAGACAGGCGGACGGAAACCGCCATCACATAATACGTCCGCCTTTTGGGTGGGCGTATAAAAACTATGTCAGAAAAGAAAATTCAATCGGAAAATATTTTTAAAAGATTTTTTATCATTTACTATGTCAAAATAATTGTCCACGGCAATGATAATTCGTGTCAGCCAATATGAAGGACAGTCTAAAGCTGTGTAGAGCTATCCAACACAGACATGTGTGTCACACTCCTGTCACTAACGTGTTAGCTAATACATCTAAACTAGTTTGTGCAGTCAGTGAGGGGAATGCCATGGATTCTTTCTATTTAATCCCCAACTGTCTATTGTGGTACATTCATTCACCGCCTGTTCTGATTGTGTCTGGTTCTAAAAGAAGATGCATAATTAATTGCAAATTGACGCATATCTGTGATTTGATCCGCATGTTGGGTACACAAAATTTCTAGACTAAGACAATTAGTGAAGAAGTAAAAAAAATATTTGAAAATACTTCCCAAATCAATTTTCATATCTAACATAGTCTTTGTTGTAGAACATACCATACAGAATTTTCTTAACTGCTTTTCAATATTGTGTATTTAATATTTATGTATTTATTTAGTCCCAAGATCCATTGTTTTTGTAATTATATTCTCCAATTTACATTGGTTGTTCAAAGAGGTGTCATATTCACACTCAGTAAGGTTTGGAGAACATTTTGGTTTTTGATATTGGCCACCAACTGTATTGCCTATTTAGTAATCAGATCACTGGTGATTCTATGAAAAAAGGTAGTTGAACATATGTCACCCCCTTAATGATGGTGTCGTTACGAGCAACATCCCTAAATTAAGAGATGCTAAAGTCTGTCAATTTTAATTGGCCATCGCAGAGAGAGGTTGCATGTTCTTGCCTAAATAAAAAAAAAATCAAATTGTAGCCCATACGCAACTGTTATTGGACATCTGGGAAGGAAAAAATACTCGTTCGTGGGTCCTTTCAAATGATTGTGTCTATCAGAGAGCCAGAGTAAGACATCGGTGTCACCTTGACGACAATGGGTAGGAGAAAGAGGAGAAATTCATTTGAATAATTGTCAGATTCAACCGCGTCAAATGACAACGACGTAAGGCTTGTTTGACATACTGATACACAACTACACTGGCTTACGTCGTAACTTATTGGCTTTCTCGCAGAAAAAGATAAATAAGGTCATATTTAGGCCACTGCTAACAGACCTGTCCATTTTAGCTAGGACCGGTTATAATTGAAGGAAATGTCGGAGGCGCTAACCATTGTTTTCCGCAAACTGATTACAATTACTATTCGACTCCCTAAGATGGGGTTTATAAGTGTCAAAATGAGATAGTACGTCCTTAAATATGAATAACAACATATTGAAGCATGATCGTCGATCACTTTGTACACTGTGAACATATATGAAGATCGATATGAACCAAAACCTATTTTGATCGACAACTACGTTAATAGTATATAATGGTGAAATTCATTATTATTCAGCTTGGTAAAAGATCAGGTAAAAGATCACGTGAAGTCATAGTCGGAAGTGACATAATCTCTGGAACTTACGTCATCGCACGCAACATCCGGGCGACGGCGCAGCATACGGGTCCTTCGCGCGTTCGTCCGGGAGGTGCTTCGTGGGATCACGGCTGCATGCAAGCATGGCACTCTCGGAAACAAATTCGGAAAAACGTCACGTTTGACCTGGTTTAGAAATCGGATCCTCATATTCCCCAGTCGCTAGTCCATGAAGTGCCTGCGTAGGGCGGTGTAAACTGTCCACACGATTAAATATATCCCCAAGGGTCGTACAGGTACAGCCAAGTAAATGGTTTCCAACCGGTGGTATACAGGTGAAAATCGTGGCTTAATGAAAGTGTCAGATGAAGCGGTAAGAACGCTCGCTATCTGGCGATCTATCCTTAGTACAACCGTTTCAAAATGATTTGTAATCATGTTTATTTTTTTGGTACTCATGTCTGGCTTCAATGCCATAGTGAGATAGTTCAGAAGCTCTGATAACTCAGACGCTCTAAATGATATCTCGTGGAATGGACAGTAATTCAATGGAACGCAGAGACGCCCGTCAACGCCCTTCTTTGAGCTTATCGCCTATCGCCGCGCTTTAACGCACGCCGCGACGCCTTAACGCTCTATCGTAACGCCATAAATCATTGTCGACCGTTCAATCGCATACGCTTGCAACATTGACCCTTGACTATGGATAGAAGTGACGTGACGTCATTCCACACAGTTGCGCTGGCACCACCAGGCCAGCGTATCTGTGTGCGATAACGTCACGTCCTGTGATGGCTGATCACTCATGGGGATGACGTTAAGGCGTTAAGATATCTTGTTAAGGCGCCAAATCGGGCGATAAGTTGTTAAGACGGGCGTTAAGGCATAAGGACAGGCATCACTGCGTTTCGATTAATCAGTGTCTATTCCATTGGATATCAAATGGTCATTTAGATCAATCAGATATTCTGAGCTATCTCACTAGGGAATTGAAGTGGTAAGCTAGGCGTTGTGGGGGTGGGCGTTACTGTGTTATGTTCATAAGAGCAACCCTGGCTGAAAGACGTGCACCGTAGACGTCTAACCGTCAACTTAGTTTATACATCCTCTGAGTGTGAAAGAACATTTACCAGACACGATGACGATGTTATACTAAAGATAGATGGTCATATATCCGGGTGACTGTGCACAGCATACGGGTCCTTCGCGCGTTCGTCCTGGAGGTGCAATGTGGGATCACGGCTGCATGTAAAGATGAGAGTTGGTAAAAATCCGACAATCTCGGTACCAAATTCGAACGTAACCCACAAACCCCACCCCCACCTCAGACGCAACTGCTACCCAACTATACCATCCTCCATAATGCAGGTCTGGTTACGCCGTACCAGACCCTGCACTCAGATTCGGATAATACAGTTATTACTCGAATAAACCGTTTCAAGTAACAGCCATTGAACGGACGGCGTTATAGCGTGCTTCGCCGGATAGACTGACAAGCCGACTTTAGAGCCTTTTTGGAATACGCTGTGGAACGGTCTCTTTGAAGTGCTCGCTGTAAGGACACGCAGACATCTCTCCAGTCTAAACAATGACGGCTGCTCACAACTTGAGTTCAAAGGGGATGAAATATACGATACACTGCTGGCTTCTAATCTTTCCAAATATAGGCATATTCGGCAGATCATGAGGTCAGGAAGTTTGTGTGGAAAGTCTATTAATAAACGAATGATCTTAGTCCTGACGAATTCGTCTTCTGTCATGGGTCGGATTCGTCAGACGAACCATGATTAGGGATGATGAACTAAACGAGCGCAGATCCAACGGGGCTCATTTCTGTTGTTAATAGGTTAATTATGTGGATTGGGAGTTTGGGGAGGGGTATCGACGTCTTGATACTTATCTTCACGACCTCGACATCTTCTCCTCCCCCCCCCCTAATCAACATGATTGACCAATTAACAACGGTAAGGTAGCGCTTGTTAGGGCCATGCCTTGATCTTTCTAATTTTCTGCTTTTCTCTAATTTTCAAGATTTCACTTTCGCATTTTCTCTGTTTTCTTGTCATCCTCTTAGATTCATTTTCGATTTTTCAAAATTTATCTCTGATTTTTTTTTAGTTATTTTCAAGAAACTGCAACCATTTCCATACGAACACGCTGGAAATTCGTTTTGAAGAGACAAGAACAATTCAAATGACCACATGAAAACACTGGAAATTGGCAAAAACCTTGAAAATTGCGTGAAACATCAGAAATAGCACAAAAAACACAGAAAATAATATCCACCGCGGTGGAAATACATGTAGTATCCACAGCGGTGAAAATAATTTTCACGGCGGTGGTAATAATATCTACCGCGGTGGTAATAATTTCCACCGTGGTGAAAATAATTTCCACCGCGGTGGTAATAATATCCACCGCGGTGAAAAATAATTTCCACCGCGGTGGTAATAATATCCATTGAGGTGGTAATACTATCCACCGCGGTGGTAATACTGTCCACCGCGGTGGCAATAATTTCCACCGCAGTGAAAATAATTTTCACGGGGGTGGTAATAATATCCACCGCGGTGGTAATAATATCCACCGTGGTATTAGGGTATTAGGATATTATTCCCACCGCGGTGAAAATTATTTCCACCCGCGGTGGATATTATTACCACCACGGTGGATATTATTACCATCATGGTGGAAATTATTTTCACCGCGGTGGAAATTATTACCACTGCGGTGAGTAGTAGTATAAGGCTAAAAATGGTTCCATTGAACCCTTTGCACTTTAATGACCTCAAAAATTTGCATATGACCTCTGACGTCACAGCGACAGCCAATCAGAAGCGAGTATTTTGACAAAACTACCCCAACACAGAAGAGCTCCAATCTAGGGGGAGGTAACTCTTGATGCACTTTTGTAGTTTTTGTCAAATGCCGGATTATCTTCCCTGATTCCAACATTTGCATATTAAATCTATACGAGAAAATGCCTGTATGGGGTATGGATGATCCGATGGGGTCGTATGGGGTATCATTGTGAAGCTTATGTGAGGGGGCATCTGAGGGGCTAGCGTCATTCTGCGCATGCGCGGTGGACCAAGGGTATGGAAATAGACGTTTTGGAGCTAGGGGAGCCCCTAATGGTCCGATGGAGTTCAGTGAGGTATCAAATTGAAGCATTCGTGAAGGGGCATCTGATGGGCTGGGTGCGGGATTGAAATATGTCATTCTGCGCATGCGCGGTCGCCAAAGGTTATGGAAATAGACGTTTTGGGATCTAGGGAAGCCACTATTGGGCCGATTGGGTCGAGTGAGGTATTAATGTGAAGCACACATGAGGGGGCATCTGACTGCACTAGTGGTTCGGGCGTTGTCACCATTCTGCACATGCGCAAACAGGGAATTGTGGGAAAAGGGTGTGGACATAGACGTTTTGGGATCTAGGTGAGCCCCTAATGGGTCGATTGGGTCGGGTGAGGTATTAATGTGAAGCACACATGAGGGGGCATCTGACTGGACTAGCGGCTCGGGCGTTGTCACCATTCTGCGCATGCGCAGACAGGGAATTGTGGGAAAAGGGTATGAAAATAGACATTTTGCGGTCGAGGTGGGCCCCTAATGGGTCGATTGGGTCGAGTGAGGTATTAATGTGAAGCACACATGAGGGGGCATCTGACTGGACTAGCGGCTCGGGCGTTGTCACCATTCTGCGCATGCGCAGACAGGGAATTGTGAGAAAAGGGTATGAAAATAGACATTTTGCGGTCGAGGTGGGCCCCAAATCGTCCGATGAGGTCGAGTGAGGTATCGTTGTAAAGGATACGTGAGGGGGCATCCGCCTGGACTAGTGTCTGGTCCGCGTTTAACATTCTGCGCATGCGCAGACAGGGAATTGTATGACGTGGAACTGACGTCATTCTGCGCATGCGCAGTAGACCAAGTGTATGAAAATAGACGTTTTGGGATCTAGGGCAGCCCCTAGTGGGCCGATTGGGTCGAGTGAGGTATCGGTGTGAAGCACACATGAGGGGGCATCCGCCTGGACTAGTGTCTGGTCCGCGTTTAACATTCTGCGCATGCGCAGACAGGGAATTGTGGGAAAAGGGTATGGAAATAGACGTTTTGGGGTCTAGGTAACCCCTAGTGGGCCGATTGGGTCGAGTGAGGTATCCATGTGAAGCACACACGAGGGGGCATCTCACTGGACTAGCGGCTCGGGCGTTGTCACCATTCTGCGCATGCGCAGACAGGGAATTATGGGAAAAGGGTATGGAAATAGATGTTTTGGGGCCTAGGTGGGCCACTCTTGGTCCTATGGAGTCGTATGAGGTATCCATGTGAAGCATTCGTGAAGGCGCATCCGACAGAATGGGTGACACGTGGAACTGACGTCATTATGCGCATGCGCAGTAGACCAAGTGTATGTAAATAGACGTTTTGGGATCTAGGTGAGCCCCTAATGGGCCGATGGAGTTGTATGAGGTATCAATGCAAAGCAGTCGTGAAGGAGCATCTGCCTGGACTAGTGTATCGTCCGCATTCAACATTCCGCGCATGCGCAGACAGGGAATTGTGGGAAAAGGGAATGAAAATAGACGTTTTGGGGTTTAGGTGGGCCACTAGTGGTCTGTTGGAGTCGAGCCAGGTATCAATGTGAAGCACACGTGATGGTGCATCCGACTGGGTGGGTGTGGGGTAGGAATATCGTCATTCTGCGCATGCGCAGGCAGACACTAGTATGGAAATATACATTTTGAGGCCGATATGCACCACTATTGGTCCGAATGTGTCTAGGGAAGTGTTATTTTGTAACTCTTGGGGTGTACACCACGACTTGAAGGGATGTCTACGTCACCTGTGACGTCACTGGTGACGTCATCAGTGAGTAGTAGCGAAAGCGGGAGTTTCGGAGGTGCATTTTTTACTCACTCACTCACTCACACTCACTGACTCACTCACTCACTGACTCACTCACACTGACTCACTGACTCACTGACTCACTCAATCACTCACTTACTCACTCACTCACTCACCGTCGTTAGTGCGTCCATGCGTTAAGACGGGCGTTGGGGACGCCTCACTCACTCACTCACTCACTCACTCACTCACTCACTCACTCACTCACCCACCACTCACTCACACTCACACTGACTCACTCACTCACTCACACTGACTCACTCACACTCACTCACTCACTCACTCACTCACTCACTCACTCACTCACTCACTCACTCACTCCTCACTCACTCACTCACTCACACTCACTCACTCACTCACTCGCTCACTCTCATATGTACAGACACCGCCACACACCAATAATACCACCACCAACACCACCACCAACGCCACCACCAACGCCACCAACGCCACTACCAACGCCACCACCAACGCCACCAACGCCACCACCAACGTCACCACCAAAGCCACCAACGCCACCACCGGCCGTTGACGGTGGTGGTGGTAGCTCCCCGTGTGGCAGAACTCTTGGATCGGAGCTCTCGGAGCTCAAAGCTTGCGGCGCTCGGAAATGACGTCATCGCAGGCATGCGCGTGTACCTGTGCTGCACCCTCGGAGCTCCGGAGCTCTTGGAGCTCGGAGCTTCGGAGCTCTTGGAACTCGGAGCTCGGAGCTCGGAGCTCCGGAGCTCTTGGAGCTCGGAGCTCCGGAGCTCTTGGAGCTCGGAGCTCCGGAGCTCTTGGAACTCGGAGAGGCTTTCCCAACATCTTTGAGGCGTCCCCAACGCCCGTCTTAACGCATGGACGCACTAACGACGGTGAGTGTGTGAGTGAGTGAGTCTTCCGGTTCCGGTCACGTGACAGTAAACATGGAAAAACCCGGATGTAAGATGAGGACCTGGATGTAAGTTTTAGGACCCGGATGTAAAACTACAGTACCCAGGGAAGTGACCTTTGACCCTGCGCTACTCGGAAGTGACATCATCGTACGCACACACATGCCTGGTGCACCCACACCCTAGTGTACCCTATGCCCTACGGGCTATAGGGTACAGGGTGCACCACGTAAGTGTGTGTGTGTGCCTGCGTACGATGACGTCACTTCCGAGTAGCGCAGGGTCAAAGGTCACTTCCCTGGGTACTGTAGTTTTACATCCGGGTCCTCATCTTACATCCAGGTCCTCATCTTACATCCGGGTTTTTCCATGTTTACTGTCACGTGACCGGAACCGGAAGACTCACTCACTCACACACTCACCGTCGTTAGTGCGTCCATGCGTTAAGACGGGCGTTGGGGACGCCTCAAAGATGTTGGGAAAGCCTCTCCGAGTTCCAAGAGCTCCGGAGCTCCGAGCTCCAAGAGCTCCGGAGCTCCGAGGGTGCAGCACAGGTACACGCGCATGCCTGCTATGACGTCATTTCCGAGCGCCGCAAGCTTTGAGCTCCGAGAGCTCCGATCCAAGAGTTCTGCCACACGGGAGCTACCACCACCACCGTCAACGCCCGGTGGTGGCGTTGGTGGCGTTGGTGGTGGCGTTGGTGGCGTTGGTGGTGGCGTTGGTGGCGTTGGTGGTGGCGTTGGTGGCGTTGGTGGTGGCGTTGGTGGTGGTGTTGGTGGTGTGTGTGTGTGGTGGTATTATTGGTGTGTGGTGGTGTCTGTACATATGAGTGAGTGTGAGTGAGTGAGTGAGTGAGTGAGTGAGTGAGTGAGTGAGTGAGTGAGTGAGCGAGTGTGAGTGAGTGAGTGAGTGAGTGAGTCAGTGTGAGTGAGTGAGTGAGTGTGAGTGAGTGGGTGAGTGAGTGAGTGAGTGAGTGAGTGAGTGAGTGAGTGAGTGAGTGAGTGAGTGAGTGAGAGTGAGTGAGTGAGTGGTGGGTGAGTGAGTGAGTGAGTGAGTGAGTGAGGCGTCCCCAACGCCCGTCTTAACGCATGGACGCACTAACGACGGTGAGTGAGTGAGTAAGTGAGTGATTGAGTGAGTCAGTGAGTCAGTGAGTGAGTCAGTGTGAGTGAGTGAGTGAGTGAGTGAGTGAGTGAGTGAGTGAGTGAGTGAGTGAGTGAGTGAGTGAGTGTAAGTGAGTGAGTGAGTGAGTAAAAAATGCACCTCCGAAACTCCCGCTTTCGCTACTACTCACTGATGACGTCACCAGTGACGTCACAGGTGACGTCGACATCCCTTCAAGTCGTGGTGTACACCCCAAGAGTTACAAAATAACACTTCCCTAGACACATTCGGACCAATAGTGGTGCATATCGGCCTCAAAATGTATATTTCCATACTAGTGTCTGCCTGCGCATGCGCAGAATTACGATATTCCTACCCCACACCCACCCAGTCGGATGCACCATCACGTGTGCTTCACATTGATACCTGGCTCGACTCCAACAGACCACTAGTGGCCCACCTAAACCCCAAAACGTCTATTTCCATTCCCTTTTCCCACAATTCCCTGTCTGCGCATGCGCGGAATGTTGAATGCGGACGATACACTAGTCCAGGCAGATCCTCCTTCACGACTGCTTTACATTGATACCTTATACAACTCCATTGGCCCATTAGGGGCTCACCTAGATCCCAAAACGTCTATTTACATACACTTGGTCTACTGCGCATGCGCATAATGACGTCAGTTCCACGTGTCACCCATTCTGTCGGATGCGCCTTCACGAATGCTTCACATGGATACCTCATACGACTCCATAGGACCAAGAGTGGCCCACCTAGGCCCCAAAACATCTATTTCCATACCCTTTTCCCATAATTCCCTGTCTGTGCATGCGCAGAATGGTGACAACGCCCGAGCCGCTAGTCCAGTCAGATGCCCCCTCGTGTGTGCTTCACATGGATACCTCACTCGACCCAATCGGCCCACTAGGGGCTTACCCAGACCCCAAAACGTCTATTTCCATACCCTTTTCCCACAATTCCCTGTCTGCGCATGCGCAGAATGTTAAACACGGACCAGACACTAGTCCAGGCGGATGCCCCCTCATGTGTGCTTCACACCGATACCTCACTCGACCCAATCGGCCCACTAGGGGCTGCCCTAGATCCCAAAACGTCTATTTTCATACACTTGGTCTACTGCGCATGCGCAGAATGACGTCAGTTCCACGTCATACTAGTCCAGGCGGATGCCCCCTCACGTATCCTTTACAACGATACCTCACTCGACCTCATCGGACGATTTGGGGCCCACCTCGACCGCAAAATGTCTATTTTCATACCCTTTTCCCACAATTCCCTGTCTGCGCATGCGCAGAATGGTGACAACGCCCGAGCCGCTAGTCCAGTCAGATGCCCCCTCATGTGTGCTTCACATTAATACCTCACTCGACCCAATCGACCCATTAGGGGCTCACCTAGATCCCAAAACGTCTATGTCCATACCCTTTTCCCACAATTCCCTGTTTGCGCATGCGCAGAATGGTGACAACGCCCGAACCACTAGTGCAGTCAGATGCCCCCTCATGTGTGCTTCACATTAATACCTCACTCGACCCAATCGGCCCAATAGTGGCTCCCCTAGATCCCAAAAGGTCTATTTCCATACCCTTTGCTTTGGCGACCGCGCATGCGCAGAATGACATATTTCAACCCCGCACCCAGCCCATCAGATGCCCCTTCACGAATGCTTCACTTTGATACCTCACTGAACTCCATCGGACCATTAGGGGCTCCCCTAGCTCCAAAACGTCTATTTCCATACCCTTGGTCCACCGCTCATGCGCAGAATGACGCTATTTCAACCCCACACCCAGCCCCCTTGCATAAGCTTCACAATGATACCTCATACGACCCCATCGAATCATCCATACCCCATACAGGCATTTTCTCGTATAGATTTAATATGCAAATGTTGGAATCAGGGAAGATAATCCGGCATTTGACAAAAACTACAAAAGTGCATCAAGAGTTACCTCCCCCTAGATTGGAACTCTTCTGTGTTGGGCTAGTTTTGTCAAAATACTCGCTTCTGATTGGCTGTCGCTGTGACGTCAGCGGTCATAAGCAAATTTTTGAGGTCATTTAAAGGTCAACCCAAACGCTCTAAATATAAAAAAATAGTCCTTTCGATTCTGAAAATAATGATATTTTTTTCATAATTTTGTGCAGTCTGGTTGGCGATATATTGCCGTTTGAAAGGTGAAAATCGCTCTCCTGTCAATTCCAGCTGTGACGTCACGGAGGGAAGCCGTCTTGTATTCTCTATGTTAAAGCCGTATACCACAGTCGTATGTAGCTGCTGATTTCTGGAGATTTTCGGAGTATCGGGGCATCATTTTTAAATATGCCGCGACGTTGTGTAGTGGGAGGTTGCAGTTTTACTACAGATGACGGTGTTAGTATTCATTTGTGGCCCAAAGACGAGAAAATCGCTGCAAATTGGACGAAATTTGTACGCAACACGAGAGTGTGGAAAGAGCACAGGGACGAGATTCCACTATATTGCATATACCACCCCATCTAACACATCAGATAAATCAAGGGAGGTAAGGTTGAAATGTACTTTTCCGCCAAAAATTACCGGATTTCAGAGGCTCGTTTGAGAACAAATGAACGCAATTTATTCATACCTGGCGGTGTTCTGGTTTTCTGTTACACTTCATACCACAAATCCCGGCTCGTATATGGCGCTGCGGTGCATAGTTTTTGTAAAATCCTCTCTCAAATCAGCGGTTAAATTCTCCCGCTTCGAGCATCTTCACGGACGTTGAAATTGGAGCCATATGCAAGAGGGACTGCCGTAGCCTCGAACCCGAGATCATAACAATTACATCACGCACCACGAACAACGCTGACTGACTGTTTACACTATTCAGAGACTCTATAATAAAGTTTTTATTATTATTATAGTCTCTGCACTAATGCAGTGGGCAGTGCGCGAAATTCAAAACTGTGAAACGTGTCCGTCAATCCAAGATTGTGCGTGACATAATTGTTAGAATTTCGGGTTCGAGGCTACGGCAGTCATTCAACGTCCGTGAAGATGCTCGAAGCGGGAGAATTTAACCGCTGATTTGAGAGAGGATTTTACAAAAACTATGCACCGCAGCGCCATATACGAGCCGGGATTTGTGGTATGAAGTGTAACAGAAAACCAGAACACCGCCAGGTATGAATAAATTGCGTTTATTTGTTCTCAAACGAGCCTCTGAAATCCGGTAATTTTTGGCGGAAAAGTACATTTCAACCTTACCTCCCTTGATTTATCTGATGTGTGGGATGGGGTGGTATATGCAATATAGTGGAATCTCGTCCCTGTGGGAAAGAGGGCCCGAGCCAGTACTCGTATAATTTGCTCGGCACATTTTGACAGAAAGACATCATTCGAGGACATCTACAGCGTAGCAGTTGAATTCGGGTACAAACCAAAACTAAAGAGAACAGCTGTTCCAACTATCAAACGTAAGAACAATCAGAATGTGACGGCAAAGAAATCGGACAAGGAGAATCTATCACGGACATCGGCTGAACGAACCTAGCCTGCAAGCGAGGCCTCGGGCAGGGAGACGGCTGTACATGCCCTGCTCGCTCTCCCGTGGCATTTGTTGCTTGAGCACCTACAGGTTAGACTGGATGAGTCTCTATTTCATATATACACGTTTAACCATTTGTTCCAATGTGTCTTAATGTCTGTATTTGTATGATCAATTTTATTCATTCTATGTATGCGTTTTTAGCCAAATGTTGGCACAAACTTCACGCAAATAAATTATCTAAATTATATACTATTTAATAATAATAATAAAATGATCTTTCATAAATATATATACGTTTGATAAGTAAATAAATAAAAAACACCAATTGGAGTGAATGGCTGTAGATACAGAAGTGATAATTATACTTTCACAATCCCTTGACATTTGAGATTGTGAGAATATCATTCGATTTCAATTTAATTGAGGTAATTTGTCGAAAATTGAGCAAATGTGAATGCCGATCCACTCACCACGGCTTACTTTTCGCCATGAATGTCCAAATATATCAAACTATATAATTCTGAAATTGGTATTTCATGGGGATTATGGGAAAACAAACAAAATTCAAGTCGGACGTATATCAGTAGAGTTATCAACAGTTTACTGTCCATACTGCCGAATCCCGGAGTTTATCCCTTCGAAAAGGCTGCCTCGGTCAGTAACAACAATAACAACACAGATGTGCTCGTTCGTTACATCACAGAATCGTTCTACATTCAATACAGTTTGAAATATATGGACATTTGGTCTTATAGATGACGATAATAAGGTTTCGAGTCAAGTTGCATACCAATCTGTATTCAACAAACGACCTCTCCGAATCCTGTCGTCGTCGAGTTCCACGTTGTCAGAGTGGTTGTCACTGTCAGAATCGGAGCCGTACGGCTAAAATTGATAGGGCTGAATTCCGCCGTTGGTCTGCAAACAACTGTTAATTTGCCCGTCATCATCCTCCTCTGTGTCTATTTCATCTTCTTGGCGAAAAATATTTCCATCTAAGCAGCTGATATCGCTCGAATCGACATCTGAACCGGAGCTCTGACTGCACTCGCTTGCCATGTTATCCGCTGTTTTTTCTCGGGCAACTTCCCTGCGTGACGTCATCAACCCAGCTGTGAAAGTGTGGAAAAGCCCACTTTGCTCCCATATTACGTGTGTTTCTGATCAGATTAGAATTTTTTCAATATTTTTTTCATACAAAGTGAAGTATGAACTATGATTTTTAAGGATTTTTAGACCAAAAAAAATTCCGTTTGGGTTGACCTTTAAGTGCAAAGGGGTCAATGGAACCTTTTTTAGCCTTATACTACTACTGCGGTGGATATTATTTCAGTGTTTTTTGCTATTCTGATGTTTCACGCAATTTTCGGGGTTTTCGCTAATTTCCAGTGTTTTCATGTGGTCGTTTGAATTGTTCTTCTCTCTTGAACATGAATTTCCAGTGTTTTCGTATGGAAATGGTTGCAGTTTCTTGAGAATGAATAAAAAAAAATCAGGGATAAATTTTGAAAAATAGAAAATGAATCTAAGAGGATGACAAGAAAAGTGAGAAAATGCGAAAGTGAAATCTTGAAAATTAGAGAAAGGCAGAAAATTGGAAAGATCAATGCATGGCCCTAACAGGCCACCGTGGTAAGATCCTTCACATTAAAAACACCGAGAATGCATACCTGTCGTTTACTCCGTTGTGACGTAGACCAGTCTCCGTGCACTCGGCAACGTCAACGCTGAACGGCCTGAGAGACTTGACCGGATAAACATAGAGGGCTGCCACCTTCCCAACCAACACGAAATTCTGTCGACGCTTTCGACCCATCCATGATAAAACTCCCAGCTTTAACAACGCTCCCGCTGCCAGAGCTCCGAACACTAGCGATGGGTCAGACATATTTAATTCGGCTTGTACTTGGATGTTAGCCAAGAACGTGATCCACTAACATAAAAAAGTACACATGGAAAACATATATAGTACAGGATATTAGAGTATTAAGTATGTCAGGGCAGTAGGCTCCATGATCAGTGTAACAGATATGCTCACTGGATATGTTCAGATGTGGTCGAGCGACGGTATTCTGCTAACCTCTCAAGCTCAGCCTGCCTTAATAACAAGTACATTGCAGAAAATCACACAATCGAGTCATCTTATGGTTGGCCATCTCTGCCATAATCCGTCATTATATACCACAATATAATATATTGATAGGATGTCGATAAATATTATACACTGGTATACTATGGTATACAAGCGCTGAATGAGCGCAAAGACCTCCGTCGAGGCAACAGGGTCAGTAGGGGAATAGTACATCACTGAATAACATAGGGCCGGATGCCAAGCTCAATTTTGCATTTGTTGACGTGAACTTCACCAATGGTAATTAACGTGAGATTGAGGGTTCCCCACTAGCATGTCCAGCTAGGGATGTGGAAGTCACATTCCCCGCAAATAATATTTCTTTGATTTCACGTGCTTGAAATATTGGGGTATGGAATAGAGTATATTGCATTAAGGTGCAGGAATGGTTATTATTGTCTCGCATGCTATTTAGCAGATCTGCTACTTCGCAAATAATTTCTAAAATCAGTGATATTTAGAAAGGGGTGTGCTACTTTGAAGATAATTTCTAGGATTACTGCTAGTTAGCACTTTGACTTGCCTGTTCCCAAATGAAATATATTGTATAATTAGCACAAATACTAAATATTGAATATTTCTTTCTAAATTGCAGCCATGATAAATATTGAATATTTCTTCGAAATCGCAGCTGGTCTGTGCAACTCCTCTGACAATAACAGGGATTATTCTATCGTTCTTCCTGGTTAAACAACGCGCATGCGCTGTTATGTAAGGAGTTTTAAGACAGTCGCAAGTACATTTTCATTTGTGGTCTGTGCAACTCCACTCAGACAATAACAGATTATTCTATCGTTCTTCCTGGTTAAACAACGCGCATGTGCTGGTATATAGGCTGTTTAACCCTATCTGGGCTGGGCTTTTGGGGATCTGTCGTGGCCTAGGGGGGGGGGGGAATGGCCCCTCTAATTATTTTTCTGACCCCTTGAGCTAGGGGGCTGAAACTTACCACACTATACCCTTGGGTCAAGCCCTACCACAAAATGTAAAAACATCCAAGATGGCCGACTTGATGACGTCACAGTGACGTCATTTTCAAAAACGACATTTTTTGGTCGATTTTTCGATCAGATTTTCCGAATTTTTTATTTATGCAATTTCTCCGCAAAAACAGCATGATAAATTAGTAAATATTAATGTCATGTGAATAAAATAGTTTTTAACCACTTTTCATAGCAGAAAAGCAGAAATTTTGAAGAAATATGACAAAAACATCACTTTTCTGGGACCGACATGGCCGGCCATCTTGAATTTACCCATGATCCTTTCGTCGGGGAGTCATACAAATAGGCTCAAAATGACCCCAATATCATAAACTATAAAGTCACGAAGTTTCAGCTCTCCATTTTTGTCGTTCCGGAGATAGCGCAGAAAGTTTGGTAGGGAGGCCATAATGCCCCCCCCCCCCTCCCAGGCCAGGTAGGGTTAAGACAGTCCCAGGTAATGCTTGATTGGTGCCTACAGAACGAGCGATATAAAGGCAACCTCACTGATGCAGACAGCTGACATGTGTTCAGACTTACTGGCACAACAAACCAATCACTCAACGATGACCGAAGGTGTTTCGGAGACAATCGGTCCCTTTCATTGTAATTTCGAAAGAAACAAAACGCCAATCAACATCTTCCTTTGGTACTTGACTGCATCAATCAAATTATATTCTAATTAGATGATATTATAAAGATGCTAAATATTGAATATATTGTCCTTTCTCCGACACGGTGTTACAGATATTTTAATGCGAATCTCTTCTAATTATAGTAGATTATAAATGTGCTAAATATTGAATATATTGCCTTTTCTCTGAAAAGACTCTTGTGGATATTTAACTGCGAATCTCTTCTATTTAGTATAGATTATAAAAGTGCTAAATATTGAATATATTGTCTTTCCCAGACGCCAGCTACATATTTAAGTGCGAATCTTTTCTAATTATATGATATTATCAAAGTGCTAAATATTGAATATATTGTCTTTCCCAGACGCTAGCTATATATTTAACTGCGAATCTTTTCTAATTATATGATATTATAAAGGTGCTAAATATTGAATATATTGTCTTTTCCCAGACGCCCGATAGATACTTAACTGCGAATCTCTTCTAATTAGATGATATTATCAAAGTGCTAAAATATTCAATATATTGTCTGCTCTCAAACGTCCCCTACATATTTAAATGCGAATATATTCTAATTAGATGATATTATAGAGGTGCTAAATATTGAACATATTGTCCTTTCTCCGACACGGTGTTACATATATTTTGATGCGAATCTCTTCTAATTATAGTAGATTATAAAAGTGCTAAATATTGAATATATTGTCTTTTCTCCGAAAAGGGTCTTGTGGATATTTAACTGCGAATCTCTTCTAATTATATGATATTATCAAAGTGCTAAATATTGAATATATTGTCTTTCCTAGACGCCAGCTACATATTTAAGTGCGAATCTTTTCTAATTATATGATATTATAAAGATGCTAAATATTGAATATCTTGTCTTTCCCAGACGCCAGCTACATATTTCACTGCGAATCGTTTCTAATTATATGATATTATAAAGGTGCTAAATATTGAATATATTGTCTTTTTCCAGACGCCAGATAGATACTTAACTGCGAATCTCTTCTAATTAGATGATATTATCAAAGTGCTAAATATTCAATATATTGTCTGCTCTCAAACGTCACCTACATATTTAAATGCGAATATATTCTAATTATATGATATTATAAAGGTGCTAAATATTGAATATATTGTCCTTTCTCCGACACGGTGTTACATATATTTTGATGCGAATCTCTTCTAATTATAGTAGATTATAAAAGTGCTAAATATCGGATATATTGTCTTTTCTCGAAACGAGTCTTGTGGATATTTAACTGCGAATCTCTTCTATATAGTATAGATTATAAAAGTGCTAAATATTGAATATATTGTCTTTTCCCAGATGCCAGCTACATATTTGAGTACGAATCTTTTCTAATTATATGATATTATAAAGGTGCTAAATATTGAATATATTGTCTTTTCCCAGATGCCAGATAGATACTTAACTGCGAATCTCTTCTAATTAGATGATATTATCAAAGTGCTAAATATTCACTATATTGTCTGTTCTCAGACGTCAGCTACATATTTATGTGCGAATCTATTCTAATTAGATAATATTATAAAGGTGCTAAATATTGAATGTATTGTGCTTTCTCCGACACGGTGTTACAGATATTTTAATGCGAATCTCTTCTAATTATAGTACATTATAAAAGTGCTAAATATTGAATATATTGTCTTCTCTCTGAAAAGACTCTTGTGGATATTTAACTGCGAATCTCTTCTATTTAGTATAGATCATAAAAAGTGCTAAATATTGAATATATTGTCTTTCCCAGACGCCAGCTACATATTTAAGTGCGAATCTTTTCTAATTATATGATATTATAAAGGTGCTAAATATTGAATATATTGTCTTTCCCAGACGTCAGCTAAATATTTAACTGCGAATCGTTTCTAATTATATGATATTATAAAGGTGCTAAATATTGAATATATTGTCTTTTCCAGACGCCAGATAGATACTTAACTGCGAATCTCTTCTAATTAGATGATATTATCAAAGTGCTAAATATTCAATATATTGTCTGCTCTCAAACGTCACCTACATATTTAAATGCGAATATATTCTAATTAGATGATATTATAAAGGTGCTAAATATTGAATATATTGTCCTTTCTCCGACACGGGGTTACATATATTTTGATGTGAATCTCTTCTAATTATAGTAGATTATAAAAGTGCTAAATATCGAATATGGGATATTTAACTGCGAATCTCTTCTATATAGTATAGATTATAAAGGTGCTAAATATTGAATATATTGTCTTCTCTCTGAAAAGACTCTTGGGGATATTTAACTGCGAATCTCTTCTATTTAGTGTAGATTATAAAAAGTGCTAAATATTGAATATATTGTCTTTCCCAGACGCCAGCTACATATTTAAGTGCGAATCTTTTCTAATTAGATGATATTATAAAGGTGCTAAATATTGAATATATTGTCTTTCTCGGACGCCAGCTAGATATTTAACTGCGAATCTCTTCTAATTAGATGATATTATCAAAGTGCTAAATATCCAATATATTGTCTGTTCTCAGACGTCAGCTACATATTTATGTGCGAATCTATTCTAATTAGATGATAGTAAAAAGGTGCTAAATATTGAATATATTGTCCTTTCTCCGACACGTTGTTACAGATATTTTAATGCGAATATATTCTAATTAGACTAGATTATAAAAGTGCTAAATATTGAATATTGATGCTATTAAAGTAACCCACCTTTCTGCCTACTGCGAAGTTTAGCAAAAATATCTGCACAATATTGCCAAGTATGCTATATAGCACCATGTTAAAGCATAGGAAATTTGAAAAGTATCTAAAAAAAAGCCAATCCTGCACCTAACTCGTATATTGATGGAAAACCTGGAATACTGCTTGAGACATTAGGCCCCTTCCCACCCACACCTCCCCATGAGAGGACACCCCCACCCAAATCAACACGTTAGCGGCAGAAATGAGACCCTGTGTGCCTAGTTTTACCAACTTGCTTGTGATTTTATGGTATAGGCCCTACACATCAACATTTCATATTTTGTATGTGTACAGTATAGCATCCTCATTGGCAGAATCCTCTACAAAACACATCTGATTTTACCGACACTTCGTTCTGATCTGTCTCAGCATCATGTGCTGATTCAATGAGCTCGGAATAATTTTGTATACTGGTGTTACAGGTCACCTTCACCATAATGTATCAATTACCATGGACTTGTATCACATTCATATTGAATGGTGATGGCTGATGAGAATATTGCCCATATGGAACAAATGGCTGGATTCCAGCGAATAAAAAGTTCATGTTAATCATAAACAACATACAATTAATAATACTATCAACTAATTATGTATATTCCTTGTCGACATCAATATAATACAGACAATATTATGACTGAATCAGGGTAACAGATATCCAAGGGTATATATGTCTACACTAAACTGAAGGAGATGCATGATGCGTATTATATTATGTTGTAAAACTTCACTTGCTAATCTCGATTATGTTGCTTATTGTGAAAATAAATGAAGTTATGAAAATAAATTTAGTATGATTGCCCAGTACCCTCAAATTAGAAATATCTTCAGCAGCTAAAGTTAAGCCAATCATAACAATATATAACACCATGGTACTCAGGAAATGAAGTCTTTGTTTCTAGAAGCTAAATCATTTCTGACACATTCAAGTCCTCACCTGGTCAAGGGACATAATTTTGTAAAAAAAAAAAAGCAAAAAAAAAACAAGTATAGATCCACACTGGCGCAGATCAGAAAGTTTTATGACCTTTGCTGATATTTGTGGAGCATGCTGCAGGACTTCAACTTTCATGAATCTAATATTATCCACACAATCCCATTCTACATGATATTTTTGCCATAGCACCGATAAACTAGATCCCTTCATTTATGTGGTCTAGATCCAGGAGCTATTGGGGGCTGCAGGTTTTGTAAAAGTTAGATCCAATTATTCTGAGAGAAGGAATGAAGTCCGGCATGGTTGTTTTAAGTTAAAACTGGGCATCCTTGAAAATGTCTGACCGATTGACACATGTATCACTCTGCCGGTCATCATTACATGCGTAATGTTTATTTCCTGAGGAATCAGCTGATATCCAATGTGGGGGGGGGGGGGGTTGTGGCCAATCACTGACTCTGATGCTTATGTGCTTCATGGCCTACGTGACAGGTTTATGGACTTTACAACATGTTGGCAGAAGATTATTGTATCTTACATCAAGTTCATGGCTGGAACTATGAAATAAATTTAAAGGTAAACATATGCCATTTACATAGCATTGTACATGTATATGTGCTATGTCGCTGTAAATTGCAGGATTAGTGGTCTGTGGACTGCGTGATACAGTTACGGGCAGCGGCACATGTCTGCAGAAGTTTTTCAATGCTCTCCAGGTAAATGCCATGACTGGAATATGAAATTAATTCAAAAGTAAGCATGCCATATATGACATTGTACATGTATAAGCTTATACATGTGACATGTTGCTGTGAATCACACGTTTTTTGGCTTGTGAACTACATGATACTGTTATGGGCAGCAGCACATGTTTGCAGAAGTTTACTGATGGTTTTCCAGTCCGAAACAGGCAGGGAAATATGAATTTGACCCAAAAATCAACCGGACTATTACACAAAAATACTACAACATAGTACATGTTGTTTGTGTTGAAGTTTCGCACAATTTGGATTTCACGGACTACGTGACAGGTTTATCATGTACGACACATGTTGGCGGAACTTTATTGATTGTTTTCCAGTCCGAAACAGGCAGGAAAATATGAATTCGCAGAAAAAAAGCAAACCTGCATTTTACATGATAAAGACATAAATTTGGTACATGTGCTGCGCGTTGATAAATCGCACAATTTTGATTTGGCAGACTACGTGAAAGTCTTATGGGCTACGGGACATGTTGTCACAAGTTTTCCAATGCATTCCCAGTCCCAAGCAAGGAAGGAAATATGAATTTGACCCAAAAATCAATATGACTATTACACAAAAATGCTACAATATTGTACATGTTGTTTGCGTTGAATTTTCGCACAATTTGGATTTCAAGGACTACGTGACAGGTTTATCATCTACACCACATGTTATCAAAACTTTGCTAATGGTTTATTAATTTGAAACAGGCAGGGAAATATGAATTTGCAGAAAAAAGCAAACCTGCATATTACATAATAAATACATGAATTTGGTACATGTGCTGCGCGTTGATAAATCGCACAATTTTGATTTGGCAGACCACGTAAAAGTCTTATGGGCTACGGGACATGCTGGTGGAAGTTTTTCAATGCATTTCCAGTCTCAATCAAGCATGGAAATATAAATTTGACCCAAAAGTAAACATGAATTTTGAATAAAAACAAAGAAAAATAGCACATGTTGTTTGCGTTGAAGTTTCATACAATTTGGGTTTCACAGACTATGAGACAGGTTTGCCATCTACGTTATATATCAGTGGAAGATTACGGATACTTTTTCCGGGCCCAAACATGCAGCAAAATAAAAAATAAACGAAAAATAAAACATGCATTTTACACAACATTACAAGTATATGGACCACGCCCCCTTTGTTCGGTTATTGATTTAACGACTAACTGGCTATAGTTCGATGGATCGAGACTGATCTGCGCTAGAACATATGTCATAGAACATGTTCGCATAGATCTGGAGTAATGAAACACTCTTGGAAACAAGAAATGACTCAAAATACAAACCCGGAAATGGAAAACAACAACCCCATGTAATGTTTATACAGGTGGATTTTTTCGTGTTTTTTGTCTTTTGATCACGGATCGAGACAGGTGTCTCTTATAGGACATGTCAGAGGACATTTTCGCATTAATGTGCAGTCGTGGGAGAGGCAAGGAACTAAGAAATAAACCAAAATGTATTCATGGATAGACCACGACACGGCAACAACACCGAAAACGCCAATTTCCGAGTGCTGATTTGGTTGATCAGGGAGAGATTAGCGATCAGTAATAATGGTGACATACGAAAGAGGAAAAATAAAAGCTGGAACAGTGTAAAAATATATAAACTATGTATAAATATGACTAAATATTTGGAATATTGGAAATGACTCACAGTAAATAATTCTCCCGTACGGCGGCTGACATCTTGGTTTGCGCGACCTTGGTGACCTTCCCCACCGTAAATTTTATTTCGGGAAATAGAGCCTAATAACGTGTTTGCTGGTGGAAAGGGAATATTTCCTGCCTCCTAGATTTTCACAAGCTTTCGTTTGATGGGGAAAAGAGGGAGAGAAAGGGTGTAGTTTAGCCAAAGGGGGGAGAGGAAATCTGACCTGATTTGGCAAGGTCGTTTGAGGTTCACAGGACCGGATAGCTCTAGTTTCGAGATTGAGGTGGAACCCGACTACAGAAGCAAGGCCCACTGCAATGCAGTGCAATGGGGAACCCCATTATTTCAATTGTGTCCAAAGAAATGTGCCTCAAGATTTCGTCGGGAGCCATGACGATCCCTATTGGAAATACTATGAGTCGTGGGTTCCCCATATGACAATTATTTGGCGGGAGATTTCACGTTGCGCTCCTTAGACCTCCGTCGATCAATCAACCAAGCTGCCAAAAATCTCTTTTTTTGGATGCCTGTATATAATATATACAATGTTACAAATATTTATAGGACGCCAATAATTTATTTTGTACCGTAGTATAAAATCGCCAAGCCTGCCATAAATTCGTATTTACAGGTTGCCTATAAACAATAGGTACCATGGTATGAAATCGTTTAGTCGACGTAAGTACGGATTTTTGGTTCTTTAAACCGATGTTTCCGAGAATTTACAAATCTTTTGCCGAGCAGCCTAGCTACTCCTACCCGTACCTTTGCCGAGCAGCCTACTCCTACCCGTACCTTCTTTCAAGATTTGACGGGAACATGTGGCGATCTAAATTGTACTCTTTTGGAGGCTAGGTTCAAATTTGACCGTTGGAATGTGGAAAATCGCAGCCCCGATAACACAGCAAGACACGGGGTGAATGTTCTAATTGTTTGGTATGAAATGTAGGCGGAAGATGACAAATCCACCGTCAAATCGCGTGCAGAATAGACAGCGCCAGTTAAACTCCCTTCGCAGCTCTTCGCACGCATTTAGCACTATGAAATATATCTTTATATTGATTATGCTTGATAAAGAACATTCATCTGTTCGTTTGGGAGATGGTGTTTGTGTTCAGGACCACATAATACGTGGCATCCAGCAGTAATAATATATATGCGGAGTAGCACTGCTGGGAGTTTGACTCACGCGGTAGAAAATCGAGCTACTTTCGATTTGCTCAGGTGACCATATGTCCACGCTTGTAACAAATATTCTTGATACAACATCACGTTATTTACGAGCTACGGTTAAAATTATTTTGTACCGTGGTATATATCATTTTATACCATGATATAAAATATAAACTTGCGGCAGAGATGGTCAACCATATCATCTTACCGAGCAAAAGGGAATTTTGCATTTCATTAAATACTTACGGTACTAGTTTCTACGTATGATAGTATAATACGTTCAGATGATGATAAGAGTGTTGTTGCATGGTCGTAGTGGGCACAGCTGTTCAAATATATCGAAAATGAACACATACATCGCGTATATCGCGTGTAGACATCAAAGTTCGACAGTACGCTCTCCATCTATGGTTGGCCATCCCTGCCACAATTCGTCAATTTATACCATGGTATAAAATATTAATAGGATGCCTGTAAATATTTTGTACCTTGGTATAAAATGCCAAGCCTGCCATAATTCGTATTCATAGGATGTCTATAATTATATGGTACCATGGTATAAAATCGCCAAGCCTGCCATAATTCGTATTTATAGGATAGTATTATATAAAGCGTAAATTGGCGCGCATTTAGAGGTAGATAACTCTGTCAACCTGAACCATCTGGGTCATCCATACGCGGTAAGACTGACCCTGACTTTACCAACGTAACCCTAACGTAACCGCCATTTTTTAGTCATGTGCTGTCCCCATTCGGAACTCCCGAGCGGAAATCTACGAAGGGGACTGATTCTACGCTCGGGGGACGACAACATGAATTTCCTATGAATCTCCAGATGTGACGCGCCGGAACGGTTTAATACGCATGGCTCCGAAGCCCAATCACTCTCGCGGAAGCCTTAATCCCCGATCAGCAAATATTTCCCTGCGAGTCTCTGATTTACGTCAGATATTCTAAAAACTGTTTATTCTTTTCATTCGAAGCACGTTTCAATAGAAAACCATCAGTTTAAATGGTACACACGCCACGTATTGGCAAGATATAATTCCCGTGACGTCACTGACAGTTCCCTGACAGACCGAAACACACGTGACCACGCTCTAGTCCAATATGGCGTCAATGGCTTTCGAGGGACATCTCAAACCGGAGATCCCCGAGAAGTTGCGAATGGTGCTGTCCCAGTTGTTCAAAATTACAGATCTACAACACCTCTTGGATGATACGGAAGTTATTCATATCTGTATCTTTTGTAAGCTCAGACAATATATGTTTCAGAAATAGTATGAAAAGCCCGTACTTTATCAGATTTCTCGAGTCTGATCTCCGAAGACCGAACAGTATACGGTAAAGTATCGGATATCGCTACGTAATAATGGCGACACACGTTTCGCAAGCCATATTATGGATGGCGAAATGTACGCAAGTGATAACTCTGTTTGAACAATTCCTGGTTATCTCCCTTGATTCGCACATTTCTGCCCTTAAATAAGCGCCAATTTCCCCTTTTACCACTTATCAAATTGACGTCACTATGGCGTCACACCCGGTCACGTGACATCGGGGTCACAGGTCACATCCATGTCAAAAATCGCTTCGGGCACTTGACGGCCCAGCGCGGAAAGTGAGAGGAGAGAAATCCCCAAAATCGTATTGGCACGAAAAAAATACATGAATACATGAGAAGTAAGACTTAAAGTAATAAAGATAGTAGTAGCCAATGTGGGCATTTTGGGGCTGTGAAGGAAGGTGTTTGGGGTACAAATGGACCGAGTTGGGTGTCATCTTGTAGATGTCTGCCTTTAGACGACGAGTGGTACGGTGTTTGTTGGAAGTCGCATCGTGTTTGTTGGAAGTCGAAAAATGTCATTTTGGGGGTTGGAAATGACATATTTGGGCAATCAAGGGACCCATCTTTGATGACCTCGCCGTGTAGATAACGACTTGAGAGATGTCCACGTCATTTGTGACGTCATATGTGACGTCATCAGTACGAGTATTAGCCAAGTTGGGCATTTTGGGGGTGTGAAGGAAGGTGTTTGGGGTAGAGATGGCCCATCGCTGGTCCAAATGTGTACGTGTGCGTGTGTGTGCGTGTGTGTGTGCGTGAATCCCTATATGTACAGACACCACCACCATCACCGGGCGTTGACGCCCGTCAACGCCCTGTGGTGGTGGTATCTCCCGTGGGGCGAAGCTCATGGATCTGATGGGCTAATATCGTAATCTGCGCATGGGCAGTTGGGGTGTAGTAAATAAAGTGGTCATTCTGGAGGTGCGTATGGTGTGTTGAGCTAATATCGTAATCTGCGCATGGGCAGTTGGGGTGTAGTAAGAAAAGTGGTCATTTTGGAGGTGCGTGTGGTGTGTTGAGCGATTGATGGACCGTTCTTGGTCCGAATAAGTCGGGTGAGATGAGCCGCGTTGGGTATGTAGCGTTGCTCTTGTCCAATCAAAAGCCCCCATTTGGGGCTGCACCTGTCATATTCGTTCTTGCCCGTTAGATGTATTCACGACTGGTCTTATCCAATCAAAAGCCGTCCTTTGAGAATGTTCAATGCTCGGTCATGTTCGCTTTGATCCGTATATTTTAATCCTCACCGGGCAGGCCAGGATACCGTTCAAGCAGCATGTCCTGAAACAGTGGTTTGCGCATTCTGATTGCATTTTCCACGGTCTCGGTGGGTGGTAGCAATCGTGGTGCAACATTGTAGCGGTCGTCAACAAAGTTTGCAGCAATTTTGCAACAATGTTTTTTGTATCAAAAATGTTTTTTGTATCACGTTTTTAATCAAAAACTTCTTTAGAAAGATCGTTTCTTATAGAAAAAACTTCTATAAAAACGTCGTTTCTTGCAAATTAAAAAGGACATTGTTAGTATGAAGTACTATTATTTTTTATAAAAAATGCTTTTTCCTTATTAGGTCTCAAAAGTACCTGATAAGGATATATTCGTGTACGCACACACGCGCGCATACACACGCACACACTACTCTACCAGGTAGCCGGCTGGAACAAGGCCCTTATCTCCTCAGAACGCACACCATTGCACGCCTGAAATGGCCGCTTTCGCTACTACTCGTACTGATGACGTCACAGATGAAGTGACAATCCCTCAAGTCATGGTCTACACAACTAGGGCTTCACTTTGACACCTCCCACGACGCATTCGGACCACGGATGGTCCATTTCTACCCCAAATACCTTCCTTCCCACTGCAAAACACCTGTTTTCGCTACTACTCCTACTGATGACGTCATCAATGACGTGGACATGCTTCAAGTCGTGGTCTATACCACGAGAGCTTCACTTTGACACATCACACGACGCATTCGGACCACAGATAGTCCATTTCTACCCCAAACACCTTCCTTCGCACCCCCAAGACGCCCACTTTCGCTATTACTCGTACTGATGACGTCACCGATGACATCACAGACGACCTGGACATTCCTCAAATCGTGGTCTACACTTCGAGGGCTTCAAGATGACACCCCACACGGTCCAAATGAACCTTTAAAATGGAGGCTTTCGCTACTACGACCAGACTGCGCATGCGCCGAATGATGAAACAGGACTACACACCCGTTCAACCCGCCGATACCCCATGAGAACTTCAACATAAGGCTTCATACGGGCCAATTGGACCATTATGGGTCCAGTTCGACCTCAAAAAGTCCATTCCCATGCACGTTTTCTACTGCGCATGCGCAGATAGACGCTATTCCCACCCCACACCCATACAGTTGGACGTTCCCCTACGAGAGATTTACATTGATACCTCCCATGACCCAATCGGACCAACAGTGGCCCATTTCGGTCCCAAAACGTCCCTTCCCATGCCCTTTTCCCACAATTCCCTGTCTGTGCATGCGCAGAATTTTGAAAACGGACGACACATTAGTCCAGTTGGATGGTCCCCCACGAGAGCTTCACAACAATATCGCACTCGACCCATTTGGGCCATTAGTGGCCCACCTCGGCCCCAAAACGTCCATTCTCATGCCCTGTGTCTACTGGGAATGCGCAGAATCACGTCAGTTCCACCCCGCACTCATCCAGTCGGATGCTCCCTCACGCGTGCTTCACACTGATACCTCACTCGACCCCATCGGACGACTAGGGGTCCACCTCGGCCCCAAAACGTCCCTCCCAATATACTTTGTCTACTGCGCATGCGCAAAATGACGTCAGTTCCACACCTCACCCATCCAGTTAGACGTCCCCTCATGAGTGCTTCACACTGATACCTCAATCGACCCAATCGGACCATTAGGGATCCATTGCCCTCCAAAACGCCCATTCCCATATACGTTGCCTACTGCGCATGCGCAGAATGAAGTCAGTTCCACGCCACACCCATCCAGTCGGATGCTCCCCCACGTGTGCTTCGCACTGATACCTCCCACAATACAATCGGGCCATTACGGGCCCACCTCGACCCCAAACATCCACCCCAGCGCTACTTGGCCAGTGCGCATACGCACAGTGACTTTTTGAAAAAATTTCAACCAATGGCTTCGCGACCCCTCCCATGGTGTTCTATGTGGTGAGACGAGAAAAAACCCCAAAAAATAACAAGATCCCACAACCCATACCGCAAAGACCAAGGGTGGGTTTCCCATTTGGTTAAACATTGTGCCGGAATGATCCTACACCATAGCCATATAAAGATCTGCTATGCAGGGGAGGTCAACTCTTGTTGGATCATCACGTGACTGGAAATGACCTCACCGGAGGTGACCTTTGACCCGGATGTGACCTTTGACCCGGATGTGACCTTTGACCTGGATGTGACCTTTGACCGGATGTGACGTCATCGTGACGTCAGCGCCTCGTGACACCACGGACCCTCCTCAGGGACCCTCAGAAAAGAGCCAGAATCGGTCCTTTCCCTACTACTATTAGTAGTATAACCTGATCTTTTGTCCTATTGACCTACTTTTGAGGAGGTCACGGGGAGGTCAAGGTCACTATAGTTCCGGCACTTCCGGTCACGTGTCCGGAAGTTACCTTTGAGGCATGTATTCCTCCACGATGATGCGGTCTGGCGGTGATGCCTTCGCGGGAAGAAGCCTCCGCGGACAGAAAGTAGTCCGCGGTGATGCGTTCGCGGGGAGAAGCCTCCGCGGACAGAAAATAGTCTGTCAAGGGCCTTTTCCCCTGATTCGCATATGACGTCACTATGACGTCACATCCGGTCAGGTCACATCCGGGTTACAGGTCACATCCGCGTCAAAAGGTCAAAGGTCACTTCCGGTCACGTGACGGCCCAGAAATAAGGCCCTAACTAAGACACCAGTGACTCTCGATGTGAATCTCCCGGAATGCATGTATGGAGGATGGTCCCCCACAATATCGCCAGGACTATGCCCAGCATAAATGGCAAGTGAGGAACCCTCAGTTTCTCAACAGAGCTCATTACACGCGGATCGGTCCGCATTGGCACGAAAAAATACATGAAACCATTGGAAGTAACACTTACAGTAATAAACATAATCTATAGGTGTTGAACGATGTTATTATGACGAGTTTATGATCAGTGCGACCCCAGGGTCGAGCGTTTGTTGTCCATTATGTCTCCGCAAAAAATAAACATACAAAATGGCGGCGCTTGATGTGGGGATTCCCCCTTTGACATCACGACATCGATCGCGTAGGCCAAATTCGGGGTTAAAACCCCTGATTCGAACATTTGCATCTATACGGGGAATTATAGGGATGGTCATTTTTCTCTTGTGGATTTTACTATGGGGTGTGGGGTCTTGTTTTCTTCGTCTCACCAGGTAGAACACGATGGGTGGGGTGTAGATGCTAAGCGGTGAATTTTTTTGAAAAGTTCAGGTAGATCTGTATATAGGCCCATACTGACTCAGTGGACAATGTTGGTCCTACTGAGAAACCCGCTCCTGAACATTTGCGGTATGAGTTTTGGGATCTTGTTGTCTTCGCATCGAGATGTAGAACACGATGGGAGGGGTCTCGAAGCTAAGAGGTGAAATTTTTGAAAAGTTCAGGTAAGACTGGATAGGCTCATACTGGCTCAGTGGACAATGGTTGTCCCACTGGGAAACCCACTCCTGGACATTTGCGGTATGGGTTGTGGGATCCTGTTTTCTTCGTCTCGAGTTGTAGGACACGACGGGAGGGGTCTCGAATCTAAGCGGTGCAATTTTTTTTTGAAAAAATCACTGTGTGCATGCCATTGGGCAAGTAGCAATTGGGTGGACGTTTTGGGGGTCTAGGTAAGCCCCTAGTTGTCCGATTGGGTCGAGTGGAGTATAAATGTGAAGCATCCAACTGGGTGTGGCGTGGAACTAACGTCATTCCGCGCATGCGCAGTAGACAAAGGGGTATGGGAATGGACGTTTTTGGGGGGGGGGCGAGGTGGGCCCTAATGGTCCTGAAACGTTTCGTGGGGAATGGATGTTTCAGATCCACAAGAGAGTGCGCAAGGTCCCTAAGACAAACTGTCGGGCTACTGGGAACGCACTTGTGCACTGATCTTGGCCAGCGAGGGAGTTCGATTCAACCTGTCATCTTGTCTGGATCGAGGAGGTTGGAAAGGAAGATCTGTAATGACAACCAAAGCAAATTAATACAATACTGTCATATAATTCTATGAGCAGGTATACAGGATTCAGATCGCGGTAGCGTACATTTCCTGAAAAGAAGATCTCTGATCTATGAATTGCACTCTTATAGTTATCTTTAACCGAAGTCCAAGGTAATAGATAGATATATACAAATTATATAGCCCTAGCTATTTCGCGATCAGGCCTGGTCACAGCCACAGTCTGGTCACGGCCGGTTCCTTCGTGGATGGATCCAGCGTCTATCTTCCTTCCCCTGATCTTCGTGGTAGGGTCCAGCGTCTATCTTCCTTCCCCTGATCTTCGTGGTAGGGTCCAGCGTCTATCTTCCTTCCCTCTGATTCTTCCGTCCACTCCCGTATGGATGGACCTTACGTCGTGTCTCTCTTACACGACCTGGCCCCTCCGCGGTTATGTCCAGCGTCTGTCTCCCTTCCCCCGGTCTTCTTCACTCGGGCTGTATGGACTTCTCGTCGTCGTCGTGTCTCGTCTTACACGACCTGGCCCCTCCAAGCGTTGGTAAATGTCAATGGATGCGGACGGCCTGGGCACGACAGTACTCTCACAGTACAAAGGCTTCTACGGCACCGGTCCGTCTCTCTGCAACACCGCAGAACTAATCAACTGCACGGCTCACCACAGCAGCAGACGGCACCCTTCGTAGGAATAAACCCCCAGGCTTCAGCGACCCCGCTCCCGGCGACTCACTCCGCGGCCCGGCTCCAAGGACGAATCATCAAGGCTAGAGTTCACGGCTACACGGTCCACATAAGATCTGGCGACATGAACGTCATTAACACACGGTGGATGGGTAGGCACCTGGTCTAGTAACCCTCTTTTCCCACTACTGTATGGTCACCTGGTCTAGGAACCCTCTTCTCCCACTACTGCATGGACCTCCCTAATAGATGGTCACCGGGTCTAGGAACACTCTTTCAATACTACTGTATGGGATAGTATTAATATATGATTGTCCGTGAATTATTTAACGTATGTACAGGGTTGTGAGAGACTGTATGCTTATGGGTGTGAGTGGATAATCGTTTATGGTACGATTATTTGGGTAGATATATATATATCAAGCTCTAGACTAAAGCCTGTAGCTTGTGAGTGTTAGCGTGAATGTATTTCAACCTGTCGGTTGTGTGTTTAAGTACGTGTGCATGAATAATGTTTTGTAGGATCTGTGTTTGATTTGGTTTAGCTGTACCCTCTTCGCAGAGACGAGCATCTCCTACCGGCTACAGCTATATCGATACCATTAACCACAGTGCCCTACCCACATGTCTGTGCAATACGGACGAAACAGGTAGAGATGAAGTTAAGGTATGGCCACGCTGTCAACACTAACGACGTTAGTTAGTTCCCAGAGCTAGACCTGCCCGTCTGTGCGATACGGACGAGTCCGGTAGAGATAGGAATAACCGTTAAAGATAAGTGTCTATACTCTAATTTCACAGCGCCGTACCCGCACAACTGTACAATACGGATGAGTCAGGTAGAGATAGGAGTAGAATAAACGCAGCCCGGACAATTTCAAGGTGTGTGTGTGTAAAAGTGTGCTATTAAATTCGGCGGCCTGGTCGCGGCCCTTCTCCGGCCCGGCGGCGGCAATGTATAAGATTTCTTCTCCTCTGTACAACTTGTGCGTCCTCTCGTCTCGGAGTTCCTGGTGGTCTGCCTCGTTTCAGCGGGAGCCTGTCTTATATAGGCGTACCGCTCTTCTGCGGATAAAGGTAGAAACAGAAGTGGACGATGCCAGCGCCCTCTTTAATGCAATTTTACTACAATCCCCGATCAGTTTATCTAGACTTCGCTGGGAAAATATGGCTATGGAGGAACAAACCATAATTCATAACGGACGTAACTGGTGAATCTCAGCTTCCAACTCTCTCTAGTTAATTCACACGACGACCAAAGTTCACTGTCCTTCATTTGCATATTCTCCAATACTGACTTCCGGATTCCTGACTGACGTCATCTACAGCGAAGCAAGCGAGCTTCACCAGGGTTCCTGTCGCCGTCTCAGCTGATCGTTTGAGGTAATTTCACCGGGATTTCGAAGCATTGTCTGTCTCCTGGATCATTGTAATTCATTCTAGGAAATTTACAGCGTTGAATTCCATCAGGTAAGTGAACCGCACACGTAAACACAATGTCACTTTCGCTTTCACAGTAGTCACGTGTCAAAACATCATCTGTGATTTATTAAAGGAGAACCCAAGGGATCGCTTGCATTCTGCACTTTCGTTACACTCCGAATGGGTCGTGGGAGGTGTCAAGGTGAAGCGCTCCTCCAGGGCGATCAAGTCATGGGTGGATGTGTGGATTAGGATTGGGGTTGAACCTATTAAAAGCGAAACGCGAACTTCACCCCTAAACTAGAGAACACCTCAACCAACCAGGTCTAGAAGGGTTAATATCGGTCCCCGGCTTATCAGAGCCTGCCGCGAGGGGAAGGGTGGGTGAGTAAATGTATGTAAATTTAGGATTGGGTTGGAACCTATAAAAAGCGGAACACGGATTTTACACCTAAACCATGGGGAATCATGGATTTTGTGGGGTCCACTATTGGTACGAATGGGAGGGAGGGAGGGAATTTGGCTTAATGTCACACTCAAGTTTGTTTCACTCATATGGTGACAGTCAGTTTGGTTGGTGGAGGAAGCCGGAGTACCCGGAGAGAACCATCGCCCTTCGGCAAGTAACTGACAAACTTTTACACATGGACCAGCTGGGCTCGAACCCGTGCCGGTTCAGCGGTGTGAGGCTAGCGGTCACCAGCGAAGCGCCTTAGATCACTCGGCCACCGAAGGCCCCTGGTACGAATGGGACGTGGGAGGTGTCATAGTGTAGCATTCGTGGCGTCCATCCGACTGGACTAGTGTGTCATCCGTTTTCAACATTCTGTGCTTGCACAGACAGGGAATTGTGGGAAAAGGGCATTGGAAGGGACGTTTTGGGGTCGAGGTGGACCCATAATGGTCTGAATGGGTCGTGGGAAGTCTCAATTGGAAGCTTTCGTGGAGGAGCGTCCAACAGGATGGGTGTGATGTAGAAACGTCTATCTGCGCATGCGCAGCAGAGAAAAAGTGTATTGGAATGGACGTTTTAAGGTCGAGATGGACCCATAATGGTCAGATTGGCCCATGGGAGGCCTTATTTAGAGATTCTCTTGGGGTAGAGTTGGATTTGACTGGTTTCTGGTCCGGTTTTATCATTCTGCGCATGCGCAGTCTGGCCGTAGTAGCGAAAGTGGTCATTTTAGGGGTGTGATGGAAGGATAGAGATGGACCATCCGTGGTCCGAATGCATGGTGTGAGGTGTCAGCTTTTGCCAACGCCGGCCAACGCCAAGCTTAACGATTCAACGCCCTGGTGAATTAGCCCTGAAGCTCTGATTGTCTAGATATTTCATGGAATTGACACTAATTGATCGAAATACGATGACGCCCGTCAACGCCTGTCGTTACGTCTTAACGCCGTGGCATAACGCCTTGACGCCATGATGTAGACCGGTGAGAGAACAACAGCAACAACAAGGATGACAAATCAATCATTTTATTATACCCTCCAGTACGTCATACCCACACTGGGGAAACCGCATTGGCTAAGTCTACAATACAAGTAGGCTCCTCTCCAATCAGAAGCCTCCAGTTGGGGCTGCATCTGTCATTTTCGTTCTGGTTCGTTAGATGTATTCTTGGCTGCTCTTGTCCAATCAGAATTCGCCATTTCAGAAAGTTCAATCTTCGGTCATGTTTGCTCTGATACGTTTGTTCTAATCGTCGTCAAGCAGGCCTGGATATTGTTCAGGCAGCATGTCGTGAAACAGTTGTTTACGCATGCTGATCGCATTTTCTAGGGCCTCGGTGGGTAGTAACCCCATATCCGCTTCCAAGTGAGACTTGGTATCATTATGGACCTGTGCCTGGGATCGCCTTTCATTTCAAGCGGCAGCAGGGTATACCCTTCATAGATGGCCATGGCTGTTTTCCTGATGCAGGGGCGCATTTGGATGTACGCCTGTCGTAAGTTATCCTGTCCGGCGTCTTCGATTATCGCAGCATAACTATTAATAGGTTCATGCGCAATAAGATCCCAGAAGGTAGGTTCTGCCTTACTTTCCCGGGATGTAGGCTGACTATCTGAGGTCAAGCGCTCCGTATCAGTAGATAGACTTTCAGCAGTCTCTCTTTCGGTGTCAGTCGGCGGACTTTCAGAATCAGTTGGCATATTCTCAGCATCTGCATCGGCTTCTTGTGACTCGATGTCTTCAATTACATGTGTATTCTTCTGGTGTCGCATCATATCGTAATGTCTGATGAACGTGCGTTCGCACTCAGAGCAAGTATAACACATGCTGATGGTTGAACGTCGACTGTACACGTTTTGGGGATACGCTTGCTTTTATAGAGAGAAACGCCCGCCAACGCCCAGCTTATCGCTTCAATGCCCTGGTGAAATAGCTCAAAAGCTCTGATTTTTATAGAAATTCCATGGAAATGATACTAATTCATCGAAATGTAGAGACGCCCGTCGTTCGCCTTAACGCCCGTCTCAATGCCTTAATGCCCAATCTTAACGCCTTAACGCCTTGGCTCAACGCTTTAACGCACTATAGTTATACCTTAGCACCATATCGTAACACCTTGATGCATGTGTGGTACATCCATTTTATGTTATACCTGTCATATTTGTTCTTGCCCGTTAGGTGTATTCTCGGCTGCTCTTGTCCAATCAGAAGCCGCCCTTTGAGAAACTACAGCGCTCGAAGGTCTTGGAGTCTGATCTTGGAGCTCTTGGAGCTCAGAACTCAGAAGTGACCTCATCATACGAATGCGCACGCATCTGTGGTGCACCCGCAAATGTTCGAATCAGTGGAGATAACCCGGAATTGGCCTACAGAGTTGTCTTGCTTGCCTCCAGAGGGCAGCGCGATCGATGTCGTGATGTCAAAAGAGGAATCCCCACAGCAAGCGCCGCCATTTTGTATGTTTGTTTTTTGCGGAGACATAATGGACAATAAATGCTCGACCCTGGGGTCGTACTGATCATAGACTCGTCATAATAATGTTTTATGGTTATGGTTTTTACTATAAGTCTTACTTCCCATGTTTTCATGTATTTTTTTCGTGCCAATACGGACCGACCCGCGTGTATTGAGCACTGTTGAAAAACTGAGGGTTCCCCACTTGCCATTTATGCTGGGCATAGTGCTGACGATATCGTGGGGGACCATCCTCTATACATGCATTCCGGGAGATTCACATTGGGAGTCACTGGGTCTTAGGTAGGGCCTTATTGCCGGGCCGTCACGTGACCGGAAGTGACCTTTGGCCTTTTGACCTGGATGTGACATGTGACCCGGATGTCACGTGACCGGATGTCACGTCATAGTGACGTCATATGCGAATCAGGAGAAAAGCAACGTCCCGCGTATGGCCCTTGACATGGGGCTACTTTCATTCAGCGTAGGCTTCTTCCCGCGACCGTATCACCGCGGACTACTTTCTGTCGGAGGAATACATGCCCCAAAGGTCACTTTCGACCGGAAGTACCCAAACTATGGTGACCTTGACCTCCCCGTGACCTCCTCAAAAATAGGTCAATAGGACAAAAGATCAGCTTATACTACTACTCACACTATTGGGGATCCTCACAATATTATATTATCTGATAATTATATCTGTAGTAAACTCTTCACACTTTTGTATAGCATTGCATTTACCAACATTGAGCCTGATAATTCGCGTCTCGGGTCTGCGCCGTGGAGTCGACGCCCCTGAGCGTGAAGGACACTGCTGTGCCTTGGGTCAACGGGAACTTTAAAATGGTTCTTGCTTCTTTTTGTCCGTGGATGTCCGTGTACAAATGTATATCCGTGGATGTCCGTTTGAATTTTCCGCATGCGATAACTTCCAAACGCTGTGTAGGATTCTTCCGAAATTCGGCATACGCGTTCCTTGCGACAAGACGCCAGTAGGTATTGCATTTCAGCAACATCTGCCTGAAGGTGGCGCCACTGGGTCCAAATGGGTCTTGCTTCTTTGTGTCCGTGGACGCCCGTTCAAATTTGTTCGAACGCTTTGTGGGATTATCCCGAAATACGGCATACGCATTATTTGCGACAAGATACCGGCTCAGCCGCTGCTCCTGCATTTCAGCAACAGCTGCCCGAAGGTATCGCCACTGGGTCTCGCTTCTTCGTGTCCGTTCCTGTCCGTGGCTGTCAGTTCAAATTCTTTGCAAGCGATAACTTCCAAACGCTTTGTTGGATTCTACCGAAATTCCTTGCGACAAGACGCCGGTTGCTACTGCATTTCAGCTACATCTGCCTTAAGGTGGCGCCACTGAGTTTCGCTTCTTTGTGTCCGTTCCAGTTAAAATGTGTCTTGCTCTCTTTGTGTCCGTGGACGTCTGTTCAGATTCTTCACAGGCGATAACTTACAAAAGCTTTTGTCGGATTCCTCCAAAATTTGGCATATACACTCCTTGTGACCCGATGTGGGTTGGTATTGCGTTTCAGCAACATCCACCTGAAGGTGGCGCCACTGGGTCTCGTTCCAATCTTCTGTGCATGTCCGTGGTTTACATTCAAATTCTTCACAAGCGATAACTTCCAAATGTTTTGTCTAATTTTTTTCAATATTTGGCATATGCATTCCTTGTGAGAATATGTTGATTGGTATTGCGTTTCAGAAAGATCTGCCTTTAGGTGGCGCCACTATGGCTCTTTCCGTTATTTTGTCCTGCAAGCAATAACTTTCAACGCTTTGAAATGTCGCTCAAAATTTGGTTTCCGGGCAATAACTTGAGAACTGCTCATCGAATTCTTCCCAAATTAGGCATACAGATACATTGTACCTTGCCATGAGATTTGCTTGGGATTGCGTTTATCCACTTCTGCTTACAGGTGACGCCACCTGATAACAAAATCTGAAATTTGGTTTTTGGACAATAACTTGAGAACTGCATGCTCATCGGATTCTTCTCAAATTTAGCATGCATGTACCATGCCAGGAAATATTGCATGGGATTGCCTTTCACTCACTTGAACTTACAGGCGGCGCCACCTGGTGGCAAAATCCCAAATTTGTTTCCGGGTAATACCATGACATAATGTCGCTTGAGATTGCGTTTCGCCCACTTGCGCCTATAGGTGGTGCCACCTGGTGTTAAAATCAAAATTTGTTTTCAGCCATTAACTTGAGAACTGCTCATCGGAATCTCCTCAAATTTAACATGCATGTATCATGCCCTGTACCTACAGGTGGCGCCACCTGGTGGCGAAATACCAAATTTATTTCCGGTAATTAACCGCTCATCAGATTCTTCTTAAATTTGGTTTGAATATACCATGACATATGATGTCGCTTGAGATTGCGTTTCGCCCATTTGCGCCTACAGGTAACACCCCCTCGTATCAAAATCTAAATTTGATTTCGCTCATCGAATTCTTCTCCAATTTGGTATGCAGATACCCTGCCATGATATGTCCCTTGGGATTGTATTTCGCCTGCTTCTGCATACTGGTGGCGACACCTGGTGGAAAAATCTGAAATTTGTTTCTGGCAATAATTTGACAACTGCTCATCTGTTACTTCTCAAATTTGGTATTCATATGCCATAAGATATCACTTGGGGTTGTTTCGCACACTTGTGCCTATAAATCTAAACTTGGTTTCCGGGCCATAACTTGAGGACCCCGTTTCAGATTCTTCCCAAAGTTCGTATGCTGATACATGTACCATGCCATGAAATGATGCTTGGGATTGCGTTTCGCTCACTTGCACCTACAAGTGGCGACACCTGGTGGCAAATTTAAAATTTAGTTTCCGGGCAATAGGTTGAGGATGCCTTCAGATTCTCGTCAAATTTGGTTTGCAGATAATATATCTTGGGACTTGGGGTTGCTTCTCGGTCACATAATTTTCATGCTTCACTGCATGGAAACTATATTACAGAAGCCATCAATGTTCAGTCAACCGTTCTGAGTTGATCTTAAAACTTGGGAAGGCAGAAAGACCTTTCCGCATCCAACGCATATGAAGTAGCCCCTGAGACCAACAATGCTAAAAACTATTGCTGCCATTTCGGCGGGTGACCTGGCATCCTCTAGCTGCTTGTATTGTATTACTCTGCTCTGGTTGTCGCCACAAGTCTTTCTTTCCCACCTCCGCGATCCAGAAAAGGTGACGGGTTTATCAAACCTACCTCGTTGGCCAGGATCAGTGTACGAGACTATTCAATACAGCCTGACATTTGTTATCGAAGTTAGACCGCGGTTCGCAGTTCGCAGTTCGTTATTCGAGGGGACCAGTCATTATTTCTTCAGACATGGAGAAAAACATCTGTATTTTCTTTATTATGAGTACTTTGAACTCCAAACTCTGCATAGTAAGAGAGAAAGTCCTGCTTGATATGTTTTCATAGTCATATTCCAAATCTGACTCCAGGGGGCGCTGCTAGGGGCGCTCTTATGAGTCTCTGGCTATCCGAATAGCGGTCTGGCCTGTCTGAATAGCGGTCTACCTTGCCAGATCCGATAATACAAATGTTTCGAACTTGTAAATAGGACTGTTCAGAGAGTATATCACGAGCTAGAACATGGAGTCTTCAGTTCCCATATCGGTCGCCAGGGGGCGCTACTATGAATGACAGTTTACATGTCGGTCTGAATAGCGGTCTAGATCGCCAGAGACAATAATATATACACTTCGGACTTATAAATAGGTATAATGAGAGAGTATTTCATGGGCTACCGTTTACATGCCGGTCTGAATAGCGGTCTGACCTATCTGAATAGCGGTCTGGCCTATCTGAATAGCGGTCTAGCTTGTCAGAGCCGAAAATATAAATGGTTGGAGCTTAAAAATAGGCATGTCGAGAGAGCATGCCATCGGCTAAAAGATGGAGTCTTCAGTTCCTTTATCGGGCGCCAGGGGGCGCTACTATGAATGACCGTTTACATGTCGGTCTGAATAGCGGTCTGTCCTATCTGAATAGCGGTCTAGATCGCCAGAGACAATAATATAAACACTTCGAACTTATAAATAGGTATAATGAGAGAGTATTTTATTGGCTACAAGTTGGAGTCTTCAGTCCCTACATCGGACGCTAGGGGGCGCTACTACGAATGCCCGTTTTCATGCCGGTCTGAATAACGGTCTGGCATATCTGAATAGCGGTCTAGATCGCCAGAGACAATAATATATACACTTCGAACTTATAAATAGGAATAATGAGAGAGTATTTCATGGGCTACAAGTTGGAGTCATCAGTCCCTACATCGGACGCTAGGGGGCGCTACTACGAATGACCGTTTACATGCCGGTCTGAATAGCCGTCTGGCATATCTGAATAGCGGTCTAGATCGCCAGAGACAATAATACATACACTTCGAACTTATAAATAGGTATAATGAGAGAGTATTTCATGGGCTACAAGTTGGAGTCATCAGTCCCTACATCGGACGCTAGGGGGCGCTAGTACGAATGACCGTTTACATGCCGGCCTGAATAGCGGTCTGACCTATCTGAATAGCGGTCTGGCCTATCTGAATAGCGGTCTAGCTTGTCACAGCCGAAAATATAAATGGTTAGAACTTAAAAATAGGGATGACGATAGAGCATCGGCTAAAAGATGGAGTCTTCAGTTCCCTTATCGGGCGCCAGGGGGCGCTACTATGAATGACCGTTTACATGTCGGTCTGAATAGCGGTCTTCCCTATCTGAATAGCGGTCTAGATCGCCAGAGACGATTATATAAACACTTCGAACTTATAAATAGGTTTAATGAGAGAGTATTTCATTGGCTACAAGTTGGAGTCTTCAGTCCCTACATCGGACGCTAGGGGGCGCTACTACGAATGACTGTTTACATGCCGGTCTGAATAGTGGTCTGGCATATCCGAATAGCGGTCTAGATCGCCAGAGACCATTATATAAACACTTCAAACTTATAAATAGGTATAATGAGAGAGTATTTCATTGGCTACAAGTTGGAGTCTTCAGTCCCTACATCGGACGCTAGGGGGCGCTACTAGGAATGACCGTTTACATGCCGGTCTGAATAGCCGTCTGGCATATCTGAATAGCGGTCTAGATCGCCAGAGACAATAATTTCGAACTTATAAATAGGTATAATGAGAGAGTATTTCATTGGCTACAAGTTGGAGTCTTCAGTCCCTACATCGGACGCTAGGGGCGCTAGTACGAATGACCGTTTACATGCCGGTCTGAATAGCGGTCTGACCTATCTGAATAGCGGTCTGGCCTATCTGAATAGCGGTCTAGCTTGTCAGAGCCAAAAATATAAATGCTTGGATCTTAAAGATAGGCATGTCGAGAGAGCATGCCATCGGCTAAAAGATGGCGTCTTCAGTTCCTTTATCGGGCGACAGGGGGCGCTACTATGAATGACCGTTTACATGTTGGTCTGAATAGCGGTCTGTCCTATCTGAATAGCGGTCTAGATTGCCAGAGACAATAATATAAACACTTCGAACTCATAAATAGTTAAAATGAGAGTATTTCATTGGCTACAAGTTAGAGTCTTCAGTTCCTACATCGGACGCTAGGGGGCGCTACTACGAATGACCGCTTACATGCCGGTCTGAATAGCGGTCTGACCTATCTGAATAGCGGTAGTTTAAACTTATTTTATTGCACAATTAAAGTACAAAGGATTGGGGTAAAGTTCTTTCAACTTACTGACCCCTCTCCCTACAAGCTTATGTTACATTTAATTATTAATATATAATCATATATACATTACTGACAATATACTTCCACATAAAATATTGTCTAAATATACAGTTTTGAATATACAGTTTTCAAATACTTCATCAGTATGTTTCATATATATAATATACACAATATAACACATTGTTTATCCTAGATTTAACATGATATTTACATATATTACGAGACAGAACACAGAAGTGCGCAGCTGGAAAGTATTATGGGGCCCGCCTTCTCACAGTTCGCAACTGGGGACACTGTTTTGCTTAATAAATCGTAAACTGTTTTTGATAAATGTTTGAGTTGCAGTGCATATTACAGAATTCGTTTCATCTGTGAAGGATCTGTTTCCCCAAAGTAGATCGTGAAGTGTATAAGCTTGAGAAATTTTCGCTCGCAGCTCATCTCTAATTGTGTTGTACAACGGACATACGAAAAAGAAATGATTGGCATCCTCTCTTGGTTCTCCACATTTACAGCTTGAAACATTAGACAAGTTTATGCGGAAGAGATCAGCATTTAATTTGCTACATTGATGTCTCAGTTGGGTATGAATTATGTTAATTTCGCGAGTGCCTTGCCAGAGATATTTAGCTGTACACTTTTGATCAGTGATGGAATATTTAAACGATGGGAGTGATGGTTTATTTCGTGTGTCAACACTGAGATTGTTCCATTCATGTATAACTGATGGAATGAAAGAGTTTTTTAAAATAGAAAGCCTGGCTCTGGGTATCACGTAATCAGAATTATTCCTTAGATTATAGGGGGTCGTTTGTCCTACAAGGGGTGTAACCAAATCTGTTATGTATTTAGGGCAGTCTTCATTATCTATTTTGTACATTAATTTTAATTTTGCGGTCCGACGTCTACTTGCCAACGTTTCCCATCCAGTTTCAAAGTAAATGGATTCTCTACTGGCGTACGCTGGAAGTCCAGTAACAATACGCGCCGCAGCAAGTTGAAGTTTTTCGAGCTTATCAGCTTCTTCACGTGTACACCCGTCCCAGACAACAGAGCCGTACTCTAGAATGGGTCTAACGAAAGATAGATATATCTGTGATAAAGCTGATCTGCCAAGTTGATATTTTAGTTTTCTCATAATTCCAATGCGTTTTGCGGCGGAGTTTGTAATCTGATTAATATGATTTCCCCATTTGCAGTTTTCTTGTAAGATGATGCCTAAATGGCGATGATTGTCAGATACTTGAAGTAGGATGTTGTCAAAGTAGATTTCAAGCTGTCTGGGCAGTTTCTTGTTAGTAAACAAGAGAAGTATTGTTTTCAGTGCATTGAAATTCAGCAACCACGGCTTCGACCATTCTATCAAGGAGATAAGATCTCGATTTATTACTGCTTCTATCTCGGCAAGGTTAACTGATGAAAATTGCAAACAAGAGTCGTCGGCAAAAAGTCTAGTGAGGCTTATAAGTTTGTCGGCAATATCGTTTATGTACACTAGAAACAGCAAGGGACCTAAAACTGAGCCTTGTGGAACTCCTGCATTAATCGTTTCCGATGATGAGGTCGCGGTTCCAACAATGACTTTAGAAAATCTTTCGTTAAGATAACTATTTAACCAGTCCAGCAGGGCACCATCAATGCCATATTGTTTCAATTTAAACAGTAAGCCTTTGTGCCACACTGTATCGAATGCCTTCGATATATCACAAAACACTACACATGAATTCGTACCCTCATCCAAGGAATTACAAATAGTGTGATATAATTCGATTAACTGATAGACTGTAGAGTGACCCGGGAGGAATCCGGATTGATACTTATAAAAAAGGTCATGTTCGTTAAAATGGTTGTATATGTGTTTGAACATAATTCTTTCCATAATTTTTGACACACAGCTAAGCAGTGATATTGGACGATAGTTCGATGGAAGATGTGGATCTTCTTTTTTAAATATGGGCAGTATGTTGGAAATTTTCCAGCACTTCGGAAACTTTCTACTTGCGAGTGACATATTGAAAAGCATACAAAGCGGTTTGCAAATGGTTTGAACGCAACTCTTAAGCATTTTATGACTGATCAGGTCTGGCCCTACTGCTTTATTCGTTTCAATATTATTGATGATATCACGGACTTCATCTTCTGTAATCTCAATTTCATCAAGTACACTATTACATTTTTGTTCGAACTGGGGTAAGTCTGTTGAAGTGTCGTCGACAGTGGAGATGGAAGCGAAGAATTTGTTTAACGCATTAGCTTTGTCTACATCACTGAAAGAGGTGGTATTGTTTCCTGTAATAGCGGTCTGAATAGCGGTCTGGCCTATCTGAATAGCGGTCTAGCTTGTCAGAGCCAAAAATATAAATGCTTGGATCTTAAAAATAGGCATGTCGAGAGAGCATGCCATCGGCTAAAAGATGGCGTCTTCAGTTCCTTTATCGGGCGACAGGGGGCGCTACTATGAATGACCGTTTACATGTCGGTCTGAATAGCGGTCTGTCCTATCTGAATAGCGGTCTAGATTGCCAGAGACAATAATATAAACACTTCGAACTCATAAATAGTTATAATGAGAGAGTATTTCATTGGCTACAAGTTGGAGTCTTCAGTGCCTACATCGGACGCTAGGGGGCGCTACTACGAATGACCGCTTACATGCCGGTCTGAATAGCGGTCTGGCATATCCGAATAGCGGTCTAGATCGCCAGAGACAATAATATATACACTTCGAACTTATAAATAGGTATAATGAGAGAGTATTTCATGGGCTACAAGTTGAAGCCATCAGTCCCTACATCGGACGCTAGGGGCGCTACTACGAATGACCGTTTACATGTCCGTCTGAATAGCGGTCTGTCTTATCTGAATAGCGGTCTAGATCGCCAGAGACAATAATATAAACACATCGAACTTATAAATAGGTATAATGAGAGAATATTTCATTAGCTACAAGTTGAAGTTTTCAGTCCCTACATCGGATTCTAGGGGGCGCTACTACGAATGGCCGTTTACATGCCGGTCTGAATAGCGGTCTGACCTGTCTGAATAGCGGTCTGGCCTATCTGAATAGCGGTCTAGCTTGTCAGAGCCGAAAATATAAATGGTTGGAAGTTAAAAATAGGCATGTCGAGAGAGCATGCCATCGGCTAAATGATGGAGTCTTCAGTTCCTTTATCGGGCGCCAGGGGGCGCTACTATGAATGACCGTTTACATGCCGGTCTTAATAGCGGTCTGGCATATCTGAATATCGGTCTAGATCGACAGAGACAATAATATATACACTTCGAACTTATAAATAGGTATAATGAGATAGTATTTCATGGGCTACAAGTTGGAGTCATCAGTCCATACATCGGACGCTAGGGGGCGCTACTACGAATGACCGTTTACATTCCAGTCTGAATAGCGGTCTGACCTATCTGAATAGCGGTCTGGCCTATCTGAATAGCGGTCTAGCTTGTCAGAGCCGAAAATATAAATGGTTGGAAGTTAAAAATAGGCATGTCGAGAGAGCATGCCATCGGCTAAAAGATGGAGTCTTCAGTTCCTTTATCGGGCACCAGGGGGCGCTACAATGAATGACTGTTTACATGTCGGTCTGAATAGCGGCCTGTCATATCTGAACAACGGAGTCAATAATATAAACACATTTTGGGGTGTAAAGGAAGGTGTTTGGTGTAGAAATGGACCATCCTTGGACCGTTTGAGGTGTCATCTTGAAGATTTTCATGTCAACTGAGGCGTCATCGGTGACGTCATGAGTACGAGTGGTAGCGAAATGCGATCTTGGTCCGAATGAGATGGCCGGCCATGTCCGGTAATGATCAATAAGCCTTTATTCACCCTTTCAAAGCATCAAGAGGCGTCTCCGTGCCTTTTCGGAACTTGGGGCATTCCCTTCAACCTGTTAATGTGGTTCGTCCTTCATTCCGAGCGACACGAGCTCCGAGCGCCCAACTGTCCCATCTCCGGGCTCCGAGCGGCTGCGTTCCTCCCGAGCTCCGATCTCCCGACTGCCCCATCTCCGAGCTCCGAGCTTCGAACTCCCAGCTGCCCCATCCCCGAGCTCCGAGCACCCAACTGCCCCATTCCCGAGCTCCGAGCTCTAGCAAATAAACACGGCGTAATCTGTGAAAGCTTTATTATAAGCCGGGTGCCGGTGGAGACGAGAACCATGGCTTACGCATGTCAGGTGCGTTCGAAGTCATTTTCCACGTCATTTAAGTCATTTAATCGACGTAGAGATTTGCTTTCAATACATAATAATCGTACAGAGCAAAGCCATCTCACGGAAACGAGTCCAGATAACGCCCGAATTCAACGTGTGCATGAAGAACGATCAACACCTACATGTACGTCACACACAAGACTATTGGAGCACCCCTATACCATTGCGGTGAGCGGCCGTGTGGGATGTGGAAAGACGTCATGGGCGATGAAATTTTTAGAGGAAGGTGTGGCAACTCCAGCCCTAACACGCGTTGTTTGGTGCTACAGCCAGTGGCAGTCCGCCTACAAAACTACAAGTTTACAGAATGTGAGCTTCGTCCCATGGATCCCTCGCGATATTGATCAGGCGTATTTCTTCGATTCGACCAGGTCAATATAATCGTGCTCGATGACCTGATGAATGCGGCCAAGAAAAAATTCGAAAATCGAGGACCTATTCACCAAAGGATCCCATCATCGGAAACTGTCCGTCATCTATTTGACCCAGCATCTCTTTCCTCCAGGGAAGGCGTCCACAGATATTGGCTTGATATTGCAAAAATCCGGATGTTTGGTAGTCGAAATTATCCTCAGAACATCGATCATTTATTGCAGGCGTTTCAAGGCGCGACAAGTCGTCCGTACGGCTACCTGTTCGTAGACGTAAAAGCTCATACCCCCTCCTACCCGGTGAGGGCTCGCTACAACGTCATATACCCCAACATCATCCAACAAGACCACACGTGGCAGCACCCGTCCAGCAGCAGCAACCCAGCCCCATACAGCGGGTCCCTTTCATACCATCTGTCCCGGAATATCAGCCAACCGTGGAGGACCAACTCAAACCTGTACAAGAGAATGAACACATGAACTCGAGGTTATGGAAGGATGTATTCAAAGAATGTATGGACACCGAGATGGGCGAGACGTTGGAGGCCACAAAAAACAAGTTTCACAACAAAGGAAATCCCTTTCTGGAAAGTAATATTCCAGTGGGACCTGCATATGGCGTATACATATCTCGCTTAGTAGCATTTGCTAGATCCTGTGTTAAATGTGATGATTTTAATCAACGTCACAAAACATTGTCGCAGAAACTTATAAAACAGGGCTATTCCACCAAGCGCCTCCACTCAAAGTTTCTCAAATTTGGCGATACATATCGCATGCTGATAGCAAAATACGAACGTAGCGTGCAAGATCTATGGGGCTACGTTTCGTAACATGTGTCTAATTCCGCTTAACCCGGGGCTAGGGGCAGTATGAGCCCATGTACTTCAAGATCCTCATGGTACTCATATGAACAGTCACAATCAAAGCGTGACTGAGGTACATCATTTTTAGATGACGACTCTATAACGAATATTATGGATTAAGAGTACTGATCAGCGATACGGATTTGATATTTTGGAACATCATGATGTCTTGCCGGCATCATTGAAAACTGTTGACCGCTTCTCTCTTGCAGGAAACAAGCCTATGTTTATGTCTACTTTTGTCTTTTTGAATTTGGTGCTAATACTGTTATGTGGAAATGGAATGGGTCTTTGGATTATGGACGCGGATATTCTCTAATGGACGACGGCTGGATTATGAATGACGGACTAGACGCTTGTAATTTGAAAGAGGGAGCCGCAATTTTAGCCCATAACACTTTGGTACCCAGATTACGACGGGCTGTATATCAGCAGTATGTCGATCTCTTCACTCATATGAAATTGCTGGACAAGAACCCGGTCCATATGAAAATCGAAAGAACAGCGTTGATGTTGAAAACCTCAGGCATGAATTGGACAGAGGCGTATGTCAGAGCGATGGCTCAAAAGAAACAATTGTTTGAACGCATGGTTCAAGGGCGTTAAGGCGTTAAGAAAGAACGCCCATTCAGCAAACTTAACGATATGATGCGACACGAGGATACTTTCTATCCAGACACCGAGAAGCCGACTGATGAGCCAGATAATGATACCGAAACAGAGACTGTTGAAATTCTGTTTATTGATACGGAGAGTTTGATCTCAGATAGTCAGCCTATCTCCCAACGAATTGAGGACAAGTGAGAGCCTTGGGATCGTATTGTGCATGAAGCTATTAATACCCACGCTGCGGTGATCGAAGACGCGGGACAGGGTAACTTACAACAGGCGTACATTCAAATGCGCCCGAACATCAGGAAAACAGCCATGGTCATCTGTGAATGGTATAGACTGCTGTCATTTGAAATGAAACGCGACCCCACGCATAGGTCCGTCATAAAGACCAAGCGTTACTTGGAAGAGGATATGGGTTTACCACCCACCGTAGCCCGGGAAAATGCGATCAGAATGCACAAAGGTTGAAAATTTATATAAAAAATAAACAAAGCCGCTCGCGGCCCTAAAATTAATAGTATGGTGTAGCTACGTACACGGTCTTTAAGAATAGAGTAAAATCAGAGCGGCGCGCAGCTTAGTTTAGACGAAAAGTCTATCAGTTATACCCCTCTACATAATATATCTTTTCTCGTATTGTTTAATGTTTCGAGATAGCATATAAAAAAGCAAAGCCGCGCGCCGCCCTGAAATTAATGGCATGGTGTAGCTGTATACAGGCTTGTTCAGAATAGTGTAGATCCACAGCGGCGCACTGCTTTATTTTAAGAAAAGTCGAGAAATTATACCACAACTCATTATTTTTTCAATTTATTTTCAAGGTTGAAAAGTTGCATAAAAAAACACAATGCCGCGCTCCGCTCTCTTTTAAAGAAAAGTCGATAAATTATACCACCACTCATTATTTTTTTAAATTTATTTTGAAGATTGAAAATTTATACACAGAAAACAAAGCCGCGCGCCGCCCTGAAATCAGTGGAATGATGTAGCTACGTACACGGTCTTTCAGAATAGAGTGAAATTAGGGCGGCGCGCAGCTTAGTTTAGACGGAAAGTTAATCAATTATACCCCTCTACATAACTTATATAGTTTTCATAATGTTTAAAGTTTCCAGATAGTATATAAAAGACAAAGCCGCGCGCCGCCCTGAAATTAATGGTATGGTCTAGCTGTATACAGGCTTGTTTAGAATAGGGTAGATCCACAGCGGCGCACTGCTTTATTTTAAAGAAAAGTCGAGAAATTATACCACAACTCATTATTTTTTCAATTTATTTTCAAGGTTGAAAGATTACATAAAAAACACAATGCCGCGCTCCGCTCTGAAATAAATGGTATGGCGTAGCTACGTACACGGTGTTTCAGAATAGAGTAAAATCAGAGCGGCGCGCAGCTTAGTTTAGACCAAAAGTCTATCAATTATACCCCTCTACATAATATATGTCTTTTCATATTGTTTAATGTTTCGAGATAGTGTATTAAAAAAAACAAAGCCGCGCGCTGCCTTGAAATTAATGGTATGGTGCAGCTCTATATAGTGTAGATCCAGAGCAGCGCACCGCATTGTTTTAAAGAAAAGTCGAGAAATCAAACCACCACTCATTATTTCTTTTTAATTTATTTTAAAAGTTAAAAATTTATGTAAAAAAAAAAGACAAAGCCGCGCGCCGCCCTGGAATTACGAGTATGCTGTAGCTACGTACACGGTCTTTCAGAATAGGGTAAAATCAGAGCGGCGCGCAGCTTAGTTTAGACGAAAAGTCTATCAATTATACCCCTCTACATAATTCATAATATATCTTTTTTCATATTTTTTACTGTTTCGAGATAGTATATAAAAAAAACTAGTTTAGTTTAGACAAAAAGTCTATAAATTATACCCCTCAACATAGTATATTTTTTTCATATTGTTCAATGTTTCGAGGTAGCGTATACAAAAGCAGAGCCGCGCGCCGCCTTGAAATTAATGGTATAGTGTAGCTGTATACAGGCTTGTTCAGAATTATATAGATCCACAGCGGCGCGCCGCATTATTTTAAAGAAAAGTCGAGAAATCATACCACAACTCGTTATTTTTTAAAATTTATTTTAAAGATTAAAAATTTATACAAAAAAAAACAAAGCCGCGTGCCGCCTTGAAATTAATGTTATGGTGTAGACACGTACACAGTCGTTCAGAATAGAGTAAAATCAGAGCGGCGCGCAGTTAAGTTTAGACAAAACGTCTATCAGTTATACCCCACTACATAATTCATAATATATCTCTTTTCATAGTTTTTACTGATTCGAAATAGCATATAAAAAAATAAGCCGCGCGCCGCCCTGAAATTGATGGTATGGTGTAGCTGTATACATGCTTGTTCAGAATAGCGTACATCTACAGCGGCGCTCCTCTTAGTATTAAAGGAAAGTCGAGCAATATCACAACTCATATTTTTTTAATTTATTGTAAAGGTGGAAAATTTATATATATAAAATAAGACCGCGCTCCGCTCTGAAATTAATAGTATGGTGTAGCTACCTACCTGGTCGGCGCGTAGCATAGTTTAGACGAAAAGTCCACCAATTATACCTCTTTGCATAATATATCGTTTTTCTTATTTTTACTGTTTCGAGATGTAATATAAAAAACAAAGCCGCGCTCGGCCCTAAAATTAATGGTATGGTATAGCTGTAGACAGCCTTGTTCAGAATAGTGTAGATCCACAGCGGCGCGCCCTATAGTATTAAAGAAAATTCGATAAATTATAAAACTCATTATTATTTAAATTTATTTTTAAAGTTTAAAATTTATATATCAAAAACAAAACCGCGCTCCGCTCTGAAATTACTGATATGCTTTAGCTACATACATGGTCTTTCAGAATAGGGTAAAATCAGACCGGCGCGCAGCTTAGTCTAGACGAAAAGTCCATCATTTATATCTCTCTTCATAGAATATCTTTTTTCATTTTTCTTATTGTTTCGTGATAATAAATCATAAAAAAAACGCCGCGCGCCGCCGTGTAGCTATGTACACGGTCTTTCAGAATAGAGTAAATTCAGAGCGGCGCGCAGCTTAGTTTAGACGAAATGTCCATCAATTATACCTCTCTTCATAATGTATCGTTTTTCATATTTTTTACTTTTTCTATATAGTATATAAAAAAAACAAAGCCGTATGCCGCCCTAAAATTAATGGTATGGTGTAGCTCTATACAGACTTGTTCAGAATAGTGTAGATACACAGCGGCGCGCCGCTTTATTAAAAAAAAGTGAAGAAATTATACCACAACTCGTTATATTTTTAAACTAATTTTAAAGGTTAAAAATTTATATATAAAAAAAACCAAAGCCGCGCGCCGCTCTGAAATTAATGGTATGATGTAGCTACGTACACGGTCTTTTAGTATAGAGTAAAATCAGAGCGGCGCGCAGCTTATTTTAGACGAAAAGTCCATCAATTATGCCTCTCTGCATAATATATCGTTTTTTTAAATATTGTTTTTACTGTTTCCAGATAGAATACAAAAAACCCACAAAGGCGTCTATTTTAAATTATCTTTGCAGTGTAGCTGGATATATGTTTGTTCAGGGTGTTTCACAGTCAAACCAGGCTCTAGTCAGAAATGTATACCCTCAGCCCAATCCCTGTAAGCGAAAAGACGTTAATATTGGACAAAATCGGTGATAAGTAGGATTTGTATACATCCTCTTCATCCCACAACTCCGGCATGCAAGATAAATGGCTAAGATGAGCAAAGTTGGGTCAAACCAGGCGTTCTATAGATATGAGACGAATCGGTATTTCATATGTCGAAAATCCATTGAATGTCCAATATCAAACGAATATCCATAGAATATCCAACGAATATTTTTGAATATTTAACCTTTGTAAACCGAACCTGTGAAATCCGAATGTCCAATATCCAATATCAAACTCACTTCACACGACTAACTGACACTACAGAAAATTGTACATTTAACATGTATGTTAAATGTATGGTTCAGGTATGTGAGAGTCCGAAATTTGCATTCATTTATAATACATTTCCGATATGGTGTAGTTAGATATTTATAATAATTTAACTGTACAGTGCAGCTTGGAGAGTCCCTAATTTCACCCATATGACATAACCATGTGGAATGTTTCGGGTGTACATTGATTTGATTGGTTGCAAATAGGGGATGATCCGCCGTATTGAATATATTGTTTTACTTACATTTCATACCCTGGTGAACGGTCGCATTCACAGACATTTGACTAGTAGGTTGAGAAAAATTAAATGATTGGATTCACTTAACATTTGAATACCATACTGAGCATATTGAGTATGATCTAGTTTAGTTATATTTAACCCGTGTGATGAAGGATTTTATATAGTCGGATTTAAAATAAATTCCAGTCCGTTCGTATATAAGCAAATAAACATATTTGCCATAGCTTCGCCATACAGTGACCAGGTCATTGGCATATGGACATGATGTATGTAACCACCTTGTGATATATGCTTGTACATACGAGTCTTCCTTATACGTGTAATGTACGGTGAAATCAATGGTTTTTATCTACATTTCACTTGGATTATTAAATCTGTATATTTCTGAAACATTTCCTATATGGATGACGAGTTGGTAAAATTGAACAAAACACGCATGAAATTGCTAGATTTCATGTAATGACATTTTCGTATTTCATTATATTTGCAACGTGCACTACATAGATGTTATATATGACTATTTGCATATGTTACACACGGTTATGATAAATGGATATTTGATAATATTTCCTAGACTATAGAAACGTGTGCAAATTGCAGGATTTGAAACCAATGAAAGGTGCTCGCACATGCGGATGATCACACGTTTAATAGCATATGCAAATCTATTTGCATATAATGTTCTAAGATGGTCATTCGAATCTTGTCGGTTTCATGAACATATATCAATATAAATACTGTGAAACACATGCATCTCTAAATGTTTGTTCATGATATGTGTGACATTTTATTGTATATAGGCCAGGGGTGGAGCAGTTAATATTTATTTTATTTTTGTTTCAGCATTTTTTGTCGGGGCGCAAAACTGGATAACCGATATATAGCCATGCGTCTGGTTCCTTCATGTCATGATGACCCAGCTTCGTAGGCGGGCACTACCGGTATGTTAGCCTTCCTGCAAACTTCCATCCGCCGTTGAAAGTCCAGATCTACGGAAAATAGATATACAATAGTCGCTCCCGATCTTGGCGATAGAGAGCGTAATCTCAGATCTGGTGTTAATCATAATTGTAAAATCCGTCAACTAGGCAGAAGAAATCTATCCATCTCCGTCCTCTCCATACGTCCAGTCGGTTAGAGACTTCTGTCAAATCAAAGCGGAAAACGATGCGTGGCTGGTGATTCTTCTCGGCGCTTCTATTAGAAGAATGATAATTCCTCCATACTATGGTCCCCTCGCGTTCTGTCGCTCAAATCCACTCAGGAAACGAAGTGCTGTAACCCAAATATCTTCACCTTGGTAGGTAGCCCGTAATGTAACGGTTGCGCTGCAGCGACCCGGCTATAAATGACAGACGCGCGGACCTCAGAGAAGACCAGCATAAATGTTCGACAGCTCTCATGGCGACTGGTCCTATTTGTGCTTCTTCCGACATACATTTTCCGTTCTAAAAGTCAACTGTTTTAGTTCATCGTGCCCGATGTCTACATGATGATGCGTCCATATTTCGTCAAATATATGCATATAAAAAAATCCACCAAAAAAGACTCCCGATCGTCTCGTATCATGTAAATAGGCGTCAAACTGGACGATTTCATTTCTGTTTTCGACATATTTTTACATACTAAGTGGCATGGTGAGAGCGAATGTGGATTTGTTTTCATGTTCAAATTTGAGTGGACAGATAGATAAACCCCTGTAGTGATATTCAGCACTATTGATATGAAAATTGACAGCTTTAAAGTCGAAAAATCTATCGAAAATGAAACACAATATGCCTTGCTTTCGGCGCGTCGAACAGCCTTGTCTCCCATTATGCCAGGGCCGTAGCTTAAATTGTATGTGATTCGTCTTGAATCATCAACCGCACTTATCTTCAATCCGATCACCATCCCACCATTAATACACAGCGTATAAGTACCGATCTGCCTTCCCTGATATCCCAAGTTCACTTCGGGCACATGATGGCTATTGCAAAGACATATTTAAAACTATCACCCCAAAGACATCGAGAGAGACTAGAAAAGACATGTAACTGTTGGTCGACTGCCATTTTGTCCTGGTATACCAGGTCCGAGAGGAGAATCGCCGCGCACACACTTCCCCTGGCTAACATTTTCCCTTCGGACATTTCCCGTCATGGACGGTTTACTTTCTCTGTATTTGATTTTACCAGTATGAGCATAGTTTTCTTGTTTTTTTTTGTTTTTTTTTTCTTATTAAAATATGTATTTTCAACAAAACTTTATTTTTATTTCATTACAAAAAGTTCATATTTTACACATAAATGTGGAAGAAAGTCTGTATGCCGAAGTTAATGTCTGTTTTGCCGCCTGATTATTTATCTTTGTATGTAATTTCCGAGAGGGCACGTAAGTTGATTAGAACTTGTCCCCAATCCTATTGCTATTATTGAGGTAATCAAATATGTTTAAACTAAGAAAGTCTAATGCTAAAGGACGTGTTCGCTTTAGATGGATATCTTTCCCTTCAGAGTCGCTCTCTGTTGCTCTATTGTCTCGCTCCGAGCCGGCCGGTAAATTGTGACGTAATGCTCAGGTATTCCCCAACTCGTTGTCAGACAGGCGAGGCTAGTCTAATGGGAAATTCTGGTTCATATTCTCATACGGTTACCATTAGTATTTTCATGAACGACCAGATAATTACGAACAATAATCAGTTATATTAATATATAAACCGACTCGAAAACTGAAAATTCACTGCCAAAAGTTAAGCGAACAATAATTAAAGAAGTAACTGAAAAAAAAAAATAAATAAGAAAAATCATATAGGCACATGCATAAACACTTGGGAAAGCAAGCGTCACTAAGCGCCGTAGTACAGAAAGCAGCAATTTTGGGGATGCGTGGAGTGCGTTTGAGGGACCATCCGTGGTCCGAATGCGTCGTGTGAGGTGTCAAAGTGAAGCTCTCGTGGTTTGTAGACCACGACTTGAGGGAGGTCCATGTCATCTGTAACGTCATTGGTGACGTCATCAGTAGGAGTAGTAGCCACTACTTCTGTAGTTAGGAAAACTTGTTCTCTGCTCTGCACACAAGGCTTACCAGCACCAATGTCACATCTTGACAATACACATTTTATTTGTTGTCGAGCAGAGATTGCGTCCAGAGTATATGCCGCCATCCATGCATATTATATATAGTCTCCCTTCCTACACACAATATGACGGCATATACTCTCGACTATAACCAGTCTGTGTTATAGAACCAGGTTGATCGATTTCACAATCCTCTCAACAAAAAGAGACACCAATCACCAGACATTCTTATACCCATCACACCGGTAGGCCTACCTAGTAAATCCGCCACGCTGGAATTCATGATATAGAATAGTTTATCTCCCTAGTATAATCCGTGGCGTGTCCTACTCTTCCTCCTCCTCCACTTTACTCACCTACTCCTCCTCCTCCACTTTACTCACTGCACAGCGGGTCGCATAGGTGTGGCGCGGGATAGGCTGGGGCGAGAGACCTGGGGTTTTCGCTACCTGAGATTCCATGGGCCAGGCATTCACCCTACAGTAGAATGGATCGACTGCGCATGCGCGATGAGTAGTAATATAGAAAGGGCACGCGACCTCCCTATCCCTATAGGTGTGGCGCGGGATAGGGTGGGCCGCGAGACCTGGGGTTTTCGCTACCTGAGATTCCATGGGCCAGGTTTGCACCCTACAGTAGAATGGGTCGACTGCTCATGCGCGATTAGTATTATAGAAAGGGCACACGATCTCTCTATCCCTATAAACTAACCCATGGGGGTGAATGAGCCATGGGGTGAAATCCGTGGCGTATGAGGGTTGGCTCATGTGGGTTTCACTTCTTAAGGGTCGGTTCATGTGGGTTTCGCTTCTTAATCCGTGGCGTATGAGGGTCGGTTCACATCCCCTGAGGTGGGGACATGCCCCTGAGGGCAGTGGGTGGGTTCAATGAAAGTTCGTCCCTCTAATAATTCAATCCCCCATCAAAATTCAATTACCCCCAATTTTGGGGACAAGATGCAGTTAGCTCTTCTAATGAATTTGATTGCCCTAAAATCAATGAAATAGCGAAGAAATAATGGATTATCTATATGACTTTTACCATTTTGACAGTTCTAATAAATTTGATCAGTCCAGATTTTATGGTGAAAAATTTCACGTCTTGTGATTGAATTATTAGAGGGATTATCATATGGGGAGTTCAGTTTTGAATGATAATGATGATGATGACATGTAATACTTTGAATCCTGGCTAATGTTCATACTCACAGTAAGTGTTATTCATCTGTTCTAATGTCGGATGAACCAGGTTTAGGTTGGCACTCTCAAACAAAAATCTTTGGCTCTTCCTGTAAATTTGCAATAGCATGTTTAATTATTCAGTTGAACATTCAACTTTTAAGATTGTAAGAGGTTCTTTTTATCTAGCGACTGCTTTGGAAGATCATTTTAGGCGGGTGAGGGAGGACTGTGTCTTGGGTTATTTGAGCGAAATTGGTTTGTTGCATAAGTTTTAATGTGTGTATCTTTTAATGTGTTGGATTACTAAATTATTGGCTTGAGTACTTAGAATTTGTTTGATCGTCGCTATATAGCTAAAATATTGCTGAACGCGACGTTAAACCATAATTCTCTCTCTCTCTCTTTCAACTTCAAAAGGGAAATCGACCCATCTGGGTTCTTGATTTATACTGACTACATACACTTTAGAAAAGTTCTGGCATAGCATTCACCCATATTCCTTATAGACGGTTATGAAATTACATTTTGATGGCAAGTTAAATGCCCCAGGTATTAATTTATTATGAGACAGTGTTACGCAAGTTAAACGCCCCAGGTATTAATTTATTATGAGACAGTGTTACATTTACATCTTTTTTAATTTGCATTTTTCAAAATGGTCTTAGTTCTTGGTTATACAAGCATGAAGAATGGGCTGTGTAGGGCATTGACGTCACAGTACAACTCTGCCAAAGGGAAATCTCTGTCTGTTAAAATGCTTTAATTTGCAAGACAGACACCATGAATTATTCCCCAAATTGATTGATGATGGGGATAAAAAAAAAAACAATTTAAAAATTGTGTACATAGATTGCAGAATATTTTGTTTGTAAGGTGTGGTAGGCTATTACGCAGCATTTGTTTAATTCCTTTATCCGTGTTTAGCCTCTGAGAAGTTCATTGGGGTAATTACATGTATCTATATCGTGGTAATTTAGACCACCCATAACTAGATTATTTAACAGCCTTTAATATGGCTTCAAGCCATCTTTTTATACAGTTATGTTTTTATCAGTGTGCTCCACTTCCATTTATTAAGTCAACACATCACATGTCCTTGGCCTCAAGTCAAGTCCAAACTTCTGTGATATGAAGCTTATGCCTTGAAATATCAAATATGAAATATAAAGCTCAGGGGTATTGTCATTGTGGTGCCCGCCTGTTTGTCCGTCCGTTAATCTTTTTCTCCGAGCTTGATATCTTGTTTGGATAAAAGTTGTGCCCAGCAGGGCTAAAACGCAATCAAACATACATATAAAACATACACAACTACAAACATCAGACAACAGATAAAACACGCATAAATATAATAGGGTGTCCAATTACCCGACAAATTGATATATGAATATGAAATAACATTGTCTTGATCTATTATCATTCACCATGTTTTATTCGTTTTATTACTGAAGTAGCATAAACAATAATATGTGATTGGCGGGGGGTGGGGAGTTGATCGTGGGGGTTTCGTTCGCTGTGGGTTTCTCTGACCAGAGGTACCGGTATGTGATGTACCGGTACATCGAAGAGAACTTATTGATGACTTGTGTGTCCAACTATCTCCCTCGGTCTCGCGCTACTGACGCGATTTCATGTGACTTTCACACGGCCATTTTCCTTCCACTTCTACTTTCGCTCTGACTCGTGACAGCTTACGTTCAATTTTCTTCTCCATATCAGATCCGAACAATCTTGTTTCGCATGATTGAACATACCGCATCCAGAGAAATACATTCGGCCTTTACTCTACAGTCCCAAAGGTAAATATATCCGAATAACTTAATCCTGCGGTCTGTTGCAGGTCAGGTCAGCTCGGCCTACACTGGCTCAAGACCATAATCCGCATTACCTGATTACCACCCCCTATAGCCCACCTAGGTTATTTAAGAAATAAGGGCATGTTTTCCTGCGTAAAATTGCTCAGATATATGTAGGTAAAACGGACTTGCCCATTGTTTGAGGACTCAATGGAGTTTACAACAATCGGAGAGGTATGGAGTCCAAACTTACATAACATCAAAGTGTACGAATACGATCGTGAACTATTAAAATAGAGGAAGTTCATCACGTTCCTAGTTGAAGGTGATGTTAAAGTTCCCGCCACTTATATTGGCGTTGTGGAATAACGCGGGCAATGCAGAGGATCGAGAGGACGATTGAACAAAGCAAGTTTGCTCAGTGTGTGTGGCAGAAACAACGGACTGATTATCACTTTGAGAGCCTCCATTTTGCTACATTGTTTATTGTTTTTGTTTTGACAGTAGCAGACGACGGTCTGTTTCAACCTGTCCCCCCTTCTACATGCGCGTTTGGAACATTCCATTTGGAATGTCCTGACGATTTTAATAGTAAAGACGTGGCAGATGTGTTAGAATTGTCGATAGAATTATGTCTGAATCAAGGTTAGTAATACAAGTAGGCCTACATGTACAACATGTGAACTCTTGAACATGTGTACGGTTGCAGACCGGGCAAGCCATTCTATCATAACCCACAGGCGAAGTAAATGTGGCATAGGCCTATGCTGTGTTTTGGTTGAATCATTATGTTTCATAATGTCTACACAGTTGAAAATGTTTATGTGAAAGACCAATTATAGTAATAAAGATGTGTCATTAACCTGTCCATATGTCGTTTACGTCGGTAGATATTACACACAATACAGTTGTGCAAACGACGTTCACAAAAATTATAATCTCCTGGAGTGACATTTCCCCCAGTGGGCATTTCCCCCATTGGACATTTCCCCCACCCAATGTTTTTAGGTTATTTTGAACATAGTTTTTAAATAATTTGGCAATAACACATTTTTTTTATATATTTTTTATTTTCTATATTTAAGGATATAAGGATTTCCACATAATGTTTTACGATAATGAGTCACATAGTCATAAGATATTATACATATACACAGTATATATCAGTATTATACAGTCTGATAGCACATTTTAAAACATGGCTTAAAACATGTAGTATATAGCATAACATTATCTGTTCGGAGGTCAGTGTCACGAAGCCATTTGACATGTTTGATGAGAATAAAATTGAACTAATAGTCAGGGGGCCAGAAGCTGAACCTGGAAAGTGGTTCCAAAGATTTTTTCTCAGTGTTTTCATTTTATATAGGTAATGTACTCTATGAAACTGCATGATGGCATTCTCCCATCATTGAGCATTTTTATATAACTGGTTTTATATAATTGTGGCTATCGGGACACAAAACATAATTGTTTCATTTGTATACGCCCGCCAAAAGGCGAACGTATTATGTGATAGCGGTTTCCGTCCGTGTGTCCGTGTTTCCGTGTGTCCGTCCCTCGTGTCCGGTCTATATCTGGGACAGTTTTCTACCTAAAGTTCCAATGTTTGATGAGTGGATACCCTACGGGGAGACGATGTGTCGCATACCAAAATGAAGGTCGAGGTCAGAGGTCAAAGGTCACTGGCCTGAAAAACAGGAAATCACTGAAGTGTTCGTGTCCGATCTATATCTGTGAATGTTTTCTATCCACAGTTACTTTGTTTTGTGAGTGGATATGCTAGGTGGAGACGATGTGTCGCATACCAAAATTAAGGTCGAGGTCGGAGGTCAAAGGTCACTGTTCCTTAAAATCAGGAAATCGTTGATCATTGACAGTTTTCTATCTACAGTTCTAATTTTTGGTGAGTGGATGCCCTAGGGGAACGATGTGTTGCATATCGAATGTAGGTCGAGGTCAGAGGTCAAAGGTCAGTGTGACCGAAAATCAGAAAATCATTAAAAATTTCTAATTTTTTGTGAGTGGATTCAATACGGGGAAACGAAGTTTCGCATACCAAAAAATTAGGTCAAGGTCGAAGGTCAAAGGTCACTGTGCCCCCAAAAGCAGGAAATTATTAAAAATAACATTTTTTGTGTCAGTAGATACATTAGGGGGACATGATGTGTCACATACCAACATTTAGGTCAAGGTCACTGTGACCCCAAAATTGTGAAAAATCATATTTTTTTGTGTCCATTGGTTTGTCATGTACCAAAATTTAGGTGAATGTCAAAAAATTACTTTTTTTTTGTGTCAGTAGGTCAAGGTCACTGTGATCCCAAAATCAAGAAATCATTAAAAGTCACATTTTCATATGCCTATGTTAGGTTGAAGTATTCAGATTTCTCTCCCCTACATGTGTATGGTATTTGTCCTGTGGAGTTGTCTCCCATGTTTGAAACAGCTACATTTAGTTAAACTGTTGTGAAACATGGCAGTGTGACTAACGTCACAGGACCTACGAAATAGGGTTTGATATAATTTAAGTGTGTACTCGAGAGATGACTTGGGGGCCCTGTGTGCTACCATGAGAGAATTTATATAGCATCTCTAAATTGACAGTGGGAACTATTAACTTTTTCAGATGTCATCGCTGGTGAGTCGTTAGCATAGCAACTATTATCGCCCTCAGTTTCTATTACCATGGGCACTGATCAGCCCAGCAGTACAGCACGAGGTGTTGGGAGGAGAGTCCGAGAGAGCGGGGCACCCCCCCCCCCCTCTTCTCGGCATTAGGAGATTTTTTTCAAATTAGCGTAGGGAATGGTGCTCTGTCAGAGCAGTTGAGAAGTAAATGTTTGAAGTCCCAAAATAAGACCGGAAACTGGAAAAGAAACACAAATTTGAAGTGAGAACGGTCAAGATCAGAGATTTGTTAGAATGCAAGAATCAAAAGAGAGCCATTCTCCATGGATATATTTATTTGGCATTCAACTTCAAGGTACCTCATCTGAAGAGAGTACATAGTAATAATCAATGAACAATAAAGCACACACGAAAAAAATAAACAACTGGTTATAGGTTACTGAATTTAAAACACAACGATGATCTTATTATTGATCTCTTCAGTAATAACAGATAATAGGGTCATTGTTGTGTTTAAATTTAGTAATTTCTCTCATAAAATCCAGTAATTTTTTATTTCTTTTGAGGTAGAACATTTTTTAACTAATGACTGAACTGAAGAAATTATGCAATGTTGTATAGGCTGGATATATAAAACGTGCAGTATAATATGCCTTCAACGGAATTCCAAGACCAGCAAATGAGTGAAAACGGATACCATCGGAATGTGTGTCAACATTACAGTGAGGCTAAAAATAGATTACTCCAGAATCTCCAGTTTAATACTAGATTCAAGTGTACTGTTCAACTAGCCATATTATAGATATCTCATAGTACATGTAGATCTAATAGACTGATTACGACGTACGAGCGAGCGCACACATGCATGTGTGCTTTTAATATAGATATAATTAAAATATATTTTGGAAGCTGACGTCTTAGAACAACAACAACGACCACCGAAAGCCAACAAATACCCTGACGCTTCTGTGAGAAGAAGTTTTTCAAAGTTGCTTGGCGCTTCTGACAATGATTTATAAAATACATGTACATGTAAAGTGATACTCGTGGCTCGGTAAGACTTCGCAGCAGACGAAATAACAACCTCCATTCTCCGATAAAATGATTTGCTTCCTTCATGCATCGTGGCATATACAGCTCGGGAAGCGTGGCGTGGACTATTAGAGAAAATATGGCGGAGCTACCTGGAAACGTATAATGCCGACATATTTTGGCAAGTACCATTAAAGTTACTGATATTTTCGAGTGCTGGGCGCATAATTTTTTTTTTTTTTTGCTTTAGTGCTGGGCGGCCGAAGTTAGTCCCAGGCGCTTAAAAGTCACAGTGAAGCGTAGTCAAGGGTTCCCGATGGGCATGACAGTGCACTCGAGTCATCAATAAATAATAAAAAATTAATTATAGATTAAATTTTCATCAGAATTCGATCAGCTCAGAACTTGCTGGTAACAATGCCCTAATGCACGTTCATGCCAAAAATCAAGGTTCTAATGTTAACGGTTCTCCTTATTTTACCGACGAAAGGATTCGGATGGACTGACTCACTCACTCACTCACTCATTACCGGACAATTTGCGATCTGTAGCCTACTTCGTAGGAATAAAAACCATACATCTATTAATTTAACGGGGAGAGGGGTTCTTTTTATTGACTCAAGAACAAAAGTTTACTTCATCACTTTCTTCTTCCTTCATGAAAAATTCTCTCGCCTGAAAGAAATCCATTTGCAGGAAAACTACTATTTTCTTGTGTTTGACTTGTCGATTTCAGTGTGGGATATGTGTCTGCTCTCGGCTCTTGTTTCAAGGTCAACTAGTTACCAAGAGTTGAGCCCATTTTAGTTTATCATTCAATATAAGATGTGATATATGTTACATTCTCAGAAACACAAAATTGTAGACCTTTCTCTGGATTGTTAGCTACCTATTGAAATCAAGGCTATTAAACAACCTTGAAATTTGGACCAATGTAATTTCAGATATACGGGCGTATATTGAAGCCCCTAGGGCTCCTGTTCCGGGGTTGAGCTAATGTCACATTGAAAAAGAACAATGAGAAATGCATTTTTCCTGAATTCGGTTGTTCTGTTTGTAACCCAGAGCATCATACAATTTGTGTTAAACATGATGTACATGTATATATTTCCATCTCTGTACATGTATGTTTATATTAATTGTTTTTCCTTGGTTTGTTTGTGCGCAAGCAAATCCCAAATCCTCGCAGATGGTTTACCGGGACATTTTTGGTGATTCGAATTAGTTCTTGAGTCAATACTTCTGATATACAATCTCGTACATTTCATCCCCGATGCTTGTTTTGAATTAGCATGTCAGCAACCCAAGCCTGCTGTTTTGCTTTGACTTAGGATGTGTATTTCATCCCTACATGTACATCAAAGCAGTTCGGCCCATGATGAAATCCAAACCAGTCACATCTCATACCTCACAGTGGATTGGCATAATCAGCTGGCTTAGTACGTTCATTGATTGGTTTGATTTAGGGGGAACCCCTTGACCTATTTATATCCAGAACTAGTATGGGCAACTAACCAAGCCAGTGTATCGATCCTAACAGTTCGGTTGATACACTGGCTCGCGAGGATGCCCTGGAGAGCCTCCGGAAAGAAAAGCACAGACTGACTGTGTACACCACCCATGTTGATAACTAAATAAATATTTTTACTGTTGAGCTGTTCGATGAATTTGGAAAATTAGTGTACATCTATTTCTTGCAATTGTTTCCTTGTTCTTGTTTTGTACTAATATGAACCTAAAACTGAACTGTGAGAAAGGGAGATTCTCATCATATTTCTCTTCTTGAATTAGAGATGCACTATATACATATGAAATAAAGCTTGTGTATGGTACATGTACATTGGTGTTTGTGTCACTTGCGTCACTTGTGTCAGCAATCAGCAATTGCCGAGGTAAATGTCGTAGCATAATCAGTTTCACCTCAGCAATATTTAACATGGTGTTAAATAGCAATTATTTTAACATGACTTTATTTTTGCCGATGTGAGTTTTCCGTATTGTGTGGGCTGGTTATTTTGACTGGGTATAAAATAAGTTGTAAAACCGACAATAAATAGCTGTCAGACATGCCTGTTTAAAATTTGACCTTCTCTTACCCTACTCATTTTCATGGCATCAGATTGTATGCCGTCTGATTCAATCTAATAAAAATTAAATCCTATCTACTCTCCCATTTGGTTATGCCACATGTAGGATCTAACCGGCTTGCAGTAACATGAGTATCAACCAATCCAGAAAACAATACATAGTTCTTTGAAGGGAACATAATGTTAGGGGCTTTTTGGTTGGCTCGGTCATGTCAGCTGAATCCAACGCCATGCGGGCCGGGTATCTTTTGATGTTGCAGCGCTCTCGTCAGTTTAGCACCATAACGCGAGATAGAAGTGGACTGGTCCTTGGGTTGAAGCGTAGGCGACGATCCTATCTCCTCTCTCCTACTGAAAGTAAAGTACTTAAAATACGGCCATGATGTCCTAAGTTTATTAAATATTCACGAACTGGGCCCTCTGAACACCAAATTTAATTGAAATCTGTAAGGTCCTACATAGCGACATATACGACCATGACGACTGTGGAGCAAAGATAGGATATCAATTTATTAATTGCCCTTTGATTACTCTCTGATTGCATTAGGGTAAAATCATATCAGGCAGTTCTTGTGTGCATGGCTCTCGGGCCAATCAGCTTCGTCCACTTGTAAAAGGAGCGGAGTGGGTTCACCATGTCACAGCTAAAGAAGACATACCGTGTGTTTTTGTGTAATAATTTAGTATAAACCTGTTACGGTAATTCTTTTACAAGATTTACGGAATGCAGTTCCCATCTCCCTCCTATGCAAATACGTGCTTCCTGTGTCGACCGAAATCGATATAGACTGAACGCACATGTGGGCCCTTTCTCTGCACAGTGCAATGCAGAGGGTGTTGCACCGACTTTTAGCAGGCTACAAACTCTGGCAATGGGAGAATGACCCTACTTTGCATAGTATATTCATGATTTTTGCTTTAGTGCCAAAACACTGGTGAAGGCACAACATTTTTATCTACTACTTTTGTAGGGTAGCCTTGTCAGATTAAATGTACCTATATTATAAAGCTGAATGTTGCTGAACCTTAATTTAGGCATTGAAATGACGTCATCAGAAGTATCAGTTGAGTTTGTGACCATACTGTATGTATAGAATGGATGCTGCCTTGGTCATGGTGCCCAAGGCCAAAAGATGATGATTTATATTTCATTAATGTTTTCATAATTGAAGATGGAGACAGAGTCCCGGAATTGACTGGAAGAATTCTTTGGACTATTTGAAGAACTGAGGAGATAATATTCATAATTTTAGCTAAGAATCCATTCATCCATCATAAAAATGGCAACTTTTAGTACTCTTAGTAATAATCACATACAAAGGTTTGTCTATAGAGATGAAAGACATATATTTATAGATTTTGTTTCACATTCTGCTTCAAAAATGCAATATCAGAAGTATTCAACTCATAGCCGAAATTTGGGAAAACAGCAGAAATATTACACCATTTCACCTTCAAAGATGGCCTGACAGAATCTGGTCACAATTTCAGACACCTTTAACTCTCCCGTAAATTCAATGATGACAAGCTATATGCTGTTTTATATCATATCGTACTTGATTTGTGGAGAACTTAATTGTGCTTTAATTTGTTTACATGTGAACATTTCATTTAAAAACCACCTGCTATGCCTACTTAATTCTCTCTCTCTATTGCGTACATGTATGTTGAAGAATTATGTCTGATCCAAGTCCGAGACATGAATGATCATTTTGAATATGCTGATTTCAGACCTTGGCAAGATCACTATACTGTGGAGCTTGTACAATCGTACTGGTTGTCAGCACATGATTGAAGAAAAGAAGCTTTCTTATTGGGAAGAATTCCCAAAAATGCGAGCGAGTTACAGTTCGTGTCTTGTATGTTTGAAACAGGGAAAGTAACATATTTTTATACTTATTCTGTAAACTTTACATCGCGGGAGATGTTTTTTCAAAGTTTGTTGATTGTCGATGCGAATTATCTGCCGGGATCGTCAGCGGGAAAATAGGACGCTAGTAATTTGCGCGAACAGTTTGTGTATATGTGAAACAAAATACATTTCAGATGTTGGGTTATATTCTGTCGACAGTTTTATATTTCTTCACAGTGTGTTAGTATTATGTATGAGAAATGATAACATTTCCGGTTTTACGATTGATGAAACATATGTAACTTTATTCATTTATTGAACAGATTTGCAATCGATTGTAGCGCTTTGCAACATTTTTTTTTGATTAATGGAAATTACTGTGTAAATCATAAGTAGTTTGAAAACTGCTATATGAAGTTAAAATGCCGAAATGATAGAAAAAAAGCTTTGAAAAATGAACAAAATAGTGGTTCGGGAGAGATGCCTGTATGCAGCTGAAGTGAAATCTGTCACCCACGTCTGGCGACGACACGCAATATGTCGTGTCTCCTGGAGCGAACAGCTTCGCCAGGCGAGCCAAGCGGTAGGCCCCCACGCCTGGCCGAGATTGTTACCTCTGCAGGTGTTGTGTTAGCGGGCGTCAGCTAATCAACAAGTGTCTGGCTCTTATCATTGCTTATCCAGGCGCGGGGTGTACTCCACAAAGACAGTATTATAGAGTTTTGTTTGTGCATCACGTATGGTATATCTTCTGCTATGACAATTTCCTTCAAATTCAATACATTGTACAGATATCTGGTACCAGTAGACGTAGAATATAACTTGTTTGGGTGGCATGAAGCTGGAAATTAATCAGCAAATAAAGACGTTCTTATTGACAAGTACTTCTTGCATAAATTATTAACCGGCCACGTGCACGTTCCGTTACAAATACCCACCAAATTAGTTACAAAGAAGACAATGAAATTCAAACCCATTTTCCATAGTATTGTAAATAAAAATTCTAAATGGAAAATTTAGTGTTTACAGTATTGGAAATATAATAAGTTCAAATGTAATGGCTAAACTGCAGATTTGCATCATATACCTATGGAATAGTTCAAATTGAACAATTGAATTGCGATGATAACATTGTGCATTTGAATTACTTTAACGTGTAATAATCGTAATTTTGGATGCGGTGGTTAAATGCAATTCTTCGCCAGATATCTATCAAATGATAGCAAATAAAGCCATCAAAACAAACATTTCACATATACATTTACAGTATTGTAAATGAAACTGTAAGGTGTGAAATGACGTAGCTACCATCATAGCAAATAAAACTGTAATATTCACCATACATTCACACGTGTATGTGGAAGAGGTAGATATAAGTATTCCTTTTGAAATGATTTAATATGTACCTAATAGCGTAGCAAATAAAATGGTATTATACCCCATACATTTAAACATCTATGGGGTAGATGTAAATATAAATATTTGCTTTGAAATGATTTAATATGTACCTACCATTATAGCAAATAAAATTGTAATATACACCATTCCTTTGCGCATCTGTGAGATAAATGTAAATATAAGTATTCTTTTTCAAATGATTTCATATATAGCTACCAGCTTAGCAAATAAAATGGATTTATACACCAACATTTACACATCTAGAGGATAGTTGTAAATATAAACATTTTATTTGCATTGTTTTGAGATATAGATGCCATAGTTCGAAATTTACGGTTAAGTTCCATCTTATTTGCCATATATATCACGCAATGGTCAATATAACTACAACAATTCACATATATTTATTACAGGTTTGAAAGTGGCTAAATATAACTGATAGATTTGCATTCGGGTCACTACAATAGCGAATGTATTCAAATAAATGAGATTTATTTGCAAAACATTATCGTGCGTTGTATATCTATAGTAATTAGGGACTCTCCAAGGTACGACATGCACAATAAATGTATCCAAAGGAAACCTTAAATGTATTGTAAATGTATGTGAAATGTATGGGAAACACCAAGATTCGACATAGGCCATGAAACCATGGAACTCTAAAAACATTTACTACAGTGGTGAATTTGGGGCTGTCAATCATACAGAATACATGAACAACATTCTTAAATATAACATCAAATATGGGAATCCAATTTTATGAGCCCTACCTCTCCGATCACATCGACATATACGTCAAATGAATGCAAATGTTACTTATAATTGCCAGCGTAAAACTTAGTGTTCAAATAATTGGAAATAAAACCATTATATTCACCTTACATGCTGACCGTATATTAAATATAATTAAAATGACGTTTTTATGTAGTGTGAAGACTCCATCTTGTAGCCAGTGACATACTCTTTCAACGTGCCTATTTTCAAGTTCCAAGCATTTATGTTTTCGGCTGTGGCAAGCTAGACCGCTATTCAGATAGACCAGACCGATATTCAGACAGACATGTAAAACGTCGTTCATAGTAGCGCCCCCTGGCGCCCGATAAAGGAACTGAAGACTTCATCTTTTAGCCGATGTCATGCTCTCTCGACATGGCTATTTTGAAGTTCCAAGCATTTATATTTTCGTCTCTGACAAGCTAGACCGCTATTCAGATAGGCCAGATCGCTATTCAGATAGGTCAGACCACTATTCAGAACGGCATGTAAAGGGTCATTCGTAGTAGGGCCCCCTAGCATCCGATGTAGGGACTGAAGACTCCAACTTGTTGCCAATGAAATAATCTCTCATTATACCTATTTATAAGTTCGAAGTGTTTATATTATTGTCTCTGGCGATCTAGACCGCTATTCAGATATGCCAGACCGCTATTCAGACCGGCATGAAAACGGTCATTCGTAGTAGCGCCCCCTAGCGTCCGATGTAGGGACTGAAGACTCCAACTTGTTGCCAATGAAATAATCTCTCATTATACCTATTTATAAATTCAAAGTGTTTATATTATTGTCTCTGGCGATCTAGACCGCTATTTAGATATGCCAGACCGCTATTCTGACCGGCATGTAAACGGTCATTCGTAGTAGCGCCCCCAAGCGTCGGATGTAGGGACTGAAGACTCCAACTTGTAGCCAATTAAATACTCTCTCCTTATACCTATTTATAAGTTCGAAGTGTTTATATTATTGTCTCTGGCGATCTAGACCGCTATTCAGATTTGCCAGACCGCTATTCAGACGGCATGTAAACGGTCATTCGTAGTAGCGCCCCCTAGCGTCCGATGTAGGGACTGAAGACTCCAACTTGTAGCTAATGAGATACTCTCTCATTATACCTATTTATAAGTTCGACGTGTTTATGTTATTGTTTCTGGCGATCTAGACCGCTATTCGGATAAGACAGACCGCTATTCAGACCGACATGTAAACGGTCGTTCGTAGTAGCGCCCCCTAGTGTCCGATGTAGGGACTTATGACTCCAGCTTGTAGCCCACGAAATACTCTCTCATTATTCCTATTCATAAGTTCGAAGTGTATATATTATTGTCTCCGGCGATCAAGACCGCTATTCAGATATGCCAGACCCCTATTCAGACCGGCATGTAAACGGTCATTCGTAGTAGCGCCCCTAGCGTCCGATGTAGGGACCGAAGACTCCAACTTGTAGCCAATGAAATACTCTCTCATTATACCTATATATAAGTTCGAAGTGTTTATATTATTGTCTCTGGCGATCTAGACCGCTATTAAGATAGGACAGACCGCTATTCAGACCGACATGTAAACGGCCATTCGTAGTAGCGCCCCCTAGCGTCCGATGTAGGGACTGATGACTCCAACTTGTAGCCCATGAAAAACTCTCTCATTATACCTATTTGTAAGTTCGAAGTGTATATATTATTGTCTCTGGCGATCTAGACCGCTATTCAGATATGCCAGACCGCAATTCAGACCGGCATGCAAACGGTCATTCGTAGTAGCGCCCCTTAGCGTCCGATGTAGGGACTGAAGACTCCAACTTGTAGCCAATGAAATACTCTCTCATTAAACCTATTTATAAGTTCGCAGTGTTTATATTATTGTCTCTGGCGATCTAGACCGCTATTCAGATAGGACAGGCCGCTATTCAGACCGACATGTAAACGGTCATTCATAGTAGCGCCCCCCCCCCCCGGCGCCCAATAAAGGAACTGAAGACTCCATCTTTTAGCCGATGGCATGCTCTCTCGACATGCCTATTTTCAAGTTCCAACCATTTATATTTTCGTCTCTGACAAGCTAGATCGCTATTCAGATAGGCCAGACCGCTATTCAGATAGGTCAGACCACTATTCAGACCGGCATATAAACGGTCATTCGTAGTAGCGCCCCCTAGCGTCCGATGTAGGGACTGAAGACTCCAACTTGTAGCTAATGAAATACTCTCTCATTATACCTATTTATAAGTTCGAAGTGTTTATATTATTGTCTCTGGCGATCTAGACCGCTATTCAGATAAGACAGACCGCTATTCAGACCGACATGAAAACGGCCATTCGTAGTAGCGCGCCCTAGCGTCCGATGTAGGGACTGATGACTCCAACTTGTAGCCCATGAAATACTCTCTCATTATACCTATTTATAAGTTCGAAGTGTATATATTATTGTCTCTGGCGATCTAGACCGCTATTCAGATATGCCAGACCGCTATTCAGACCGGCATGAAAACGGTCATTCGTAGTAGCGCCCCCTAGCGTCCGATGTAGGGACTGAAGACTCCAACTTGTAGCCAATGAAATACTCTCTCATTATACCTATTTATAAATTCAAAGTGTTTATATTATTGTCTCTGGCGATCTAGACCGCTATTCAGATATGCAGACCGCTATTCAGACCGGCATGTAAACGGTCATTCGTAGTAGCGCCCCCTAGCGTCCGATGTAGGGACTGATGACTCCAACTTGTAGCCCATGAAATACTCTCTCATTATACCTATTTATAAGTTCGAAGTGTATATATTATTGTCTCTGGTGATCTAGACCGCTATTCAGATATGGATGCTGCCTTGGTCATTGTGCCCAAGGCCAAAACATGATGATTTATATTTCATTAATGTTTTCATAATTGAAGATGGAGACAGAGTCCCGGAATTGACTGGAAGAATTCTTTGGACTATTTGAAGAACTGAGGAGATAATATTCATAATTTTAGCTAAGAATCCATTCATCCATCATAAAAATGGCAACTTTTAGTACTCTTAGTAATAATCACATACAAAGGTTTGTCTATAGAGATGAAAGACATATATTTATAGATTTTGTTTCACATTCTGCTTCAAAAATGCAATATCAGAAGTATTCAACTCATAGCCGAAATTTTGGAAAACAGCAGAAATATTACACCATTTCACCTTCAAAAATGGCCTGACAGAATCTGGTCACAATTTCAGACACCTTTAACTCTCCCGTAAATTCAATGATGACAAGCTATATGCTGTTTTATATCATATCGTACTTGATTTGTGGAGAACTTAATTGTGCTTTAATTTGTTTACATGTGAACATTTCATTTAAAAACCACCTGCTATGCCTACTTAATTCTCTCTCTCTATTGCGTACATGTATGTTGAAGAATTATGTCTGATCCAAGTCCGAGACATGAATGATCATTTTGAATATGCTGATTTCAGACCTTGGCAAGATCACTATACTGTGGAGCTTGTACAATCGTACTGGTTGTCAGCACATGATTGAAGAAAAGAAGCTTTCTTATTGGGAAGAATTCCCAAAAATGCGAGCGAGTTACAGTTCGTGTCTTGTATGTTTGAAACAGGGAAAGTAACATATTTTTATACTTATTCTGTAAACTTTACATCGCGGGAGATGTTTTTTCAAAGTTTGTTGATTGTCGATGCGAATTATCTGCCGGGATCGTCAGCGGGAAAATAGGACGCTAGTAATTTGCGCGAACAGTTTGTGTATATGTGAAACAAAATACATTTCAGATGTTGGGTTATATTCTGTCGACAGTTTTATATTTCTTCACAGTGTGTTAGTATTATGTATGAGAAATGATAACATTTCCGGTTTTACGATTGATGAAACATATGTAACTTTATTCATTTATTGAACAGATTTGCAATCGATTGTAGCGCTTTGCAACATTTTTTTTTGATTAATGGAAATTACTGTGTAAATCATAAGTAGTTTGAAAACTGCTATATGAAGTTAAAATGCCGAAATGATAGAAAAAAAGCTTTGAAAAATGAACAAAATAGTGGTTCGGGAGAGATGCCTGTATGCAGCTGAAGTGAAATCTGGCACCCACGTCTGGCGACGACACGCAATATGTCGTGTCTCCTGGAGCGAACAGCTTCGCCAGGCGAGCCAAGCGGTAGGCCCCCACGCCTGGCCGAGATTGTTACCTCTGCAGGTGTTGTGTTAGCGGGCGTCAGCTAATCAACAAGTGTCTGGCTCTTATCATTGCTTATCCAGGCGCGGGGTGTACTCCACAAAGACAGTATTATAGAGTTTTGTTTGTGCATCACGTATGGTATATCTTCTGCTATGACAATTTCCTTCAAATTCAATACATTGTACAGATATCTGGTACCAGTAGACGTAGAATATAACTTGTTTGGGTGGCATGAAGCTGGAAATTAATCAGCAAATAAAGACGTTCTTATTGACAAGTACTTCTTGCATAAATTATTAACCGGCCACGTGCACGTTCCGTTACAAATACCCACCAAATTAGTTACAAAGAAGACAATGAAATTCAAACCCATTTTCCATAGTATTGTAAATAAAAATTCTAAATGGAAAATTTAGTGTTTACAGTATTGGAAATATAATAAGTTCAAATGTAATGGCTAAACTGCAGATTTGCATCATATACCTATGGAATAGTTCAAATTGAACAATTGAATTGCGATGATAACATTGTGCATTTGAATTACTTTAACGTGTAATAATCGTAATTTTGGATGCGGTGGTTAAATGCAATTCTTCGCCAGATATCTATCAAATGATAGCAAATAAAGCCATCAAAACAAACATTTCACATATACATTTACAGTATTGTAAATGAAACTGTAAGGTGTGAAATGACGTAGCTACCATCATAGCAAATAAAACTGTAATATTCACCATACATTCACACGTGTATGTGGAAGAGGTAGATATAAGTATTCCTTTTGAAATGATTTAATATGTATCTAATAGCGTAGCAAATAAAATGGTATTATACCCCATACATTTAAACATCTATGGGGTAGATGTAAATATAAATATTTGCTTTGAAATGATTTAATATGTACCTACCATTATAGCAAATAAAATTGTAATATACACCATTCCTTTGCGCATCTGTGAGATAAATGTAAATATAAGTATTCTTTTTCAAATGATTTCATATATAGCTACCAGCTTAGCAAATAAAATGGATTTATACACCAACATTTACACATCTAGAGGATAGTTGTAAATATAAACATTTTATTTGCATTGTTTTGAGATATAGATGCCATAGTTCGAAATTTACGGTTAAGTTCCATCTTATTTGCCATATATATCACGCAATGGTCAATATAACTACAACAATTCACATATATTTATTACAGGTTTGAAAGTGGCTAAATATAACTGATAGATTTGCATTCGGGTCACTACAATAGCGAATGTATTCAAATAAATGAGATTTATTTGCAAAACATTATCGTGCGTTGTATATCTATAGTAATTAGGGACTCTCCAAGGTACGACATGCACAATAAATGTATCCAAAGGAAACCTTAAATGTATTGTAAATGTATGTGAAATGTATGGGAAACACCAAGATTCGACATAGGCCATGAAACCATGGAACTCTAAAAACATTTACTACAGTGGTGAATTTGGGGCTGTCAATCATACAGAATACATGAACAACATTCTTAAATATAACATCAAATATGGGAATCCAATTTTATGAGCCCTACCTCTCCGATCACATCGACATATACGTCAAATGAATGCAAATGTTACTTATAATTGCCAGCGTAAAACTTAGTGTTCAAATAATTGGAAATAAAACCATTATATTCACCTTACATGCTGACCGTATATTAAATATAATTAAAATGACGTTTTTATGTAGTGTGAAGACTCCATCTTGTAGCCAGTGACATACTCTTTCAACGTGCCTATTTTCAAGTTCCAAGCATTTATGTTTTCGGCTGTGGCAAGCTAGACCGCTATTCAGATCGACCAGACCGATATTCAGACAGACATGTAAAACGTCGTTCATAGTAGCGCCCCCTGGCGCCCGATAAAGGAACTGAAGACTTCATCTTTTAGCCGATGTCATGCTCTCTCGACATGGCTATTTTGAAGTTCCAAGCATTTATATTTTCGTCTCTGACAAGCTAGACCGCTATTCAGATAGGCCAGACCGCTATTCAGATAGGTCAGACCACTATTCAGAACGGCATGTAAAGGGTCATTCGTAGTAGGGCCCCCTAGCATCCGATGTAGGGACTGAAGACTCCAACTTGTTGCCAATGAAATAATCTCTCATTATACCTATTTATAAGTTCGAAGTGTTTATATTATTGTCTCTGGCGATCTAGACCGCTATTCAGATATGCCAGACCGCTATTCAGACCGGCATGAAAACGGTCATTCGTAGTAGCGCCCCCTAGCGTCCGATGGAGGGACTGAAGACTCCAACTTGTTGCCAATGAAATAATCTCTCATTATACCTATTTATAAATTCAAAGTGTTTATATTATTGTCTCTGGCGATCTAGACCGCTATTTAGATATGCCAGACCGCTATTCTGACCGGCATGTAAACGGTCATGCGTAGTAGCGCCCCCAAGCGTCGGATGTAGGGACTGAAGACTCCAACTTGTAGCCAATTAAATACTCTCTCCTTATACCTATTTATAAGTTCGAAGTGTTTATATTATTGTCTCTGGCGATCTAGACCGCTATTCAGATTTGCCAGACCGCTATTCAGACGGACATGTAAACGGTCATTCGTAGTAGCGCCCCCTAGCGTCCGATGTAGGGACTGAAGACTCCAACTTGTAGCTAATGAGATACTCTCTCATTATACCTATTTATAAGTTCGACGTGTTTATGTTATTGTTTCTGGCGATCTAGACCGCTATTCGGATAAGACAGACCGCTATTCAGACCGACATGTAAACGGTCGTTCGTAGTAGCGCCCCCTAGTGTCCGATGTAGGGACTTATGACTCCAGCTTGTAGCCCACGAAATACTCTCTCATTATTCCTATTCATAAGTTCGAAGTGTATATATTATTGTCTCCGGCGATCAAGACCGCTATTCAGATATGCCAGACCCCTATTCAGACCGGCATGTAAACGGTCATTCGTAGTAGCGCCCCTAGCGTCCGATGTAGGGACCGAAGACTCCAACTTGTAGCCAATGAAATACTCTCTCATTATACCTATATATAAGTTCGAAGTGTTTATATTATTGTCTCTGGCGATCTAGACCGCTATTAAGATAGGACAGACCGCTATTCAGACCGACATGTAAACGGCCATTCGTAGTAGCGCCCCCTAGCGTCCGATGTAGGGACTGATGACTCCAACTTGTAGCCCATGAAAAACTCTCTCATTATACCTATTTGTAAGTTCGAAGTGTATATATTATTGTCTCTGGCGATCTAGACCGCTATTCAGATATGCCAGACCGCAATTCAGACCGGCATGTAAACGGTCATTCGTAGTAGCGCCCCTTAGCGTCCGATGTAGGGACTGAAGACTCCAACTTGTAGCCAATGAAATACTCTCTCATTAAACCTATTTATAAGTTCGCAGTGTTTATATTATTGTCTCTGGCGATCTAGACCGCTATTCAGATAGGACAGGCCGCTATTCAGACCGACATGTAAACGGTCATTCATAGTAGCGCCCCCCCCCCCCGGCGCCCAATAAAGGAACTGAAGACTCCATCTTTTAGCCGATGGCATGCTCTCTCGACATGCCTATTTTCAAGTTCCAACCATTTATATTTTCGTCTCTGACAAGCTAGATCGCTATTCAGATAGGCCAGACCGCTATTCAGATAGGTCAGACCACTATTCAGACCGGCATATAAACGGTCATTCGTAGTAGCGCCCCCTAGCGTCCGATGTAGGGACTGAAGACTCCAACTTGTAGCTAATGAAATACTCTCTCATTATACCTATTTATAAGTTCGAAGTGTTTATATTATTGTCTCTGGCGATCTAGACCGCTATTCAGATAAGACAGACCGCTATTCAGACCGACATGAAAACGGCCATTCGTAGTAGCGCGCCCTAGCGTCCGATGTAGGGACTGATGACTCCAACTTGTAGCCCATGAAATACTCTCTCATTATACCTATTTATAAGTTCGAAGTGTATATATTATTGTCTCTGGCGATCTAGACCGCTATTCAGATATGCCAGACCGCTATTCAGACCGGCATGAAAACGGTCATTCGTAGTAGCGCCCCCTAGCGTCCGATGTAGGGACTGAAGACTCCAACTTGTAGCCAATGAAATACTCTCTCATTATACCTATTTATAAATTCAAAGTGTTTATATTATTGTCTCTGGCGATCTAGACCGCTATTCAGATATGCCAGACCGCTATTCAGACCGGCATGTAAACGGTCATTCGTAGTAGCGCCCCCTAGCGTCCGATGTAGGGACTGATGACTCCAACTTGTAGCCCATGAAATACTCTCTCATTATACCTATTTATAAGTTCGAAGTGTATATATTATTGTCTCTGGTGATCTAGACCGCTATTCAGATATGCCAGACCGCTATTCAGGCCGGCATGTAAACGGTCATTCATAGTAGCGCCCCCTAGCGTCCGATGTAGGGACTGAAGACTCCAACTTGTAGCCAATGAAATACTCTCTCATTATACCTATTTATAAGTTCGAAGTGTTTATATTATTGTCTCTGGCGATCTAGACCGCTATTCAGATAGGACAGACCGCTATTCAGACCGACATGTAAACGGCCATTCATAGTAGCGCCCCCTAGCGTCCGATGTAGGGACTGATGACTCCAACTTGTAGCCCATGAAAAACTCTCTCATTATACCTATTTGTAAGTTCGAAGTGTATATATTATTGTCTCTGGCGATCTAGACCGCTATTCAGATATGCCAGACCGCAATTCAGACCGGCATGTAAACGGTCATTCGTAGTAGCGCCCCTTAGCGTCCGATGTAGGGACTGAAGACTCCAACTTGTAGCCAATGAAATACTCTCTCATTAAACCTATTTATAAGTTCGAAGTGTTTATATTATTGTCTCTGGCGATCTAGACCGCTATTCAGATAGGACAGGCCGCTATTCAGACCGACATGTAAACGGTCATTCATAGTAGCGCCCCCTGGCGCCCGATAAAGGAACTGAAGACTCCATCTTTTAGCCGATGGCATGCTCTCTCGACATGCCTATTTTTAAGTTCCAACCATTTATATTTTCGTCTCTGACAAGCTAGATCGCTATTCAGATAGGCCAGACCGCTATTCAGATAGGTCAGACCACTATTCAGACCGGCATATAAACGGTCATTCGTAGTAGCGCCCCCTAGCGTCCGATGTAGGGACTGAAGACTCCAACTTGTAGCTAATGAAATACTCTCTCATTATACCTATTTATAAGTTCGAAGTGTTTATATTATTGTCTCTGGCGATCTAGACCGCTATTCAGATAAGACAGACCGCTATTCAGACCGACATGAAAACGGCCATTCGTAGTAGCGCGCCCTAGCGTCCGATGTAGGGACTGATGACTCCAACTTGTAGCCCATGAAATACTCTCTCATTATACCTATTTATAAGTTCGAAGTGTATATATTATTGTCTCTGGCGATCTAGACCGCTATTCAGATATGCCAGACCGCTATTCAGACCGGCATGAAAACGGTCATTCGTAGTAGCGCCCCCTAGCGTCCGATGTAGGGACTGAAGACTCCAACTTGTAGCCAATGAAATACTCTCTCATTATACCTATTTATAAATTCAAAGTGTTTATATTATTGTCTCTGGCGATCTAGACCGCTATTCAGATATGCCAGACCGCTATTCAGACCGGCATGTAAACGGTCATTCGTAGTAGCGCCCCCTAGCGTCCGATGTAGGGACTGATGACTCCAACTTGTAGCCCATGAAATACTCTCTCATTATACCTATTTATAATTTCGAAGTGTATATATTATTGTCTCTGGTGATCTAGACCGCTATTCAGATATGCCAGACCGCTATTCAGGCCGGCATGTAAACGGTCATTCGTAGTAGCGCCCCCTAGCGTCCGATGTAGGGACCGAAGACTCCAACTTGTAGCCAATGCAATACTCTCTCATTATGCCTATTTATAAGTTCGAAGTGTTTATATTATTGTCTCTGGCGATCTAGACCGCTATTCAGATAGGACAGACCGCTATTCAGGCCGACATGTAAACGGTCATTCATAGTAGCGCCACCTGGCGCCCGATAAAGGAGCTGAAGACTCCATCTTTTAGCAGATGGCATGCTCTCTTGACATGCCTATTTTTAAGTTCCAACCATTATATTTTCGGCTCTGACAAGCTAGACGGCTATTCAGATAGGCCAGACCGCTATTCAGATTGGTCAGACCGCTATTCAGACCGGCATGTAAATGGTCATTCGTAGTAGCGCCCCCTAGCGTCCGATGTCGGGACTGATGACTCGAACTTGTAGCCCATGAAATACTCTTTCATTATACCTATTTATAAGTTCGAAGTGTATATATTATTGTCTCTGGCGATCTAGACCGCTATTCAGACCGACATGTAAACGGTCATTCATAGTCGCGCTCCCTGGTGACCGATATGGGAACTGAAGACTCCATCTTCTAGCTCGTGATATACTCTCTGAACAGTCCTATTTACAAGTTCGAAGCATTTGCATTATCGGATCTGGCAAGGTAGACCGCTATTCCGATAGGCCAGACCGCTATTCGGATAGCCAGAGACTCATAAGAGCGCCCCTAGCAGCGCCCGCTGGAGTCAGATTTGGAATATGATTATGAAAACATATGAAGCAGGACTTTCTCTCTTACTATGCAGAGTTTGGAGTTCAAAATACTCATAATAAAGAAAATACAGATGTTTTGCTCCATGTCTGAAGAAATAATGACTGGTCCCTTCGAATAACGAACTGCGAACTGCGAACCGCGGTCTAACTTTACGAACGTAATAACTTCAGGCAACGGCACTCGTACATCTCATTACAACTGGAACGTTTATACCGCTCGACCGTTTCTTCATCATTTAACCTCGCCTTTTCCGAAAGTCACCCAACTGCTAATATGTTAATGAAAGTGTGGATATTTAGATGCTAATTCAGTTTCAGAGAGTAATTTGAAAATATTATTTCGCAGATGACGAGATGAAACTGGATTTAAATAAATTATCCGAACAGCTCCTATTCTATTCTTAGCCCTCGGAGAAACTCGTTGACGTCAGTCTGCAAGGTCGGTTATGGCTCAAATGTGGCGCAAATTCAGGTCCTGTGTTAACCCTATCCGGCCTGGGCGATTTGGGGTGTACCACATCCTCCATGGGGGCGTTGGAGAGGGGGGCGGAAAGTGCCCCCTAAATATTTTCGCTATCGTTAAAACAAGAGGGCTGAAACTTACCGCACTATATCTTTGAGTCAAGCTCTACAAGAAAATGTAAAACAGCCAAGATAGCCGCCATTATGACGTCACAGTGACGTCATTTTCAAAACGAGCACTTTTGGACGATTTTTCGTTCACAATTTTCGAATCTTTTTATTTTTGATTTTTCTGCGCAAAAACTGCGTGATAAATTAGTGAATAATAATCTGATATGAAATAAAATATGTTTTATCACTTTTCCTTGCAGAAAAGCAAAAATTTTGAAGAAATCTGACGAGAGCATCACTTTTCTGGTACCCTACATGGTCGCCATTTTGAATTTACCCATGATCCCCTGCTCCGGGGTTCATGCAAATAGGCTCAAAATGACGCAAATATGATAATTTACAAAGTCACGGAGTTTCAGCTTTCAATATTTTGTCGTTCCGGAGATACGAGCAAAAATCCAAGGGCGGAAAGATGTCGCCATGTCTATGGATAGGAGAACTCTCCCATAGCTGATGGATACCTTGTGGACCAGCTGAGCGGGTGAGTGAGTGAGTGAATAGGGTTTAACGTCGCTTTCAACATTTTTTCAGCTATATCACGACGGGGAAGGAAGGGAGGGGAGGGGGAGGGGCAGGGGTACCTACTTGTAACAGAGCAGATCTAATGCTGCCATTTTATAGTGCTGTCCCACTGAAATATCATGCCGTCCAGCTGAGCGGATGGGCAACGGATTTCAATCTGTTCCTGCAAGCAGCTAAACCATGAGATTAGAAGGTTAACCGTTGCCGATCCCAAGAGAGGAAAAGGCTTCAATAGTAGGTCGTGGAGGGGCCGGAGTGTTGGTGGAAGTGATGGATACAGCCGTTGGTCGTAAAAAATCAATCACTCAAATTTAGAATGACATTTAAAAATACATATCACTGTAAAAAAAATTTTTGTAAATTTTCCCACCATGTGCGTCGACGTATATTTATTCCCATTGGAAGATGGCTATGATGTTAGCAAATCCTTACTGCCTGAGGATAGCCGTAGGGGCTCCCCAGAGGACCCGTGAAAGGAGGGAATGGTGGGGAAAAGCGGGAGGGGAAGGGGAGAGCCTATGTAATACTGTAATGTAACTGACCATATATTAACTGGAAGGAAAAAAATACAACTGATAATCGATTATACCTTTCTGAAGTTTATCAACCTTTTTAAATTGTTCGCTACAAAATATATTCTTGTTATACATGTATTATATTATAATAATAATATTTGAATAAAACGTGAATATTCTGAGTTTCTAAGATAATTAGTCTCACAAGTTTAGGCAGGGCGCGTGCTCATATTTAATCTTTCTCCGTCCGTAGGACGGATTTAATGCTTGTCGCAATTTAACTAGCACACGCCATACATCCAAACAAATACAACATACCATCTATTAAACTTATAGAATATAACACTGGTGTATATGGATATCTGCCTTTGGTTTTGGCATCCCTGTCATATCAGGATGTAAAGGCATGCACAGAGTTACACAGGTCACACCGTCAGAGTAGTAGCGGTTGTTGATTGTTCAGTAATATTCCAACATGGATGATCAGAGTGACAAACGGCCAGATGCCAGGCAAAGGTTCATTAAGACTGTGTGTTTGGTCATAGCGTGGCTGTCTGCAGTAAGTTAGATTCGCCTTTTGTGGACACTGTCGTATTTGGTTAAACTTCAAACGGTCCCATTTTTCTGATACCTGATGACGTATGCCTCCTAAATCCCATTTACGTACACTTCGCCATCCATAAGATGGCTGGCGAATCGTGTGCCGCCATTATGGCGGAGCGATATCCGACACTTTATCGTGTACTGTTCGGTCTTCATCCGGCGGAGAACAGGCTGGGGAAATATGATAAATTACAGGTTTTTCATACCACTTCTGAAACATATATTGCCTGGGTTTACAAGAGATACGGATCAACAGAGTTCGAATTTGGCACCTGTGGTAAAAAATCAAACGGACTGATGTGAGTGACTGAACAACAAGTCCGTCGGACTGGTAACAAAAAAACTCTCAGTTCATTGTGTAAACTATTTCTCTGAATATCTCCGCACAATTTGTAAAAGATATGTCTGTTTTCGGTTACCCGACCGAATCTAAAATAAATCCTGCGCGTCTAAAAAAATAATTCAGCAAATTCCAACGAAATCACGACCACGGTTGCGTTTTGCGACAACAACAACAACCGTAAAGCGGCGCGACCAGTGTCAGCATACCATAAAGTGTGATTGTAATGCAGCGCATGGCAATGCATGGCGGCAGGTTGACGATCTTTTCAGCAAATAAAGCACCCACTTCCAGGTCGAGAATCGAGAAATCAGCAACGTGATTACGCTTCAGTTGACCTGATCATGTTTATCAGGACAATTTTAAACATATTCTCCATCAACGTCGCAAGAAATCTACTGATTTCTTGGCTTGAAATGGCATTTGTTGAAGCAGTGTTTCGCGACGACACGTGCAGTCAAGGTCGCCGTCAAAGTCTAGCCGACGGGGTTTGTCGTATGTTATTATCTTCACACGCGCTCAAGAAATTCAAGAAATGCACAATTATTAATTTCTTATTTAGTAGCAACCATGACAGAGAACAAAATGATGACAAATGTTCCCAGATCATATTTTATTTAATATTAACGGACTAGTAAAAATATTTGCGGACTGGTTCCATTTTTGGCTCGCCAGTCCGGCGGACTGGTTCAAATTTTTCTTAAATTCGAACACTGATCAATAACTTCCGTATCACACAAGAGGTGTTGTAGATCTGTAGTTTTGAACAAGTAGGACAACACATGACTCGAAAATGACGGGTTACGTTGGGGTTACGTCGGTAGAGTCTTAGCTGATTGGCTGACGACATCACGTGGTGTTGTTTTCGGGGAAATCCCCGTTACAGTTGCCGAAAGTAGGCTGGAATGGATACACACGATCCCAGGATCAGTCTTACCGCGAATAGATGACCCATATGTTTGCAGGTTGTCCTAAATCCATGACAATAAAATCCCACACTTTTATCCTTTGATGCAATGCAGGCCCACAACATCCATGACAATTACATGGCTGGTGTGGGTCGTTACACAAGTCAATGATCCCAAACCCTGATAACGTATTATATCACTCTCAATCACGTGATGAAGTCTGTATTCATTCATCTGCATGACACGTGATCACTTATCCAGAAATATAACATCGCGTATGTAACAGGAAACCAATTAAATTTTCATTGTCAACGCAAGGTACATGTGCCGCAAGGTGTGAAGTTCTATATGTAACCCGATTCATCAAATTAAAGCTTGCTCTTCCGATTGTGCCAGTCCAGGGACCTCGCGCTGGCAATTAAGTTGATGTCATGTTACATGAGGCAGGTGCAGGCTAAGTGAATTGTATAGCGATCCCCACCAGCCATTTAATTGTCATGAATGTTGGGGTCTGTATTGCATCAAGGGATAGAAGTGGGATGTTATTGTCCTGGGTGTACGGGGCCGACGTCATCAGTTTTCAGGACAATTAGACAGTCACCTCTCTCGTGTAACATGATATCAACTTAATTGCCAGCGCGAGGTCCCTGGACTGGTACAGTCGAAAAAACGACCTTTAATTTGGTGTATCGGGTTACATATAGGACTTCTCAGCTTGCGGCACATATACTATGCATTGATAATTTAATTAGTTTCGTGTTACATAAGCGATGTTAGATTTCTGGATAAATGATCACCTGTCATGCAGATGAATGAGTGTACAATTTATCACGTGATTGAAAGAGGTATAATACGTCATCAGGGTTCAGGTCCATTAGAGAATTGTCCCACGGGTTTCGTGCTGGGTGCTTCACGATAACTTGGACAGGAACACGTCGCAATACGGTCAAATTGCAATTGACAAAATACTCTGTAGAAGCCCTTAACATCGCAACGGCCATTAACATCGCAAGGACAATTACGATGATAAAGGCCGATTTTAATACTCAGTTTATAACTTCATCAGCTTTATAATTGATTGCCCGTCATATCGATCTGATGAGTAAAGTTCTTGAGGATTGTTGACTGCTTTATATGAACCAGTTCTTAAGCGCACAAAAAGGCATCTCGTTTCGGAAAACATTCAGCATATAGTCATGTGGGCAGCCAGGACGGATTCGACTAGAATAATACACATTAACAGTTAAACTGAACAATTTTCTTCCAAAAGATTGGGGAACATGCAACACAGATCTGTTCGTTTACATGTATGAGGGCCTCATTTTCCGTGCACAGCTGCACAGAGCGGGACTATCTGTTCTATTCCCGAACACATAACACACTGGCATATATGGGGTCTTTCAAGTATTACGTACGCAAAAAATGGATTTTTTTACCCCATCCCTGCTCCCATACGCAAAATTCAACCCAGCGCAGATAGGAAAAAATCCTGATTTTCAGATCCCCCTCCTTCCCAACCCTTGCTACTTACGTAATACTTGAATGCCCCCTATTTATTTGCCTCCAGCTATCAAGCCACTGGTAGTCTGTTGTGGGGAATGGGAGAGGGGTTGTGGGGGGGGGGCCTAATCGTGTATTTGCGCCTAATCGTGTCAGCGCGAAACCGTGTAAAAAAATGCGCCTAATAACGTGTTGCGCCTAATCGTGTAGGAAATTTGCGCTTAATGGTGGAACTGCGCCTAATCGTGTACGAAATTTGCGCCTTATTGTGGAACTACACCTAATCGTGTACGGAATTTGCGCCTATTTGTGTAAATGCGCCTAATCGTGTAAGGAGGCTGCGTCTAATCATGTAACTGCTCCTAATCATTTGAACCATCTTACGCTTAATTCTGCGTTGCTCCTAATTGTGGAACTGCGCCTATTCGTGTAGGAGATTTGCTCCTAATTGTGGAAATGCGCCTATTCGTGTGAGAAATAAGTGTCTAATCGTGGAAACGCGCTTATTCGTGGAAATCATTTTGCGCCTAATTATGCGTTGCGCCTAATCGTGTAGAAAATTTGCGTCTAACTGTGGAAATGCGCCTAATTGTGTATAGAGACTGCGCCTAAACGTGCACAACGTGGAGACATAAGTAGTATGTAACGGACAGGTAAAGTCAACTGGACCTTCTTTCGTCATTTTTGGGGGAGATCACATGATCAAGAGGTCAAGGTCACTATAGTTCCGGGACTTCCGGTCACGTGACCTTTGGGGGCATGTATTCCTCCGCGGCGATGCGGTCTGGCGGTGATGCGGTCGCGCGGAAAAAACCTCGGCGGACAGAATGTAGTCCCAAATACGCGGGAGCTGGGAGAAATTCTCCGCCAATCTTCGGGACATTTTGGGAGCGATTGGGTCGAGTGAGTTGTCAAAGTGGAGCGCTCGTCCATGGCGATCAAGTCATGGGTGGGTGCATGTAAATTGAGGATTTGTCCCAAAAATATGAAAAGCGGAACACGGACTTTACCCCCAAAATAGGGGAAAACTCCTATCAACAAGGTCCAAAATGGCTAATATCGGTCTCCGGCTTATCGGGCCTGCCTATCAAGTCATGGGTGGGTGTATGTAAAATGAGGACTTGTCTCCGAAAATATAAAATGCGGAGCACGGACTTTACATCAACAATAGGAGAATGATTCGAACATTTGCATCTATAGGGGAAAATGACTGTATGGAGTATGGGGGTGGTCATTTTTTGTGGATTTTTCTATGGGTTGTGGGATCTTGTTTTTCACGTCTCACCACGTAGAACACGATGGGCGGGGTCCCGAAGCTAAGCGGTGAAATTTTTCGAAAAGTTCACGGAGGGTTGGATATGCCCATAGGTCTACTGGCTCAGTGGATAGGTCCATACTGGGCAATTCACATATGTTCATTGCGATATGGGTTGTGGGATCTTGTTTTTCACGTCCCACCACGTAGAACACGATGGGAGGGGTCTCCAAAATAAGCGGTGATTTTTTTTTGAAAAAGTCACTGCGCTCATGCATAGTGGGTAAATAGTGCTGGGTGGACGTTTTGGGGTCTCGGTGACCCCCTAGTGGTTCGATGGTGTCGTATGAGGTCTTATTTTGAAGCCCTCGTGGAGGAGCATCAGACTGGACTAATGTATCGTCCGTTTTCGTTATTCTGCGCATGCGCAATTTGGTCGTAGTATAGAAAGCAAACATTCTGGGGGTGCGTGTGGGTGTGTTTGGGGTAGAAATGGACCACTATTGGTCCAAAAGGGTCGTGGGAGGTGTCAAAGCGAAGCTTTTGTGAGGTGGAGTCAGAATGGCGTGCTCTTTATTGCAAGTCGCGTCAATCTGCGCATGCGCAGTTGGGTGTAGTAAATAAAGTGGTCATTTTGGGGGTGCGTCGAGGTGTGTTTGGGGTAGAGAGGGACCATCCTTGGTCCGAATGCGTCGTGTGGGGTGTCATTTTGTAGCTCTCGGGGTGTAGACTCCGACTTGAGGCATGTCCACGTCATCTGTGACGTCATTGGTGACGTCATCAGTAGAGGTAGTAGCGAAAGCGGGCATTTTGGAGGTGTGAAAGAAGGTGTTTGGGGTAGAGAGCGACCATCCTTGGTCCGAATGCGTCGTATGGGGTGTCATTTTGTAGCTCTCGGTGTATAGACCACCATTTGAGGCATGTCCGCGTTATCTGTGACGTCAGTGGTGACGTCATCAGTAGAAGTATTAGCGAAAACAGGCATTTTAGGGTGTGTAGGAAAGCGTTTGGGGTAGAGAATGCGTCGAGTGAGGCGTCACCTTGTATGAACGCCTGCCAACGCCAACTTTAACGCTTCAACGCCCTGGTGAATTAGTACTGAAGCTCTGATTTTCTAGATAGTCCATGAAATTGACACTAATTCATCGAAATGCGGTGACACCCGACAACGCCTGTCGTTACGCCTTAATCCTATCGGGCCTGGACTTTTTGGGACCTGTCGTGGCCTGGGGCGGGGGGCCGAAATGGACCCCCAAATTATTTTTCTTACTTCTTGAGCTAGGGGGCTGAAACTTATCACACTATACCCTGGGTCAAGCTCTACCAGAAAATGTAAAAAAAATCCAAAATAGCCGCTTTGATGACGTCATAGTGACGTCATTTTCAAAAACGACATTTTTTGTTCGATTTTTCGGTCAGATTTTCTGATTTTTTTATTTATGCAATTTCTCCGCAAAACAGCTTAATAAATTAGTAAATATTAATGTGATGTGAAATAAAATAGTTTTTGCCCACTTTTCATCGCAGAAAAGCAGAAATTTTGAAGAAATATGACAAAAACATCACTTTTCTGGGACCCCACATGGCCGCCATCTTGAATTTCCCCCTGATCCTTTCCTCGGGGGTCATGCAAATAGGCTTAAAATGACCCCAATATGATAAACTATAAAGTCACGACGTTTCAGCTCTCTATTGTTTGTCGTTCCGGAGATAGCACAGAAAGTTTGGTAGGGCGGCGATTTCGACGCCCCCCCCCCCTTCCCCCCAGGCCAGGTAGGGTTAACGCCCATGATGTAGACCGGTGAGAGAAAAACAACAACAACAACAAGGATGACAGGCCAATCATTTTATTATCCCCTCCAGTACATCAAACCCAAGCTGGGTGAGCTGCGTTGGGTATGTTTACAATACAAGTAGCCTCTTGTCCAATCAGAGGCCGCCATTTGGCGCTGCATCTGTCATATTCGTTCTTACTCGTTAGATGTATTCTCGGCTGCTCTTGTCCAATCAGAAGTTCCCAGTTCATAAAGTTCCATCTTCGGCCATTTTCGCTCTGATCCGTTTGTTCTAATCGTCGTCTGGCAGGCCAGGATACCGTTGAAGCAACATATCCTCAAATAGTTGTTTGCGCATTCTGAGTATCTATCAGTGCATGGGTGAATACATTCATCCGATGGGGTGGTCGGTCAGCTTCGTAACGAAAAACGTGTCATTGGCCACCCTCTCTACGACCCATTCGGTGTTGGGTCGTTGTTGTTGGGCCCATTCCAACACATCCAATTGGTCCACTTGGTCCAGCACGGGCTCTAGCGACGCCCTATGCGTGATGGTAAACGGTTGGTCAAATACCCGGATGTTACTGCTCGGGTAAAACTATCGGACTTGGTCTGTCTCCTTATGCTGCAGCACATAACCAAACGCCGGATTCAACTTCAAGGCCGTAGTTTGATCGTTGAAGATGGCTTCCACGTACTTGAAGAGCCGAGACAGGGCCTCTAACCGGAATATTGTAGATGTCTAGTAGCAGGAGATGACGGTGGAAACATCGTCGGATCATGAACCAATGGTCCCTGTAGATGTCACTTAATGGATGGGCGTCCGGTAAGAGTTCACTGGGGTTATCCACGTTTCATCTCCCTGGGATCCTCTTCAGTGGGACTGACCTTCCTGGGCTCCTCTTCAGTGGAAAGTGGTCGCCCATGCCGTGTTGACGGACCATGAATCAAACGCTGATGCCGTCTTACCTGATTGAGCCGTTTGAAGAGTTGACCACATTCATTACGTTGTTCCGTCGCGCCCTCGTGGAGTGAGCGTTCGTGGCGCCGTAAAGCATCTTCCCGATTAAATGATCGTGCGCAGGTTACAAGCAGGAAACAAGCTATGTTTATGTATGCTATGATTGTCTTTTTGAATTTGGTGCTAATACTGTTATATGGAATATGGAATAGGTCTTTGGATTATGGACGCGGATATTGTCTAATGGACGACGGCTGAATTATGAATGACGGACCAGACGCTTGTAACACAAGTATACCGTGCGCCCTTGTGGATGGAGGACTCGTGCCGACGTAAATCTTCTGGGTGACTAAATGGCTTCAGGCAGATCGAACAAGAGAACATATCGGCTGCGTATCAGAAAATGCTGAACATTCCCACCTACCGCCTCTTGTATACGCCCGCAGCCCTCAATAACTCTCCTACGTTGTTCTTCCCAACAATCAGCGCATCGCTGCCCTGTACACTCGGGTGCGCACTTGTGACATGTCTAGCATTGCGTTATACAATAATGCCCTGTATTATACCATATTTGCCCTCTATTATACAATATCTGTCTTGTATTATACCATATCTTTGCTGTATTATACAATATCTGTCCTGTATTATACCATATCTGTCCAGTATTATATCATATCTGTCCAGTATTATACAATATCTGTCCTGTATTATACAATATTTGTCCTGTATTATACAATATTTGTCCTGTATTATACAAAATATGTCCTGTATTATACCATATCTGTGTTGTATTATACCATATCTGTGATATATTATCTGTCCAGTATTATACCAAATCTGTGCTGTATTATACAATATCTCTCCTGTGTTATACCATATCTGTGCTCTATTATACAATATCTGTCCTGTATTATACAATATCTGTCCACTATTATACCAAATATGTGCTGTATTATACCTTATCTGTCCACTATTATACCATATGTCCTGTATTGTACCATATATGTCCTGTACTATACAATATATGTTCTGTATTATACAATATTTGTCCTCTATTATACCATATCTGTCATGCATTATACCATATCTTTCATGTATTATATCATATATGTCCTGCATTATACTAAATCTATGCTGTATTATAAATATTTGTCCTCTATTATATCATATCTCTCATGCATTATACCACATCTGTCCTGTATTGTACCATATTTGTCCTGTATTATACAATGCCCATGTCCAGTTTGCTTGTGTCTACAGTCGAGGAGGGCCTAGATATCCAGCCGGACACCGGTGATACTGTGCCACATACGCCTGACGACATCGAGCATTTCCAGGAAGATCCAGTGGATGCCCCCAGTGATCTCTTACCGGACGCCCATCCATTAAGTGACATTTACAGGGACCATTGGTTCATGATCCGTCGATGTTTCCACCGCCATCGTCCGCTACTACACATCTACAATTTCCGGTTAGAGGACCTGTCTCGGCTCTTCAAGTACGTGGAAGCCATCTTCAACGATCAAACTACGGCCTTGAAGTTGAATCTGGCGTTTGGTTATGTGCTGCAGCATAAGGAGTCAGACCAAGTCCGATACTTTTACCCGAGCAGTAACATCCGGGTATTTGACCCGTTTTTCCATCACGGATAGGGCATCGCTAGAGACCGTGCTGGACCAAGTGGACCAATTGGATGTGTTGGAATGGGCCCAACAACAACGCTCCAACACCCAATGGGTCGTAGATAGGGTGACCAATGTCACGTTTTTCGTTACGAAGCTGACCGACCACCCCATCGGATGAATGTATTCACCCATGCACTGATTGATACTCAGAATGCGCAAACAACTATTTGAGGATATGTTGTCTCAACGGTATCCTGGCCTGCCCGACGACGATTAGAACAAACGGATTGGACAAGAGCAGCCGAGAATACATCTAACGGGCAAGAAAGAATATGACAGATGCAGCGCCAAATGGCGGCCTCTGATTGGACAAGAGGCTACTTGTATTGTAAACATACCCAACGCAGCTCCCCAAGCTTGGGTATGATGTACTGGAGGCGATAATAAAATGATTGATCTGTCATCCTTGTTGTTGCTGTTGTTCTCTCACCGGTCTACATCATGGGCGTTAAGGTGTAACGACAGGCGTTGACGGGCGTCACGGCATTTCGATGAATTAGTGTCAATTTCATGGACTATCTTGAAAATCAGAGCTTCAGGGCTAATTCACCAGAGCGTTGAAGCGTTAAGCTTGTCGTTGGCAGGCGTTGATACAAGATGACACCTCACACGGCGCATTCGGACCACGGATGGTCCATCTCTACCCCAAACGCTTTCCTACACATCCCAAAATGTCCGCTTTCGCTAATACTTCTACTCATGAGGTCACCAATCACGTGGACATGCCTCAAATGGTGGTCTACATACCGAGAGCTTCAAACTGACACCCCACACGACGCACCCCAAACACAACCCACGCACCCCCAAAATGACCACTTTACTTACTACACCCAAATGCGCTTGCGCAGATTGAAGCGACTTGCAATAAAAAACACACGCCATTCTGACTCTACCCCAAAAAAGCTTCACTTTGAGACCCATTTGGACCAATAGTGGTCCATCTCTTCCTCAAACACACCCCACGCACCTCCAGAATGTCTGCTTTCTATACTACGACCAGACTGCGCATGCGCAGAATAATGAAAACGGACGATACATTAGTCCAGTCGGATGCTCCTCCACGAGAGCTTGAAAGTAAGACCTCATACGACACCATCGGAACACTAGGGGCTCACCTTGACCCCAAACGTCCACTCAGCACTATTTGCCCACTACGCATGCGCGCAGTAACTTTTTCAAAAAATTCCACCGCTTAGCTTCGGGACCCCGCCCATCGTGTTCTACGTGTTGAGACGTGAAAAACAAAATCCTACAACCTATATCGCAATGTCCAGGAGTAAATTTCCCAGTATGGACCTATCCACTGAGCCAGTATGGGCCAATATACAGACCTACCCGAACCTGGACCTTTCAAAAAAAAATTTCACCGCTTAACTTCGAGACACCTCCCATCGTGTTCTACGTGGTTAGACGTGAAAAACAAGATCCCGCAACCCGTATCGCAATGAACATGTGTGAATTGCCCAGTATGGACCTATCCACTGAGCCAGTAGGCTATAGGCCTATCCAGACCTCCGTGAACTTTTCGAAAAAATTCACCGCTTAGCTTCGGGACACCGCCCATCGTGTTCTACGTGGTGAGACGTGAAAAACAAGATCCCACAACCCATATCGCAATGTCCAGGAGTAAGTTTCCCAGTATGGACCTATCCACTGAGCCAGTATGGGCCTATATACAGACCTACCGGTTACCGGGACATTTCGAAAAAATTCACCGCTTAGCTCCGAGACCCTTCCCATCGGGTTTATGAGGCGCCGTTTGTGACAATATTGTCATCGACAAATATATAGAGTTAAAACCAAAATATAAAGTCGCCGTTTGTGAAAATATTGTCAAACACAAATATATAGTTAAAACCTTTGTAAATATATATAAAACGAAATAAATAGGGCCTATATATAAAGTTATTTTTTTTTTATTTTTATAAAAAAAAATTTAACATAAATAACGATAGGAAGTTAAGACGTTAAATTTAACGTAAATATAAAGTACACGAACAAACTTAAATAAAGTGTACATGTAAAGCGGATATGCCCAAAGGAAGCTGCGCAATCGATGTGCGCGCGAGTGATACTGGTTAATCAAAACTGCAACTGGGTTCTGAAGCGAAACTATGACAGCGGTGAAAGCCACTCGCATGTCACAGATGTGGCGAATCAAACAATAAGATCACGTACCTGAACATATTTCAGCTCACTGCCATTATAATTTAGTAGAGGCCTATTCCAATTTTCAACAATTACTGTTGTCATTTACAATCGTACTTCAGAGTTATCACATCAATTAGATATAAGTACATCTACTTATAAATCAACATAAGATATCCTAGCCTGCAGCCAATATCATAGCCTGTCCCTTTGATGTTCAATCCACGATTCCGCTGGCCAAGTCGCTGGTTGCTATTTGCCGCATAAAAACATCAACAGAAGTTGAAATAAAACATGCGCAATAACGATGTATTAATTATGCGCAGCACAAATATTAGGCAATTTGAAATCATACTGAATATGAGCATATTTCATTGATCAGAATATGACCATTCATAGCTTAGTTATAGGATTTGTAATTATATTGTCGTTTTTGTATATTTTATCGTTTTTCGATAATTTCCGCATTTCCAAACAAGACGAAAATTTGTACTTGGTATAAGTACAGCGAATGTGGAAACTAATGGCTCATGAAGAATACTAGATTGGCCTTTTTTCACTTTTGCGCTGCCTCGAAGCTGTTACTAGTAACTAAGGAATGAGTCGAAGCCGTTTTACCCCTGCGTGCTAATCGCTAATTGATCTTCAATACGCGTGGGGTTCTTGACGGGCATCGGTATTAACCCTATTATATACGCTGACGAGTGAGTGAATAGGGTTTAACGTCGCTTTCAACATTTTTTCAGCTATATCACGACGGGGAAGGGAAGGGAGGTGAGTGGGAGGGGTGTGGTTAACTACTTGTAACCGAGCAGATCTAATGCTGCCATTTTATACTGCTGTCCCACCGAAATATCATTCCGTAGGCAAACATGACACCCCACTCAGTCACATTATACTGACACCGTCCTTGTTCTATCCTCTTAATACTGAGCGTAAGCGAGGAAGCAACAAGTTCCATTTTTCAAGTCTTTGGTATGACCCGGCCAGGGATTGAACCCAGTACCTAGCGCTTACGAATATCAACAGTTTATTTTATTCTACTTACGTTATACTAACTTAAAATCTAAAAAGTTTGAGATCAAGTAAGCGTATCATGCTATAATAAATGATCTCGATAATGAAAACGAGGAACGGTGAACGCAACAGTACAATCCACACTGGTGGTTCCCACAGTATACGCCATGGTTCTTTCATAATTTGAGAGCGGTACGTTTGATGATACCAGCATAGTGCAACCGGTTCCTCATGACCCATTAGTTTCCACATTCGCTGTACTTATACCAAGTTCCCTGCAAATTTTTGTCTTGTTTGGAAATTCGGAAATTATCGAAAAACGATAAAATATACAAAACGACAATATAATTCCAAATCCTATAATATATAGGCTATGAATGGTCATATTCTGATCAATGAAATATGCTCATATTCAGTATGATTTGAAATTGCCTAATATTTGTGTTGCGCATAATTAATGCATCGTTATTGCGCATGTTTTATTTCAACTTCTGTTGATGTTTTTATGCGGCAAATAGCAACTAGCGACTTGGCCGTCGGAATCGTAGATTGAACATCTAAGGGACAGGCCGTGATATTGGCTGCAGGCTAGGATATCTTATGGTGATTTATAAGTAGATGTATTTATATCTAATTGATGTGATAACTCTGAAGTACGATTGTAAATGATAATAGTAATTGTTGAAAATTGGAATAGGCCTTTACTAAATCATTATGGCAGTGAGCTGAAATATGTTCAGGTACGTGATCTTATTGTTTGATTCGCCACATCTGTGACATGCGAGTGGTTTTCACCGCTGTCATAGTTTCGCTTCCGAACTCAGTTGCAGTTTTGATTAACCAGTATCACTCGCGCGCACATCGATTGCGCAGCTTCCTTTGGGCATATCCGCTTTACATGTACACTTTATTTAAGTTTGTTCGTGTACTTTATATTTACGTTAAATTTAACGTCTTAACTTCCTATCGTTATTTATGTTAAAAAAATATTTATAAAAATAAAAAAAAAAAACTTTATATATAGGCCCTATTTATTTCGTTTTATATATATTTACAAAGGTTTTAACTATATATTTGTGTTTGACAATATTTTCACAAACGGCGACTTTATATTTTGGTTTTAACTCTATATATTTGTCGTTGACAATATTGTCACAAACGGCGCCTCATACGGGTTTTACGTGGTGAGACGAAGGAAGCAAGACCTCACAACCCACAGTAAAATCCACAAAAAATGACCACCCCCATACCGTATACAGGCATTTTCCAGTATAGATGCAAATGTTCGAATCGTTCTTCTATTGTTGAGGTAAAGTCCGTGTTCCGCATTTTACATTTTCGGAGTCCTCATTTTACATACACCCATCGATGACTTGATAGGCAGGCTCGATACACCGGAGACCGATATTAGCCCTTTAGGACCTGGTTGATAGGAGTTTTCCCCTATTCTAGGGGTAAAGTCCGCGTTCCACTTTTTATATTTTCGGGACAAATCCTCAATTTACATGCACCCACCCATGACTTGATCGCCCTGGACGAGCGCTTCACTTTGCCACCTCACTCGACCCAATCGGTCCACTAGGGGCCCTCTCGCCCCCAAAATGTCCCGAAGATTGGCGAAGATTGCCGGAGGGCTTTTCCCCTCGACCGCATCATCGCCAGACCGCATCTCCGCGGAGGAATACGTGACCGGAAGTCCCGGAACTATAGTGACCTCTTGATCACGTGATCTTCCCGTGACCTCCCCAAAAATGACGAAAGTATGTCAAGTTGATTTTATCCGTCCTTTACATATTATTTATGTCTTCACGTTGTGCACGTTTAGGCGCAGCCTCTATACACAATTAGGCGCATTTCCACAGTTAGACGCGAATTTTCTACACGATTAGGCGCAACGCATAATTAGGCGCAAAATGATTTCCACGAATAAGCGCGTTTCCTCGATTAGACGCATATTTCTCACACGAATAGGCGCATTTCCACAATTAGGAGCAAATCTCCTACACGAATAGGCGCAGTTCCAGAATTAGGAGCAATTTTTCTACACGATTAGGCGCAAGGCAGAATTAGGCGCAAGATGGTTCAAATGATTAGGAGCAGTTACATGATTAGACGCAGCCTCCTTACACGATTAGGCGCATTTACACAAATAGGCGCAAATTCCGTACATGATTAGGTGCAGTTCCACAATTAAGCGCAAATTTCGTACACGATTAGGCGCAGTTCCACCATTAAGCGCAAATTTCCTACACGGTTAGGCGCAACACGTTATTAGGCGCAATTCTTTCACACGATTTGGCGCTGACACGATTAGGCGCAAATACACGATTAGGTCCCCCACAGGGGTCATGACTAGTGATGGACAGTTGTCAAGCTTCGTCACTGCTGATCTTGAGAGACTCCACTCGACTGTGGACACAGTGTTATTAAATTCACATAAACTGAACTGTCTGCAATAAAACGGTCATAATAGATCAGATGAATTTCACGAAGAAAGCTACAGTTCGTGTCAGCGCTTCCAGGATGGATAAACTTATATACTTCATATTTTTGGTATGTTTTCAGAAAGCGTTGATCTCTTTACAATCGTGTAAATTATGGCAAAATTGTTTCTTAATCATTACGCTCCCCCACGTAACCACGAATCAAGACAAGATTTTGGAATATAACGAAAAGAGATTTTGACTAAGGACGCCTGGATTTTTATTGACACTCATTGTGAATAATATCATAAATAGAATATCGGTTACCTTACTAAAGTGACGGCCACTTTTACACGTGAGTTTGTATAATATATCAACAAAACGTCTGAGCTGTCCTCCATTTGAATTTCAGGGAATGTATGCTGCAATGATTGGTCCGTCTTTAATCGACCTGACCGAGCTTGCGCACTGTAACTACGAACAGATCGGCTATGTCCTCTCTGCTAAGAACATTGGGTTCCCGATAGCAGCATTGGTAGCCGGGTTTCTGTGCAACAGATATCAGCGCCACCTAGAGGCTCTGCTGGGAGTAAATCTCATCATATTGGGTCTGAGTACAGCTGCTATCCCATGGTGCACCTTGATATCCGTGATGGCGATGGCTATGATGTTCCAGGGTTTGTCCCACGGAGTTCTGGGAGTCGGTAGGTTAAGCACACATTTTGTCATTTAGATGTACGCCCTCAAAAATTTGTAATTATATATTTGTTTTATCCGTTGGGATAATAAATCAATATACATTATATGGTAAAATTTTCTTTCGCGATGTTTGCTCCTCGTCATATAATTATATTGATTAGGTTTAGTACTCTCAGAATATATTTGATTATGCGATTATGTTTACAACATTTGTCTTTCTTTTTATTAATGTGTGGTCAGGACACAGAGGGACTTAGCTTGGGTGTTTTTACTTACTTAATCTTTGACGTGATTTCTTTTCTCTTTTTAAAAGGTATCCGATCAATAAAATCGTACTGAAATAAATAGTATTTAAAGCTAACAGTATCCTACTTTTGTTCATAATCGTCAGAATAATAAACTCCCTCCAGATATAGTGTATACAATGAAATTAATTCATGGGCTTCTGCTGTCTGTCCACGCTTAAGCTGTGCATGGGGTCACCAACTTGGTAGATTACTACATGGGGCAATTTGCTGTAAGCATTCTTTACACCTGTACTGAGATAGGTCCTAGGTGGATACATCAACCAGCTACTGACCTCTGCTGCTCAAGTGCCATCAATTATGGTTGTCTAAGAGAACTAAAGCCTAAAGGCTTTGGGATGTATACACTTTTGTCAAACTAACTAATTTGATGCATTGCCATTAACAGTGCAAGATTGAACTAAAATATCGTGTATTATATATCATTACGACCCTATTGCCATGTATAGTTATTATATTTCGTGAAAAATATCGACTATTATAAAGAAGTTTTGACTTCGGTAGGATTTCAAATGGTGTGTAATATATGAAAGATTTTTCTTCATGATAAACATCTTTCTATATTCATAAGAAACCATTGCCACTGAGCTATATGATTCCTTATCACGTAGTATGTCAAGAGTAACAGTATTAGATGTCAAATGCAAAAGCATCGCCAAATGAAATATACCATTGAGAACCAGTGTGTTCATACTCTGTAGTTCATACTTTATAGTTCATACTTTGCAACTGGTACAATATCGTATGATTCAGTCTCATTTTTATGTTCTATTTAGCATTCTGTCTTGAATGAAATCTATGTAAATAGCTACGATAGCTGTCAAATGGTATTATCATAACTGTTTGCGTCTTTGCAAGAGAATAAATTATTATAGACATATTTGTTGTGAACGGCATTTTCTACTTCACGGTGTCTGATCGTTCCGGGGTAAAAGCAAAATCCTTCTAAATCCTTTATTCGTGGAGTGGAACAACTATGATAGGCGCGTGTATCATCCTTCCGGTATGAAAACCGTAAAACTCAAAATGATAACCTTCATTTACACACGGTTGGGAACCTCCGTCGAAGATCAGCTTCTCTGGCAATAATTCTGCCTTACCAGTCAGAGGATGTCAATCAGCTACAACCTCTTGTGGCCTTGGGGAGTAACTTCCACATTTTTTCAGTATATGTGAGGCATACGTATCCAATCATATCTTCAGTTTTCTTCACCATCCGATGATATCTTGAGCCAAGGTCGGCAGAACAGGCCTGACTTCTCCAATAATGTCTCATTAGAGTAAAAAAGCAGTGCACAAGTAGGAAATAAACATGGACAATCTTGATCAAATAATCACTGTTCCTGCACTGAAAAGTTTTTGCCCGAAGTATGTCTTTTATTACAACCTATTATATCTTGCGAAAGAATAGGATTTATATAATTTTTATGGCTTTTATGAAGAAAACAGAAAGAATCCAGCGTTGAACAAACCATGAAATGTCAGCTCATATTGAATTCGGGAATTGCATAAATATATGAATGACATTAATATTGCTCAGAATTTTTCTGATGAATTTGAACAGCTTTATGGTTCAGAGCATGGCGTCATATCGTCATAGTAGAAATTCTTCATGGGTTAAATAGTTAATTGAAACTGTGATCATATGCCGGGACAATGAACAAGCCTTGTCATTTCCACAACTCGAAAGTCATGTCGACAGTTTAACATTCCAAAACGGATGGTCATAATAGCATTTGTACTATGTTAATTTCAGAATCTTTTATATCATACACCTTTTCGAATGTAGCCAGAAATTTCCATCATTGATCATCGTGTGTCATGAATGCACCTGAACATAACTAAAATCTATATGACGTGTATCAGGTTAGTTTGCCTAGAAATGTATACATCCCAAAGCCTATAGGCTCCAGTTAGAGGTCTGTAATTGTAGGTAGGAGTCATAACTGTCGAACCAAACTGCTAGATGGTATTCTCTTCCCCAAGGCCTTGGCACCTCTACATAGTAATTTCTTCTGTGTAACTCCACATGATCCCGATGACGAATCTCGAGGCTATTTCGTATCCGGTTCGCTGATTGGCTGGTTAGCACTTGAACGTATTATCCAGTCCCGGATACTTTCAGCTAAAACCTACTTTCACAACACCCTTTCTCTTCCTAATGACCTGTATGAGCCTTCCTGAAAAAGGTGTAAACGTCTGTCCATCACTGCCTCCAGTTTCTCGGATTTTGAAATTTCGTAGACTATAAAATGAACCCTTTTTTGTGACCAAACTGCTTCAAAATCCATGAACTAAACTGTGCCCATTGCCAAAAATCCATTGCCACTTAAAACTTCCTCTATTACACGTGAAGTAATGCCTAACATTGTGGTTATTCGATTCGAAAGTGATCTACATCTACAAGATACACCCTGTTAAGATTGTGAGATGGCGCGTGGCAGAGATATCGAAGTTCGTTCAACCCCGAGTGACATAAAAAAGAGTATGACATGACCTGCCACTAAAGAGAAAGGATAACTGCTCTCCCTTCCCCCAACCGAATGTACATAGGGATAAATAAATGCTTTTCGTCGTAAATAAATCAGAGTAATCACGGGATGAAGCTAAGTTTCGTCACGTATTTATATTTCAGCGGGGAACTCCTGGGTGGCTGTGATGTGGGAAGGGAGAAGTTCGGTGCCTCTTCACGCTCTTCATTTTGGTAATTCGTTCGGAGCTGTTCTGGCACCTCTGATATTGAGACCGTTTCTTTCTCCTGATACTAGTAACAAGACAACAGCTTCCAATAAAACTGTCTCTTTTAGCATCAGGTCTACCATTGATCTCATGAATGTCAGTGGGAACAGCAGCGCGAATGACATGTCTACTCATATACAGATACCCTTTGGTGCATACGGTCTATATACAGTTATATGGGGGGTAGTTTTTGTGGTATTCTATATGAAGGACAGGAGAAGATCATTTAGGCATGGAATTGTCAATTTCAAAGAGAGATGTGTCACAGACCAGATAACAAGAAAGACAACAGGAGAGTTTGCTGGAGTAAAGAGATCCTTTGGAATGTTCATGGCCGTAACTTTCTTTTTCCTGTTCATGAGTATTATGGGTGTGTATTGTGCTATACCCACATACCTCATGCCAATGGGAGTAGAGGGGAGTCTTCACCTTCTCAAAGCTGACGTCTCATTGGTTCTGTTCAGCTACTGGATAAGCCGTGCTGTTGGGCGCCTGACAGCCACTATTATCTCACACTGGCTACCTCTACACGTTATGTGTTTGGCAGAGGTGTCGACAACGTTGGGATGTGCAATTGTTATACATTTCTTCTTTTTTGACTCGTTAATTGTAATGTGGATTTTAACCTGTGCGTTCGCATTTGTATCATCACCACTTATCCCATCAGGGATTGCATGGGCAGGGACTTACCTGGAAACCAAAGGCCCTCTATTGGGAGTACTCTTCTTCGGTGATGGCATTGGTGCACTTATTGTGCAGTGGCTATGTGGATATGGAGTGCAGAATTTCAGTGTGATTTTCCCTGTTTATGTAAATCTAGGTTCATCTGTTGTCCTAGTTCTAATGTATATAGTTGCATTGCTAAGAGCTTGGTCGTACGGAAAGCGTTTTCTTCGACCCGATAATGATATTGATGCTGCTTCAGACGATAAGGTATTGGGGACGGGTGAAAACTCGGACAAACTAGACGAGACACAGCCCCTCATTAATTAACCCAATTTTCATCAACACCATTCCGACAATGTTAGCCTTCTGAGTGTGACAATATCTTTAAGGATAGCTATCCCCTTAGAGGCAGTTTTTGCACCCCCATGACAATTTGTCGTCTGTATCAATAAATATACAAGATAACCATAATAAACTATTTATTTTATGAAAGCATACATCGTAGGGATTCCAACTATATGATTTGTATAACTGACGCTGCTACTGTGTAGAAAATATTCCAATTTTAAAAAATTAAAATGAAAACAATAGCGTCCATTTTTCAATTGAAATTTCATGAAAAGTGTTGGTCTTGTTTCAACTTTGATGGTATACCTTGGTAGGAGACAATTCGAACTAGTAAACTTTATCTCATTTTTTAAAATTTTTGCCTGGTTTTGTTTTTATAACTATTTTACTAAAATAAATTGCAAAAAATGTACTTTTTTACGGTCGTTTGTCTTAAAAGTTGGATAAATAAAAAACGAAGCCGAACTTACAAAAAGTGAGATAAATTTTCTAGATCACCTTATAAGTAACAAGCATGCCAAATTTCAGAAGCGTAGCATGGATACTTTTCGAGAAATAAACGTTTGAATTTCGGATTTTGTACAAAAATGAAAGGCTAGAAATCGGGCCAAATGTGTTCAGCTATACATCTGATGAATTAATCCCTATCTTTCTGCTTGGATTCTAATGTCAAATACATTTTTAATCTGTCTAATGGGACCTACTCGAATTCCTGTTTATTCTGGATAACTATTACACTAAATTTTTTTCATCAAGTAGGTTTTAAGTAGTAAGTCCAATTTAAACTTTAAAAACCTGCTAAACTTGTTCACACCTGTGTAGATTACTTCACGGCGGGTGTCTGAGTGAAGTGTCACTGTCATAATTAGAAACAAAAATAAGGATGTTTGCATGGTTTTGATCAGAAGGGGGTACATTAATGTAAATAAGTAGGACTAATAGATAATTAGCTTACCATAATACCGCGGAAATGAGTTTTGGAAAGGGAAATTTAACAGACAAAAATAATAGTAGCCAAGCCCAAGCTAAGGCAATCTGTTTAATTGTTCCAGGGCCTCGGAAACTAAATTTTTAATCCTAATATTGAAGCACTTCTATTTACAATTTTTATTTCATTTTTTCACCAAATGTTAGAGGAAATAGTGAATATTTGGATGAAGAAATAAAAAAAAAATGTCCAATTTTGACCCTCTATTAAAGGGATAGCTATCCTTAAATAACTCAATAACCGAGTGCGGATTCTCCTCATGTGATTCAGTGAGATTCTGTAGAATAATCATTCCCCTCTTCATTGGTTCAAAACAACAAAATGATCTTCCACTGTTGCAATATTTGTTTTTTTCGCACTAAACGTAACTTTCGCGATTATATCTGAAGCAAGCGCTATATAAATCCCGTGCGAATTTCAAACTACATTTGTTAGTCAATCAGGTGGCTAGCTGGGTGAAACATTTTCAAAATCAAGCCCACCGTAATTACGCACCATAGCACGTGGACCAATTAGTAAACTTTATCGGGAAAAGCATCCAAATACGGCTTCATTTTCAGACAGTGTGTAAAACCTCAAAGGGTTTACTCCGACTGGAAATTCTGGCTTTGTTAGGCGGTAGAAAATAGTTCGTGCCGAGCGAAGGCGCTAATATGCGTGAACTAAACGTCGATTATATTTTTTATATTTGTCAAACAACTTTTATATTTGTCAAAGGGAAAAGGCAGAAATTGTCGTGATTGGCTTCTTATGGAATCTCGTAGAACATATCGCACGAATTTTTAATGGCGTAATTACGTCTAGATGGTATTCCCTGGATTTACCATCTTGGTTTACTTAGATTGGAGGGAATGTATCTTAGCTCGTTGGAGTAATGTATCTCACGCTGTGGGAATAATGTGTCTTACCTTGTGGGAATAATGCAGTTTACTTCATGGGAATATTGTATGTTACCTCGTGGGAATAATGAGTCTTATGTTGCAGGAATAATGAGATTTACCTCATGAGAATAATGTGTTTTACCTGGGAATAATTAGCCTTACTTTGGGGGAATAATGTATGTAGCCTTTTCCCCCCGATACGTGAGTACTGCCATCTTCATGCTAAAGACGGTCTTGTGATGGACGCTCTATGCATTCTCTATGAACGACGGCCGCCTACTGAATGTCGCATTTGACACACGGAACATCCTTTTGTTCAATTAATACTTCATCTTTTACTACAGATCGTTACAATAATTACATCTTTGTTAAACCATGTGATAATATACAGATATTGCATGCTGTGAGGTGTGATATCACGATCTGTCAGCTCGAGAAGGTGATGTTCAACGAGTGCGGAGCACGAGTTGAACATCACCTTCGAGAGCTGACAAATCGTGATATCACACCTCACAGCATGCAATATCTGTTTTATTATACCAACAAAAAACATAAACAATACAAATAAACGTACAGTGTAAAGAGAAAAAACAAGGTAACGTAAAACGCTTTCCGTCTGTACACGCCATCGTGATTACAGCGGAATGACAGCACAACAGACGACAATGCTACGAAAGAGTCTTTTGACGGGCGATAACTGCGCGAGACCGTGTGACATTGCCTCTGCCGTGTGACGTCAGCGCGTGATCGTGTGATATCGGCGCGAGGTCATGGGACATCACCTTGACGAGCTGTTTTTTCATAAGACATCGAGAATTGCGGAATATCACGTGATGGTGTCTCAACCAATTAAAATGAACGAATACACAGTGAGATATAATAATGGACAATGATTCATTCCAGATGCGATCACGACTGGTAAAAGTTCGTTCACGATAACGGAATGCTAGTACTTACCCTGCCTTAATGGTGGTTCTCTTTACGGTTCGTGGAAAAGACATTCTATTCCAGTCCAAATTTCATTGAAAAAACAGTCAGTGTTATAGTTTGCGATTAAACTTAAACCAGAAGTCACTTCTGCTGATGTCCAATCGTCTTTTCGAATCAATCTCCAAGTCGGTATGTTAAGTATTGTATCTTAGTCAAGCTCTAAGATGAATATCCCTGGTAGATCTCAATGGATCAATATACAAGGAATCGACAATCACCTAGATTACCACAACGCGCTGATTGGGAGACTAAGCATATCTCCTATACGATCTCTTGACACTTTTCCTTGGAGAAGCCGGTAGGTAGGGTTGTTTGAGGGTCGGTATGTATGTCCATGTATCAATTCGTATTGCTGTTCATTTATATGGTAAGACATTATTGGCCAAGCGGAATTTCGAAGCCGTTACAACAGTAGCGGTTGTATGCGTCCTACAAGATGTACAGTCATTGGACACCTTTAGAAATCAGCAGGTATGGCATGTATGTACTGTTAGTCGTAATCCAGTATGGTGAAGATGAGCTCGAGATTGTGCAGGTTCGAAACCTTTGGGACCATTATGGTTTTTCCTTCGTTCGAGTTAGGTTTAGGATTACCCTATCCCCGTCGGGACTATTATGGTTTTTTATCTCACACTTTCTCCATTTTCCACAGGAATAATTTTTTTGTTCGACACGTTCATCAAAACATATTTGTTTTAATACACATTTCTATTATCAAGCAATAATGCATTGATAATATATGTTGAATGAGTAATCAATATTATTGAAAAGAATTAAATATTGATGGTATGCTAAGTAGGACTGGATGATATGTAACCCTACAATTTTTATGGATTGATATTTTGCCTCATGTCCAATAGCGTTATTAGATGGCATGAAATATTTGCAACATTTATGTACAATTATCGTTAGCTTAACCCTAACATACCGCTGCAAAATTATCTTATCGCTACCCTTGGGTCAGAAAGTTAGAAGACATAGTTCGAAAGATTATTTTGATGACTTCAAAATGACGTGGTTTCATCGCAGTAGGACATTCAATTGGATTAACACCAAATCTACAAATAATGCTCCCCGTCTTTACTTATCGCAACGCCCCCCGTTTCCATGCTCTGAGTATTGATCAGGCTGACGAAGAGTGGTTGGCGAAACTTCAAACGGGTGCTGAGTGCGGAACTGGACGGCCATCACATTTATCACACGATGTCTACGTCCGCCGCGATGGCTTCTTTGCTCAGTTGGCTCGGCTCCAATCAAACCAACCAACCAACCAACCAACATTGATGTTCTCTTGAAACTCGTGGACGGGTACAATCGGGCCTAACACCGCAATATCCAGAGAGACCCCATCCAAGTCACCCAGCGCAACGAAGCCCAATTTCGGGCCGTCCAGTATCCATTCCTCCAAGGTTCACGTCAACCTCCCCACAGCGCATGCTCCATTTCGGGCAGACCTGTCATTTAAGACAACTTTAATCGGCAACACATTGCGTGCAATATACTTGGCCCTTTTCACTCCATGGTTGATAGGTAGTCACCTATTGTATGTGTCTTACATGGCGGATTTGCCATTTATATTTATGGCAGACCCGTCATTTAAGACAACTTTAATCGGCAGCACTTTGCGTGCAATATACCTGGCCCTTTTCACTCCTTGGTTGAATGGTTCCCCACATGTAGTCACCTATTGTATGTGTCTTACATGACAGATCCATTTATGGCAGACCCGTCATTTAAGACAACTTTAATCGGCAACACTTTGCGTGCAATATACTTGGCCCTTTTCACTCCTTGGTTGAATGGTTCCCCACATGTAGTCACCTATTGCATGTGTCTTACATGACGGATTTGCCATCATTAGGCTGTCTGGATATGTCTCTCCTGTATTTACCCAGAAAGAACTGTCTTTTTACCATCTATTGGTACAACCAGCTAATATAAAATATGTTGTCGGTGTACCACTGCATCATTTTGACAAAGTATCCAATGAAATCTAACCACCTAAGGAAACAGTCAGTGCCAATGGAGAATTCTTTTGACTTCTAGATGACGAGAAACCTATCGTCATCGTCGAGGAATATCAAAATGTCTCAACTCAACTTCGGATCGGATCACAGGAAATTTTCCAAATTGAAGCAAATCCTTGCACTTGTCTTGGAGAAATCGTACCCTTTCCCACTTAATAGCTTTTGTCCATGCGTAGGCGGTAAGGGTCGAGTTGGATCTTGTTGTCCCTTCATAACCACTGTCCGCAATTCCTCTGGAAGTACTTACTTGTAACCAGTCCAGTATATAGTCCGGCATTTTGAGACCAAGAAATGAATAAATGCGCTTCGCCATGACTATTGGCTTTTGGGCCAAATCTTCGTATATCACTTCCATGAAGGTTTCTGGGTATGTCATTTCTAACTGTTTTCTGCGCACAATATCATGTGAAACATTATTGCAAATTTCCAAGGACAGTTGTTCGGGGTCAAATCTGGCATGACGGATAGCAGAGAGAAACTGTCCTCTGGGGTCCCGGAAAAGATGTATAACTTTTAAAGCGGGGATCGATTTCAAAAGAATTTCCACCACTTCCATGGAGATCCGAATTGTCTTGACAATCTTCATAGCCGAAGTTTTACATGATCTATGTAACTGTTCAAGACAACCTTTGTGGTGTATAACCTGTTTTGGTACTGGTCGAGGTGCGTTGTTGCCCGTACATGTCCAGAATTCCAATAGCTGTGGTATGAATCTACTGAACGGGCCTCCAAGTATTTGACCTGGTACGTTGTTAAAATCACAGCTCAAGTACGAATGGATTATACTAGCGGCAGATGGAACTCGGTCATTGTTTGGATATGCTGGCCTATATTAAAGAAATAAGATTGTCAATAATCTTTATAGTCTCTACCTTTCTTCATTCATCGCGACGATATTGGATAACTTTCAATTAATAGGATATCTAGAATACAAAACTTGGTGTATAAAATAAGGAGATTTCAAATGCAATCGTAACTATTATATAGAATACATAAAGATGGAATCAATGCTATACCGTCAGTAGTAGTGAAAGCGTATTTGGAGTCGTATTGACCTACTTACAGAGTTATCTCCCGTTTTTCTGGGGGGTTGTAGAGGATTATGGAGGGGCTGACAACTGCGTAAGTAGAGTCAATGCAACTCCAATGCAACTCCAAATGCATTCTCTTCATCCGGTAATATCCGGTAACGCCCGGAGGTCAATGTTAATTGACCTTTATCCTTTGCTAGGGGTCAAGACTACCATTGATACTCACCAGTCACTTTACTGTCAGTTGACGTATGCATATCATTAAATGTCAGGATGGAGTTTGTCTGGGAATTTCTGTGACATCATCAATTCGGAGGCAAGCAAGTCTCAGTAAGATTCGGTGAAGGCCGATAATTCATCAAAGTGTATGTAGGGCAGAATCTGGCCCCGACACCATCTTCGGTAATGGTAATGGTAAACCCCCATGGATTTTTTTCTTATGGAGCAAACTATAGGGTGGGTATTTGATCAATTTGACTGACGATGTGGAGTACGATGGGAAGGGTCTCGGGTCAATTGGTTGAATTCGCCTGTAAGTTCATGGTGCGCATTCGCACTTGGTATGAATGCCGGTTGTGAGATTTTTGAGAGTACAGGTGTATCATATACGGGTCGTGTGCGGTGTCATATTGAAGTCCTCATTCCGTAGACTAAGATTGCGGGTGATGTCCAAGTTGGTACGCAGGCGTAGTCGTGGTGTAGCAGAGAAAGGACGTTTTATGCTGAACATGGGATTTTTGGGGCGAAAGATGAGTCATATGGGGTTCAAATGGGTCGTGTCTGGTGTCATATTGACGGTCTTGACATGGGGACTAAGGCTGGGAGGTTGGCCAAGTTACCCGGTGATGTCATGTTAGGCATGGCCATTTTTTGCTACGCATGCTTATATTGTGCGATAGACGGTCTTTCTTTATGAGTTAGAGCATTATGCAAGATACATATGCGCAGTCGAGGAGGATTACAGAAGGGGTATGTTGGTGTGCTACGAATAGTACTAAGTACAGCCCCACGTGGAGAGCTCCTTATAGGTGTATGAAGCATGATGTAAGATTTACATATTGTAAATTTGTGCATATTTAGCCGTCTCTTGTTTGCAGGACATCAATGCTCTGTAAAGAGACGTCTTTAGCAGGACTGCCATTATCACAGCAGTATGGTCAGTCTTGTATTATAGGGTGGCCAACACAGTCAGGTCGAACAGCCTTCGCTGGTCCCGGATAGAGCGATCGTGGTCCATGATCGGGTCAACGGGGATGGTTGTCATAGTCCATATTAATAGTGGGTGGTCGATTCGATTATCGCGAGTATTGCCTCTTTTAAATCTTCCAGGATCTGGCTTCGACCCTCACTCATGCTGTGAATCGCGAACCGCTAAAGGATGAGTCTCCGATATGACTAATGTACAGTGGAATGTCGGGTTAGTGCTTTGAGAGGGTGTGGTATAAAGCGGTTGAAGGCCATACAGTCCACACCATGCGCATGCGCGTAGTAGGGCGTTGGATGAGGTTAATGTGGTCAGTAAAATGGCCCGTGTCAGGAATGGGATATTGGAACCGAGGCCCGCGTGTATGGTTGGCGCTAGTGGACAAAATTTGACAAATAACCCTCGGGTTAATTCGATTTAATCCTCGGGCTAAATCGACCAATTGTAATACATTTTCTAAACCCCGGATTATATTCATTTAGTTATCGGACTAAATGATTTAGCCCTCGGGTTGATTTGATCCAGTCCTGGACTGAATGATTTAACCCGCGGACTAGATGATTTAACCTGCGGACTAGACGATTTAGCCCGCGGACTAAATGCACTTAACCCTAGGTCTAATTCGATTCACTTAGGGCTAAATTGACCAATTATAATACATTTCCTAAACCTCGGGTTATATACATTTAGCTCTCGTACTAAACGATGTAGCCCTCGGGCTTGAATATTTAACCTCCGAAGTGATTGATTCAATCCTTGGACTGAATGATTTAACCCACGGACTAGATGATTTAACCCGCGGACTAGATGATTTAGCACGGGGGCTGGATTATTTAGCCCGAGGTCTGGATTGTCCAATCAATTGTGCGTTTCTAGACCGCATATTTCACAAGCCTGGAGTTAGGCAAATTAACAAGCCTACACCAGTATTCTCGTTAATCTTGGCTTGTAGTGCCATGGGAATTCTGCCCAATTCTGCCCGTACAGCAGCATTACATGCCTTTTTGTTCACCCCAAGAGTAAACTTGCAAAACTTGGTATGAACGCTTTCAATTGAGGAACATTCATGAATATCTTATCAGCCCAAATTACGGAATTATATAAAAGAATTGGTTTGACCACGCTATCAAAATCTTTGTGTACATGTAGTGCTGTATAACTACCAGGCCTGGTACATTAAAGCCTATAAGGGAGCAGATTACCGCCGTAAAACCGATGATAGCTTATCCAGCTGCTCTCAATGCGAAGCAAACACAAGCAGGGTTTAATCCATAAATGTGTTTGCAATACACAGTATACTTTACTGTTATCATGTCAAAGTGTTATCACTTGACAACGGGCAGTCATTTGGGGTCCGAGACTGACAGCCAAACAAATATGCAAGGATCAAAATGAGCAAACGCGCCAACTATTTTCCACGTGGCCATCTTCCGAACTTGCTCGTGATTGGCTCATGCAATATGCGATCTAGAAACGCACAATTGATTGGACAATCTAGCCCTCGGGCTAAATAATCCAGCCCTCGGACTAAATCATCTAGTCCGCGGGTTAAATCATTCAGTCCGAGGATTGATTCAATCACTCCGAGGGTTAAATATTCAAGCCCGAGGGCTAAATCGTTCAGTCCGAGAGCTAAATATATATAACCCGAGGTTTAGTAAATGTATCACAATTGGTCAATTTAGCCCTAAGTGAATCGGCTAAATCATCTAGTCCGCGGGTTAAATCATCTAGTCCGCGGGTTAAATCATTCAGTCCGGGACTGGATCAAATCAACCCGAGGACTAAATCATTTAGTCCGAAAACTAAATGAATATAATCCGGGGTTTAGAAAATGTATTACAATTGGTCGGTTTAGCCCTAGGATTAAATCGAATTAACCCGAGGGCTATTTGTCAAATTTTGTCCACTAGCGCCAACCATACGCGTGTGCCGGCCAGTATACCCATCCCCCGGTTACGGGAATTTATTGGTTTTTGAGACTGGCGCCTTAGATCACTCGGTCATTTCGCTTTGGTTTGGTCGCTAGAAAGGTCTTGATGCAGCTCTCGGGGATGTCTTTACGAAGGTGAAGCTAGAACGCTTGCTCGATGTCAGGCCACTGCACACTCTGAAGGGCTGCAACTATGACAGCAGTAGGTATCGCGTGTTCACAGGCGTGGTTCTTCTGACTACCCTAGAGCATGGCACAGGCCACACAGTCCATGAGCCTGATTATTTGGATGCTGACTTGTTCCAAATAAGCTGATCTGTATATCCGGTATAGGTAGTCTGTTATATCCTCCGTTAATTTTACAGCCGAGACAGTGGTCTGGAGTGAATGCCAAGCTGATAGTTGTAAAGAGGATCCAGGTCTTAGCCCTACCAGCCCCCCACACACCCTCAGGGGACGAAAAGGAACTGAGAGCCGATACTCGGCGTAGGTTATCATATAGGGGTCATTTGTCGCTTATTAGCATAACTGCCGGATCAGAGGATCATACGCAAATTCCAAGTTGCGTTCATGTGGGGTACAAGAAGAGTGATGTTTTCGACATTTGTCTTCAAAAGTCCTGCTTTTTCTGCGAGGAAGTGGACAAAACTGATTCATTCCACAAGAAATAATTATTTACTAATTTATGATGTAGTTTTCGCGAAGAAATCACAAAATTAAAAAATTCAGAAAATCTGATAGAAAAATCGGCCAAAAAAATGTATGTTAATCACGTCACAGTGACGTCGTGAAAGCGGTCATCTAGGAGTTTTTAACATTTTCTGGAAGAGCTTGACCCAAGGGTAGACTGTGTGGTAAGTTTTAACTCCCTAGCTCAAGAGTAAGAAAAATAGTTGGGGAGGGGCGTGAATGACCTCCCCAGGCCTGGGCAGGTTCCAAAAAGCTCAGGCCACTTTACTTGCGTCCACAAGGTACTGGTCGGCTTTCTCGAAAGATCGGATTAATTCAATCCAGATGTAAGGGGCTATATCAATGTTCCTTCTGGTCTCTTCCCTTGGTGGAGGGGGCTAGATCTGGGGCGTGTCTAGTAAAACGCGTTAATTGAAGACGATCAATGTTAAATTTTGTGAAAGCTTCCACTGCAAGTTAGCAAAATTGAGTGCCCTGGTCAATAATGTCATTACATATGGTATTTGACTCGGGTAGCGGTGTTGATATGGGCTGGTTCAGGGTTGTGTTGCTTTCACCATCACGCCTGAGTGGTGGATGACAGACTGAGGCTCTCACATCGCTATATTCATAAGATAATAGGCTAATACTCTCACAGACTGAATGGTGGCTCAGTCTTGATTCGCTTGGCTGGCAATTCATAGGACACTTCCACATCGCTGAATGGTGGACACGCTTGGTTGATGGTTCATAGGACACTGCCATACCACTGGACGACAGTCCAGTCTTGATAGTATTACTATAGTCAGGATATAGATTTTCAGCGTACACCGATAACTTTGTATAATCAGGATTCATAGCGCGTAGTAATGTAGTTTCTTGAGCAGTCGTAAAATCGGGCTCATTGATACTTCTCTAGATTTCGACCGCCAATCACCGCAATTTCGTTGGTTTGCTTTTCGACCTAAGGAATTCTATTGGCTCAAAATACGGCGATATGATTGGCTCCTATCTAGTCGGTACGGCACAGAGTACCCCAATGAGAGTGTGCATGTGTGCGATGACGTCACTTTCGGTGATGCACAGGGTAACGTGAGAGGCAGTGCTGTCTCACAGGTCAAATATATTGATATACAAAGGCCAAAGGTCCATAAGCAAGAAGATGTACGTTTTCTGTGCCGGATTGTTGGGATGCTAGCGACACATCGGGAGTTTTATCGCTCGATCAAATGGACCAATCAGCGAGCGGAAAATGAAAAATGAAAATGAACCAATTATATCATATTGTAGTATTTTCAACCAACCAATGAAATTGCCAGAATCCAGAGGCTGACATATATAAATATGTTAAATGTTAAATATTGGTAGTCACTTTTATGACTGTTCACGAAACTACGTTACTCAGTACCATGAATCCTGATTATACCAAGCTACCAGAGACGCTGAAAATATCTATCCTGATTACAGCATTGCTACCAAGACTGAACCAACAACGGTCAACGAAACGATGTTACTCAGCATTATGAATCCTGATTATACCAAGCTACCGGTGCACGCTGACGATCTCTACCCCAGCTATAACACTGCTATCAAGACAGCCATAATCCAGCAGTATGGGAGTGTCCTATGAACCACCAACCAAGTGTGCCAACACTGAACCACCATTCAGCGATGTGGAAGTGTCCTGTGCATTACCAGCCAAGCGTATCTAGACTGAGCTATCAATCAGTAATGTGCATATGCATTTAGCGATGTGTGAGCATCAGTCTATGAATCAACAGACAGGCGTGGGGATGAGATCAACACTACCCTTAACCAGCCCAAACCAACACCGCAACTTGAGTCAAATACCATGTGTAATGACAATACTGACGGCAGTGGAAGCTATCACCAGATTTGACATTGACCGTCGACAATCGACGCGTCTTACCAGCCCCCGTGCACCAAGGGAAGAGACAAGAGAGGCACGATAGGAAAGCCCCATACAACTGGATGGAATTGACTCGCTCTTTCCAGAAAGCCGATCAGTACCTTGTGGACGCAGGTAAAGTCGGGAAACACATCTTGCTCCATGATGGTGTCTTCCTAAGCAATGCGATTTACAAGAGTCAGGCGCTAATCCACATGCTCAATCGGGAGTTTGACATGGGTAATCATAAGTGGAGGCGCTTTGCACCTGACAGCGTAGCGTACACTACATTTAAAGCATGTCATCATCGAAAATGAGACTTCATTTTCAAACGTTCGACAATTTCCAAATTCAATTGTTAACTTTGCCGAGTAGAACAACCCTTCAACAAAATATCAGTGCCTCAGTTTGTCAAAAGTTACACCCTAATGGCTGCAGTAGTGGTGTGACACAGGTCACCCAAACAAGGTCTGAACAATTTGCAGAAAATATGTTGATTTATTATAGCGAAATCAGTTTGGCGATGTTGTGTCCCTTTGATAAATTCGAGCTGAAAGTTGGGATTTACCAACCGAAATTCTTCCACTGAGAGCGAACCTTGACGTCACAGGTGTAAGACAGAGCGGGTTAGCGGGCTTACTTTTGGGATCTGACTATCACATAATGCCCAATACACCCGGATATGTCTACGAGTGATAATGGAGGGACAATAAAATGTGTTTGGTGTTGTTCATGTCTCTTTCTCTGTCTCTGTTTTAGGGTGAATAGGCATTAATGGACGTCGAGGGATGTTACTGTTTTAATCCCCCTTTAACGTTGTGATCAACATCGGTAGTGGTTATAGGCCACGAATCACCACGGACACTGAGGGTATTTCAGGGTGTATATATTGCGACATAAAAACTGTTAAAGTGACGTATGTAGCACTGTATACGAATAATTATGATCATGACATCGCGCGTTTGTCACGATATCCAAATGGTTTAAGGCGCCAGACTTAAGTGCTGGTCCACACGCTGGTTCGAATCCCACTTCTGATACTCACCTTTTCGTTATACGCACCATGATGTAAAACTAGTTTACATATGCACTATAATATATGGATAATTTTGACCTTGATAGCCAGCTTTGTCAGATGGCCGAGTGGTCTAGTTACAAGTCTCAAAATCCATGAAATTAGGGTATATGATATGATATGATTGGCTCCTTTCTAGTCGGTACGGCACAGAGTACCCCAATGCGAGTGTGCATGTGTGCGATGACGTCACTTTCGGTGATGCACAGGGTAACGTGAGAGGCAGTGCTGTCTCACAGGTCAAAGATATTGATATACAAAGGCCAAAGGTCCATAAGCAAGAAGATGTACGTTTTCTGTGCCGGATTGTTGGGATGCTAGCGACACATTGGGAGTTTTATCGCTCGATCAAATGGACCAATCAGCGAGCGGAAAATGAAAAATGAAAATGAACCAATTATATCATATTGTAGTATTTTCAACCAACCAATGAAATTGCCAGAATCCAGAGGCTGACATATATAAATATGTTAAATGTTAAATATTGGTAGTCACTTTTATGACTGTTCACGAAACTACGTTACTCAGTACCATGAATCCTGATTATACCAAGCTACCAGAGACGCTGAAAATATCTATCCTGATTACAGCATTGCTACCAAGACTGAACCAACAACGGTCAACGAAACGATGTTACTCAGCATTATGAATCCTGATTGTACCAAGCTACCGGTGTACGCTGACGATCTCTACCCCAGCGATAACACTGCTATCAAGACAGCCATAATCCAGCAGTATGGGAGTGTCCTATGAACACCAACCAAGTGTGCCAACACTGAACCACCATTCAGCGATGTGGAAGTGTCCTGTGCATTACCAGCCAAGCGTATCTAGACTGAGCTATCAATCAGTAATGTGCATATGCATTTAGCGATGTGTGAGCATCAGTCTATGAATCAACAGACAGGCGTGGGGATGAGATCAACACTACCCTTAACCAGCCCAAACCAACACCGCAACTTGAGTCAAATACCATGTGTAATGACAATACTGACGGCAGTGGAAGCTATCACCAGATTTGACATTGGCCGTCGACAATCGACGCGTCTTACCGGACCCCGTGCACAAAGGGAAGAGACAAGAGAGGCACGATAGGAAAGCCCCATACAACTGGATGGAATTGACTCGCTCTTTCCAGAAAGCCGATCAGTACCTTGTGGACGCAGGTAAAGTCGGGAAACACATCTTGCTCCATGATGGTGTCTTCCTAAGCAATGCGATTTACAAGAGTCAGGCGCTAATCCACATGCTCAATTGGGAGTTTGACATGGGTAATCATAAGTGGAGGCGCTTTGCACCTGACAGCGTAGCGTACACTACATTTAAAGCATGTCATCATCGAAAATGAGACTTCATTTTCAAACGTTCGACAATTTCCAAATTCAATTGTTAACTTTGCCGAGTAGAACAACCCTTCAACAAAATATCAGTGCCTCAGTTTGTCAAAAGTTACACCCTAATGGCTGCAGTAGTGGTGTGACACAGGTCACCCAAACAAGGTCTGAACAATTTGCAGAAAATATGTTGATTTATTATAGCGAAATCAGTTTGGCGATGTTGTGTCCCTTTGATAAATTCGAGCTGAAAGTTGGGATTTACCAACCGAAATTCTTCCACTGAGAGCGAACCTTGACGTCACAGGTGTAAGACAGAGCGGGTTAGCGGGCTTACTTTTGGGATCTGACTATCACATAATGCCCAATACACCCGGATATGTCTACGAGTGATAATGGAGGGACAATAAAATGTGTTTGGTGTTGTTCATGTCTCTTTCTCTGTCTCTGTTTTAGGGTGAATAGGCATTAATGGACGTCGAGGGATGTTACTGTTTTAATCCCCCTTTAACGTTGTGATCAACATCGGTAGTGGTTATAGGCCACGAATCACCACGGACACTGAGGGTATTTCAGGGTGTATATATTGCGACATAAAAACTGTTAAAGTGACGTATGTAGCACTGTATACGAATAATTATGATCATGACATCGCGCGTTTGTCACGATATCCAAATGGTTTAAGGCGCCAGACTTAAGTGCTGGTCCACACGCTGGTTCGAATCCCACTTCTGATACTCACCTTTTCGTTATACGCACCATGATGTAAAACTAGTTTACATATGCACTATAATATATGGATAATTTTGACCTTGATAGCCAGCTTTGTCAGATGGCCGAGTGGTCTAGTTACAAGTCTCAAAATCCATGAAATTAGGGTATGGGTAAACTGGCCTGCACATGCGGGCGCGGGTTCGATCCCCACTCCTGACACGCGCCATTTAACTTCATTTATCAAAATAAGCAAATCCAGCGCCCTACTACGCACAAGCGCATGGTTTGGACTTTATGATCTTCAACGGGCATAGAACCCGTCCCCTCTAACCGCTAACCCCCATTCCACTTTTCCTGAGGCATGAAAATCATCCTTACGTGGTTTGCGCTTACAGCATGTGCCCCTGGTTGATTCGCTAATGGTGAACCGAGCGGTGGTCCGGACCATGTTTGCAGATGGCGACGATAACGATGGGCGACGCCAGAACCTGGAAGAGATCACAGAGGCAGTACTCGCGAGATTTAACCGATAATGTGTTATCACCCTCTATTACTGGACCATGACACCAATCTCGATGCCTGGGCAATAGTCGACGAGCGTTCACGATGGAAAGTGCTGAAAGTGTTGGTCATCCTTACAGGATTGCCCCTAATGCGGTGTAAAAGACAGTAGTAGTAGGGAGGGAGTAAATTCGGTAAAATTTCACCCGGATGTAATGACGTCACTTCCGGTTTATGGTGGAGGTCATGAGGAGGTGTGCGCAGGAGTGTTCTGCGCAGGTATGACGTCACTTCCGGTTTGGGTGAATGGGGCATGACTTGTGAGGATGATAGGAGATGTACTGACCTGTCTGTGGGGGATGTCGTTCATCTCCGTGTCTTTTCGGTGAGAGGAGCATGTACTGGGGTTTTTCCCCACAATGTCGTTCACTTCCGTATTTCTTCGGTCAGGTCCGTGGGAGCTTGTACTGGGTTTTTCAGACGTTTTGGGACCTAGGTGAGCCACTAATGAGCCGATGAAGTTGAGTGAGGTATCCATGTGAAGCCTATGTGAGGGGGCATTCGATTGGACTAGGGTCTCGGCCGTTGTCCACATTCTGCGCATGCGCAGACAGGGAATTCTGCGAAAAGGGTGTGGACATAGACGTGTTAGGGTTTAGGTGAGCCCCTAATGATCCTACGGTGTCGTATGAGGTCTTATTTTGAAGCTGTCATGAGGGATCATCCGCCTGGGTTAGTGTGTCGTTCGTTGTCAATAGTCTGCGCATGCGCAGTCTGGCCGTAGTATAGAAATAGACGCGTTGGGGTTTAGGTGGGCCACTAGTGGGCCGATTGGATCGAGTGAGGTATCAATGTAAAGCAGTCGTGAGGGAGTCTCCAACGGGCTGGGTGTGACGTGGAACTGACGTCATTCTGCGCATGCGCAGTAGAGAAAGTGTATGGAAATAGACGTTCTGGGGCCTAGGCGAGCTACTTTTGGGTCGATGGAGTCGAGTGCGGTATCCATGTGAAGCCTATGTGAGGGAGCAACCGCCTGGAGTAGTGTCTCGGCCGTTGTCCACATTCTGCGCATGCGCAGACAGGGAATTCTGGGAAAAGGATGTGGAAATAGACGTTTTTGCGGTCTAGGTGGGCCACGAATGGTCGAGTGAGGTATCAAAGTGAAGCATTCGTGAAGGGGCATCCAGTCATGGATGGGTGCATGTGAAATTAGGGGTATGACGTCACTTCCGGTTTGGGTGAATGGGGCGTAACTGGGAACATGATAGGACATGTACTGACCTGTCTGTGGGAGTTTTCACCGCCAGAATTTCGCTGACGTCTGCGCCTGCATCCGGGTATGCATGAGGGTCTGTGTGAATGGGGTGTGACCTGGAACATGATAGGAATGCATGTACTGACCTGTCTGGGGCATTTTTCCCAGCCCGGGCCGGCCCGGCCCGCCCCGACCGCAGCGCGCGCGGGGGGGTTCTCCGGCCGCACGCGCGCGCGCGCGTCATCACCGGCAGTGCGCGGATGAATGTCGGGTCAAAAGTTCAAAGGTCACATCCAGGTCAAAAGGTCCAAGGTCTCCCTTTCGGCAAGGTTCGGAGACAATGTTGCGGCATCGATATGCAGAGCTTGAACCCCAAAAGGGGATTGTAAATTAACCTGGGAAGGATGGGCAGTTCCATTTGGACCAATCAGTGGTCGAGAAAAAGAGCCAATGAGCGATCGATAAGAGAACCAATGGACGGGTACTAGAATTTCGCTCACGTCTACGCCTACATCCGGGTACTGGGATGCTTTCGCCTACGTCCGCGCCTACATCCGGCTTCTTGTACACCCGGGTAATGTTTTCTGGACATGGATGGGTTACCTTTGGCTCCATTCTAGGCCACTGATTGGCTAATACGGTGTTCAAAGCCAGTTTCATGCATTATGCTCATATAGAAAACACACAAGACAGGGTTTTTTGGTGAGATCTCATTTTGTTTTTTATTCAGTAACAACAACAACGTGAGAACAACCACGTGAAAACTGAAGCCCAGAACAGGGGGCTTGTACATTGAAAGAACTGAAGCCCAGAACAGGGGGCTTGTAAACTTAAGCCCAGAACAGCGGGCTTGTGTACATTGAAAGAACTTAAGCCCAGAACGGGGCTTGTACATTGAAATGATGGGCGGCCCAGTCATATACGAGTACATCGCGGTCCTCGGCCTTGGGGTACTCGTCAAACATCTGTACGATGGTAGATAAGGGTCTTCCCCGGCATCGATGGTACAGGTAAAACAAGCAATATTGTCCGCACACGCTACTGGCCAGGCTTTGCAACGTTTGACTGTTCCAACACCACGTCTCTGTGCCTTGATACATGAAGTCTGTTAAATCGGGATGGAGGGGTGGCAGGCCGTACGGGTCAAAGTATTCGCCCTGCTGTTCTGTCAAGTACACGCCCACCCAATGTTCACCGGGCCGATCCATCGGGTCCGTGTTGAGAACGTAAGCAGCAGGATACATACGGTCTAATGGGAACACATCTCGGGCGAACACCCCTTGAAACACCATACGTGTCTCTGGGTCATTCTCCAGCACGGTGGTTATCTGGTCTGTATCCATGTTAGGTGGAGAAGTCACACAGGACGTTGCGCGCTTTGTCCACTTGAATGATGTTGTCAAACTCGGCGTAGCAGATCACATTGACGGTGGTCCCGAGGGCTCGTGCAAAGTGGATTTCCAACCGTAAATTGCCTTGCTTGGCGAGGGCCAGCTGATGGTCGTTCTCTAAGGTGGGGGTCAGATCGAAACAGAACGTGTATCCGTTCGCGTAGTCCTCCCGACTGATCATATTCCCTTCGTCCTGGTTGATTTGACCGGTGGCTGTAAACAGGCTCTGATAGGCTCGAATGAAATTCGCGCGCCCAAAGTTCGGTGTTAAGGCCGTGGCTGGGACCTGTTGTCCATCCACATGCAGGGCCACAAAAATGATGCCGAAATGTTTAAAGTCAAACGGGTTCTCTGGGTAGGCTCCGCTGAAACTGGTATTTTCCACACAGGCCAGGATCAATCTCTTGGGTAGTTCCCCCAGGAACAGGTTTTCTTTGTTGGCGCTCATATTTCCAGCAGACACAGAGAACACTTTGGTTTGCACACGTCGGATAGGGTACTGGGCTGGTTTTGTTTCCAAGGCTTTGAGGTGTCCCAATTGAACGGCTGGATTCGGTTTCACTTTTCGGACATACAGGACTGCGTCTTGGATGGCAATCTTATAGTCAGCTGCATGCCCGTCTACGTTAGTGGCCATCAAGGCGAAGGTCGGAGGCGCCCGTATCAGTCGGATTTTGATGGGGATCTTGTTCAAGATGTACCGGTCTTGCATGAACATGTCTGCGTGCAGTCGACCCATGAGATCCACCGAGACGCCGTTCGCGGTCAAAGCCTTCCGTTTGTTATATCCCACATTGTCGTTCTCTACGCCCATGTGCTGGGCTGTGTCCTGGTAGAATAAAGCGGCTGTCAGTTGAGATTTTTTAGCCTCTCGCCCATGCGACAACAGCGTCTCGATGTAGGCTCGATAGGGGTACGTCTTGGTCGAGTCACTGATGAGTTTGTCGCTGAGAAATATATCGACCTGTTGAAACATCGAGTGCAGCCAGAGATTCGTCGGGCCCACCGTTGCTTGGTCTACGATTCTGGAGCCATCTCCATTGACGATCTTGGCTTTCACATACAAGTATGTATGAGCTAAATGCCGTATCCGCATTACTGATGGTGAACTCGATGGGCCCTGTTTCGTTGATGCTGGAGAGCGGGAGATGCTCCACCCATAATCCTTGTTCGGCACTGGTCTGTGTGGGCGGCACGGTCCACAAATCAAATTCACTGTTGGTGGAGGGACAGGACTCTGCGTGGATCAAGGACATGTTTTAAGAAAAGATATCCTGGGTCTTCGATGTGCGTCGTTGCTGGGTCGGTCGTCGACTGGTGCGTGATCTCGGTGGTGCAGGTCTTTTATTCCCTACGGTGCGTTGTGCTTTGGCCACTAAGATGCCTCCTGGTCCGCCGTTTCAAGGCTTCTTTGGATGCCGCACCCCCCAAGACATCACCGGCGACTTGCAGTCCACTGCGTACCGCTTGTTTGCCGATTGCTTTCACCCCACGCGTCACCAACGGCAGGAACGTTGTGACGATGCTCCCGAGTATGTTCCCCAGTCCATGTCCTCGTTGCATGCGTGCACCATTAAATACCAGAAGGCCACCGCCGGCCTGTTGGGCATAATAGTCCATATAGCTGCGTGCATCGCACTCGTAAGCCACCTTCATTATACAAAGTGGAGAGCACGTGCTTGTCGAAAATGAAGTGTCAGCACCACTTTCCCGCGTTCGAATGCCACCGGTCGTCCCGTGTCATCTCTTATATCCACCGTGATAGTGTTGATGTTGGTTTGTCGTACGGGTAGGTAGAGCATGTGAGTGAAACTGTGGGTTACTTGATCTCCATACGTCTTTTTAATGGGCACCACCCGTAACAGAGGTGTGTTGATATCGCCCACGACGTTGTTGTCCACCACGTCCGAGTAGACGTAGAGTCCGTACATACCCGACTTCATATTGAGCGGTGGGACCAGCGAACGTCTGTAGATCGAAACCCAGCATTTGCTGTAGGATAGGACTCAGTACGACACTCGCGTTGGCGGTGACGATAAGCTGTGCCTTGTCGTTGTGTGCGTTGTAATCGAAGTCCACGTGATTCTTGAAGGGATAGGCTTTGATGGGTCTTGAAGTATTCGTGACCTCCCGTAGAGCCTTATAATGCAACAGTCTTGACAGCCCACCCATGAACTCCTTGGGAGTATCGTATTGGCCTTCGGGGAGGGTCGGGTGTCTTTTCCTTCGTAGGTCACCTCGTACCACACTTCATTGGCTCGCACGTTGTACCACGAGTAAGGGTATTGGATATCCACGAGGCCACATTCCCAGCGCCCAGGTAAATGCAACGGTTGCGGTAACTGGGTCACGTACTTGGCCAAGGTGTTGTCAGGAAACACATCCAGCGAACTGTTACTCGGTAGGGTGAGGTAAAACATGGCGACTGAGCTGTCCTGCTGCTGCTGTTGGTTTTAACAGGTGTGCCAGGCCTTGGGCGGTTGTGTCCGGCGTCGTGTTCGTCGCGTTGACTTGCTACGTGTCTCGGCTCTGGAGATGTGGGGTGTCCTGATCAAGGATGGTTGTTTAAAGGTCTGAAAAGAAGGTGCCCGTTGTGGTGGTGGTGTTTTAGGGGGTGATTCCGGTTCCCATTCGGATTCCCAAGAAGGTAGTGGCCCATTCGGCGATTGCTGGGTTCGCTGCATAAAGGCCCAGCGGTGGGGGTTCCCCACCGATTCCTGTGGTACATGCATGTCTTTCAAGCCTTGAGCGAAGACCTCCCATCCTCGAGGATCCGTGTGCGACCTGCGTTTACGCATCAGGTCATTCACTAAATCCGTCATGTGGGTCCCCGGAACCACCTGATTCTGTACCAGGAGTTCGCCTTTATCATTCCAAGTCATGCTAGGATTCTGTTTCATCCGTTGTAATACCAGGCCAGCTTGTTTCTTGAACGATGCAGGTACACTCTTCAGCACTTCGTCTTCCACCCACTGTGGGGCTGTGGGTGCTACCCCTGGTAATGGCGGCTGTTGGAGCGGTGCTGAGGTCGGCGGTGTGTCACGTGGTGGTAGTGGTGAGGTAGAGAAGGTTTTGTATTGGTCCATGAACGTCATGTACCGTTGAAGCGTCTCATTGTACCGTTGTACTTTCTCACTGTCGCTTAACCCCGGTCTCTGTAAGATCTGTTGCATCTCTCCATCGAGGGTGTTTATGGTCTTCCCCGTAGGTGGGACAGGGAGGGTGATTGGAGGTTTTGAAGGAACAGTGGTTCTACGAGGACCATTTTTTTCGTGTGGTTCATTGTCGGCCGAAGAGTCCACCCAATACTGGACCCAACACGGAAGCGGCCAACGGTGCTAAGATAGCCCCGAGAAAGCCGCCTTTCTGTAACACCTTATTCTTTTGTGTTTGAGGCACCCGCTTCTGGACTAAGGTTCGGAGACCTGTCTTATGCTTGGCCAACTTGTCAGTGGAACGTTGCCTTTTAACAGGTTGTACCCGATCTTGCACAGACAGCGTACAAGGTCAGGGTCCGCACCGTGTACAATGGTTCGGATCAACTCGGGTGGGGCCGTCTTCAATACACGGAGCGTGGGGGCGTGCTTCCGTACTCGCGCAGACATCATGTACAACTAATGCCAGAACCCACAACTCTGCCCTTTTTATCTACCTCAGAGAACAGAGACAAAGTCAACCATGCTGTGGTATTCATTCTTTTTATTATCCCCATCATCAAACACACACCGCAGCTGAGGGCGCCACTGTGGGTGTGTTTACATTATTTTTGCATGTACACGTGGTGGGCCTCTCCGGGAAAGATGCCGGTCCGTAGTCGAAGGTGGTCGCGGGTGGCTTGCTTGAGGTCGAAGAGCATATACCCGTGCTGAGGAGTTGTGGCATCTTTAAAGGCTTCCAACGCAAACGGTGTGCGGCCGGGATACATCTGTCTCGCCAGGTGCAGCAGTTAAGTGGTATCTCTCGGGTTTTTGAAGACCACCAGGTAGTGGGCATTTAAGCTGATGTTCCTATGTTCTTTGTTTTTACTCAACAGATTCTGCACAATGTAGATGATGCTGAGCCGTCGGTTGTTGCTGCCTTTGGTAAAGAGTTGGGTGACCCGCGCATCCGTCTCCGCCATGAGATCATCCAGAACCACCAAGGTGTCGGGTTCCAAATCGGCCAGGTTAGGTAGGCCTTCCACGAACGTGATGTGGGGCATTGCTGCATACGCTTCCTGCCATTCTCCGTAACACCACACGACTCGAGCAATAGGTGGGGTGATCATGCTGTCGGCGTGTTGAAGGAGCTTCCTGACGAAGTGCGTTTTGCCGGAGCCCGTCGGTCCTGCGATGACGCAAGTGAAGGGATGCTGCCACCGAGGGTCCATGGTTCGAGCTGTATGCGCTGTCGTGGTAACCCGCTCTTGTAAATTTCGTACGAGTGAACTGGAGTGGTGGTGGTGGGTACAACGTCGGTCGTCGTTGTCTGTTCACTGTGAGTGATGATGGTGGTGGGTATAACGTCGGTCGTCGTTGTCTGTTCACTGTGAGGGATGAAATCTGGTGGGGTTTCAGACGTAGTGGGTGTTCTTGGTGTAGGTGTGGAGCTTGGTGTGGAGCTCGACGTGGCTTGTACACGGGGTGTGGTGGTGACTGGGCTCGATACGGGGTTGACTGGTGCTATCTGTAGACTGGTTTCACTGATGGCTGGTGTTCTCAGTTGGTTAAGTAGCGTGCTGACATAGGCTACGTCGTAAAACACACCTCCGTACAACACACTCAGCAGGGTTAGCACTATCACAACAAAGCCCACTTGCGTTTTGCGCGTTTTGGGAGACGCTGTGTTCAGTGGCAGCTGCTGCTTGTCCATAGCACCGTGGTCGAACGTGGAATGAAGGATGACGGTAGTGGTGGTTGGCTTTATAGTCGTTTCACCTGGTTGGCAGCGACCCAGGAATTGAAGGAACTGGGCCAACCTTGCCATTTGACGAAATGAAACAGTTTGCCACGTCGACGTTCCGTTTTCAAAATCTGCTCCACCGTGTAGTAGTCTTGCTGTGTTTTTACGACAGGCTGTAATTCCATCTCGTAAAACGTCCCTAGCAACGGTTCCCCTTGAGGATCTTCCAGTTCATAGACTCGCTGCTGTTGGGGTAGGCGCCGTTTAATCAGGAAGTGCTCATCGCTCCAGTTGGGCAAGTAACTTTTCTCAAATTGACCTTTGACTTTACTGATCCGTACAGGGTCTCCGACCTTGTACACCGCCTTCGTCGTTCGCTGCGATTGCCTGGGATACAAGACACGCCGGACCGTATCGACCAAATCCGCTTGCCACTGGGCATCTATTCCTCCCACGATGACCCGGTTCCGTAGAAAATGGCGACGGACAGATCGATGTAAGGTATAGGTGTCTTGTTTTCTTAACCAATCTCGGACTTGGGCACGTTGTATCCCCTGAGGTTTGGCCGCTCGATAGAGAGCCGACAATGCACTATAGGCCGCCGGACTGTCGGGACTGTAGTATAAGTTATCCAACACCTCCCAGCGCTTCATGGTGACAAATGATGATGGACCCTGGCTCTATCGTTTATTTATAACGGGTATATCTTGGGCCGGAGTTTCTTTCTGATTTTCTTCGTTGGCTTCCACAGTGTCCATGGTAAATGACCAGTCCAACTCGTCTGATGACCGCTTGATAAACACTTGATCGACATCTACCACGGCATCTTCCAATGCAGATAATAGATCAGGGTGAAGGGTAAAATGCACTGTACCCCCATCTAGCCGAGCCAATTGAGCAAAGAAAGGGCCGCGTCGGATGTACACATCGTGACACAAGTGGATGAGGTCGCCGTCCAGTTCACCAGACAACACCCGTTTGAATTTGGTCCAGCCCTCCCGGGACAGACGAATGTGGGCCGGGCACGGTTGTGTAGGGTCCGCATCACAGATGTCTCCCACCTCCTCCATGATATCGATCTAATCCGCATACACGTGCAGGAAAACCTCGGGGGTCAAGCTGAGATACGCCAGTATTATATGCTCCGTCATGGTCAGTACGTGAATGGTACCAGATTTGACTGTCTCTCGTATTTATAGGGGGAACCCCGTGAGATCAAAGGATCGGGTGGTCATGTCACTGGGCTGACTGAGTCTAGCCGGGTAATCAATGGCATCGTCGTCTGGTTCATGGCTAGACATTTGTTCATTGGGTTCTGCCGCCGCTTCTCTCAGGGCACGAGCCCACTCCAACTCGTCTGATGACCGCTCGTCCGATGTAAACAGCTGGTCCACGATGGGCACCACTTTCTCGAAGGCTGTCCACAGATCGGGGTCTAGGGTGAAGGCTCGCGTAGGGTCTTGGTAGCGGCCCAGGCGTGGGAAGAAGGGTCCACGGTGTACGTAGATGGCATTGTCTATGTTGATGAGGTGTCCGTCGAGCTCGCCGCTCAACACCCGTTTAAATTTGGTCCAGCCGTCACGGTGTAGCGTAACCGTTTTCGATACGGTCTCAGCGCGCGACCAGCAAACATCTCCACGGTCTTCCACGAGGGTGACTTTATCTTCATAGACGTGTAACCCCACCCGGGGTGTAAGGGGAAGGATGGCTCGTAGGACTGGTGACATGCTTGAACGACGAACGGTGAATGACACACACTCTGTCTGACCCTCGTATTTATGGTGAGGTCCCACTGTCAATGCCACAGCGCCAGGGTCAATAGGGCACAGATTATTGTGAGGCCAACCAGCCGTCGCTGGTTCCGGCGTGAGCGCTCGTGGTCCATAGCCCGAGCATCAAGGATGGCTGTCATAGTCCAGTAGTGGTGAGTGATGGCACACCTCTCCATCGAGTGCACTCTGTCGAGGACCGCTTCTGTGAACTCGTTCAGGATCTGGCGTCGCCCCTCGTTGTCGTCGCCATCTGCAAACATGGACCGGACCACTGCTCGGTAACCCGTGAGTGAATTAACCACGGTGGCATGCTGTAAAATGCGAGTCGCATAGGGCTGGATCTCCGTCATGGCTCTGCAACCGTAGAAATGAAGGTGTGGGATCCAGAGGGACGTGTTTTATAGACCATGTCACACATGCGCGCCTAGATGTAGCTCTACGGGTGTAGTCCGTGATACGTACTATTCTGATTGGTTATGTGGCTCCTATAGAGATAGTACCTTATCGACAATGGGGACTACTTGTTCCAAAGCCGTCCATAGATCGGGGTCCAGGGTAAAACCACCGTCGTTCAGACAGAGGAGTCGAGCGAAAAAGGGACCGCAGAAAATGTAGACGTCGTCACACAGGTGAATGCTATCACCGTGCAGGTCACCCAACAACACCCGTTTCAAGGTAGTCCATCCTTCCGGTGACAAAGAGACGTGCGCTTTGGGTTCAGGCGTACACCAACACCTAAGTCCGCTATCGATGAGGTCCACTCGTTTGGGGTACAACAATAGGGTGCAGCCAGGTGTAAGCCTCCGGGTAGCCACAGTCCCTTCTTTCACCTCGGGGTGTAGTAAGTCATCCACCTCGGGGAGTACATCTTTCAGTGCCATCCATAAGGGTGGACAGAGTGTGATATAGGTACCTCCACTCTGTTCCAACCGAGGAAAAAGGGAATCCTTTCCAGCAGTGCGTATGTGCACGCCGACTTCCACGTGCATGAAATCCCTTTCGGGCTCTTTTCCCTGTAACAATCGTGTCAATAGAGTCCAGCCTGATAGCGATAACAAAATCTTCACCTTCTGCGGTGCGTCTTGGGCCAGCTCCAGGTGATCGTCATTGACGATGAGGTAGACGTCGGACGTCAGTTGGAATAACGCAAGCTCTGTTCCGTTCGCTGCCATGGTGGGGAATGAAAAGCGAACGGTTAGAGAGGTGGCTTTATAGTGTACCTGTTGGGTAGGGTTTTATACACCGTGTGAGTCATGGGCACTTGTTATACTCGCTTGCACCATAAGGTCAATAAGGTTAGAAATGCGCTTTTTTCTACTACGCCCTGTGACGGCCCTTCGTGAATGGGCGTAACCTGTGAACATCATAGGAATGCATGTAATAACCTGTCTGTGGGGTTTTTCCACAATGTCGTTCACCTTTGTGTCTTTCGTCCGTGTCTTTTCGGTAAAGTCCGTGTCTTTTCGGTAAAGTCCGTGTCTTTTCGGTAACGTCCGTGTCTTTTCGGTAACGTCCGTCATCCGGGTATATATGAGGGTCTTGAGGGGGGCGACTGTATGTGACGTGTTGTATGTGTTTTTCTCGGCGACGTCCGTGTCTATCATCCGGGCACATCACGTCTGCGCCTGCATTGGGGTATGTATGAGGGTCTTCATGCGCGCGCGCGCTGCGGATTCACCCACGCACTGCCGGTAATGACGCGCGCGCTGCGGCATCAGATCACCCCCGCGCGCGCGCTGCGGCCGGGCCGGGCCGGGAAAAAACCCCCAGACAGGTCAGTACATGCATTCCTATCATGTTCCCAGGTCACACCCCATTCACACAGACCATCATGCATACCCGGATGCAGGCGCAGACGTCAGCGAAATTCTGGCGAGAAAAACCCCCACAGACAGGTCAGTACATGTCCTATCATGTTCCCAGTTACGCCCCATTCACCCAAACCGGAAGTGACGTCATACCCCTAATTTCACATGCACCCATCCATGACTGGATGCCCCTTCACGAATGCTTCACTTTGATACCTCACTCGACTCCATCGGACCATTCGTGGCCCACCTAGACCGCAAAAACGTCTATTTCCACACCCTTTTCCCAGAATTCCCTGTCTGCGCATGCGCAGAATGTGGACAACGGCCGAGACACTACTCCAGGCGGTTGCTCCCTCACATAGGCTTCACATGGATACCGCACTCGACCCCATCGACCCACAAGTAGCTCGCCTAGGCCCCAGAACGTCTATTTCCATACACTTTCTCTACTGCGCATGCGCAGAATGACGTCAGTTCCACGTCACACCCAGCCCGTTGGAGACTCCCTCACGACTGCTTTACATTGATACCTCACTCGATCCAATCGGCCCACTAGTGGCCCACCTAAACCCCAACGCGTCTATTTCTATACTACGGCCAGACTGCGCATGCGCAGACTATTGACAACGAACGACACACTAGCCCAGGCGGATGCTCCCTCATGACAGCTTCAAAATAAGACCTCATACGACACCATAGGATCATTAGGGGCTCACCTAAACCCTAACACGTCTATGTCCACACCCTTTTCGCAGAATTCCCTGTCTGCGTATGCGCAGAATGTGGACAACGGCCGAGACCCTAGTCCAATCGGATGCCCCCTCACATAGGCTTCACATGGATACCTCACTCAACTCCATCGGCTCATTAGTGGCTCACCTAGATCCCAAAACGTCTGAAAACCCCAGTACAAGCTCCCACGGACCTGACCGAAGAAATACGGAAGTGAACGACATTGTGGGGAAAAACCCCAGTACATGCTCCTCTCACCGAAAAGACACGGAGATGAACGACATCCCCCACAGACAGGTCAGTACATCTCCTATCATCCTCACAAGTCACGCCCCCATTCACCCAAACCGGAAGTGACGTCATACCTGCGCAGAACACTCCGACGCACACCTCCTCATGCCCTCCACCATAAACCGGAAGTGACGTCATTACATCCGGGTGAAATTTTACTGAATTTACTCCCTCCCTACTACTGACAGTCCTGTCAAAACGACTGTTTTCAGAGCCTTCACATCGCCACGTCTTGCGAAGGAGACACGGCTAACTATGAACAATGGTTTATTATTGTTTATATCATCATGCTTCATACACCTTTACGAAGCTCTACGGTTGGGGGCTAGCGTGCGCATGCACACCGTGGCAACACTTTTGGTAAAGACTGCCCCAGAGAAAGCAAGCGTATTTGGAGTCGCATTGACTTAATTACTTGACAATACGGTTCCAAATACACTTTCTCTACTATTACTCTCGTACCCTATACTGCCGTTAAGAAACCATGGATTGTCCTTCGTTTCAATTAATGTCCCTAATTGGTGCAGTGGCTCAATGATATAAAATGAATTGCTCAAACGGCTGAGTAGTTTTCCGGTGAATGTTGAACCTGTGCGGAAGTACGCCATTATCAGCACTTGTAAACCAGTTGTCTTCTCCCGAGCCTCACCACATCGATCATTGGATATCTTCAACTCTTTCACAACCGGTGGTGCTGTAAATTTGAAATAGGATAATTATAAATTTTGGGCTTTCCGGGTGCGACGCCGAGAGCAAACCATCGTCTACCAGAACAGGTGCAGTTAAATCCTTCCAATCAAATACCACAGATCGCGCTATGAGTAATACAGATCGAGTTACATACGGTGCCAGTGGATATGCAATCTATGGAAACTGGGATGGAACAATGTGCAATAACGGATATCTGACGACGAGCCGATGATAAACTCGAACAGTTGATCTATGTTTCTTTTAAGCAATCAGTTATTGCAATTTTCTGTCTGAGATTAACTGGCGTCGTATATTTACAACTTGATCACTTGACCGCCTCTATAAGTGAGAGCTCACAGTTGAAAAATATGGTCACTCTGACAATGCACTCCATGGTACAGATGTGATACGCCATGGATCATGTAGGTTAAACGACCATTCATGACGATGACCCATCATGGTCGTTTTAACAAAATGATTCATGGTATGTCACATCTGTAACATTGAGTGTATGATCAGAATGACTACATGTATATTGACACAACCTAAAACAACACATTTGGACAGCCTATAGCAAGATTCAAATTCAGAGGGACCCAATTTCTCATTTCCTAAGTCCCAAGTTCCAGCTTCGAAGTTCCAAGCTCCAACTTCCTCACAGAACTCTATTCTAGTACTTTGACCGGCTAAAGTTGGCTGAACAAATCCACCAGAATAGCTATGGGGCGGGTCAGGGAATGTAACTTTCAACACAAGAAAGTCCGATCCGTGAGTATAGTAAGCAATACGGCTAATCTGCACACTCCCGTCTTACTTTTAGTTATAGCGATCACTGTTTGTTAGTACGTATAACCACAGTTATGGTCGAGAGGTAAAGGTAGAGAGACTATAGAAAGTGATTTCCCTCCTCTCTCAAATTCAAAAAATCTCGTTTAACATATTTATTTGAGTCAGAAGACCGTGAATCTTCGTCAAGATAGCAATATGGAACAATAATAGGATGATTTGCTGAATATTCTGATGACGAAAACTGTTTAAGTTATGTAAGTATACTATCAAATGTAAAATCGTGAACGGTTGGAGTGGAACTATTCTGCCACCTGTGTTATTATATATACAAGAGACTACTCCGTCATTCAATATTTAGCCGGCGTCCATTAAAGAATTTTCGAGTCCATATGACATTAAGCCGGGACACAGCCAACGAGTCTTCGACAAATGCGACCGGCCATCAGATTACTTGTATCTATCACCAGACAGTATAAGACGGGTTACCAGGTTAGGGCAATCCCGCTCTCTAAAATGGAGGTAAAAAAGGTCGTTTATGCTCAATAAATCAGTTCACATAATGAATTCAGCTAAATCCTCTTGAGGCGCACATAGACATATATATCCGCCTCAAGTGGTAACAAGAAAACTTATTGATGCAGATGCATCAATGCCGGCGGAAACGTTTGTAGCTTATAATCTGCGTATTACAAGCCGATTAGGTGTGCAACTGGTGAATTCTGCTCACGATGCACCATTATGGTTAAAAACACGTCGATTTGTTTGTTTGGTTTGACTAATGTAGTTCGCACAAGGACCCATCTGGAAAGTGTGGGGTTAGCCGGAAGTTAAGTGCTTGCTGGCAAAATGTGCACATGAACCGCATGTCCTACTAGGACTTCGAACGTAATATTCTCTGGTTGACGTACATGTATTAAGTCACTTCATATAGCTCGATGTAAGAGTTCGCGCTGTGGCATTATATGAGACCCATCATCAAGCCACTATTTCTTTGTTGATGTGTGTCATTGTAAATTAAGACCAGATCGACTTTCTCTACACATCAATCCGATCCGCGTGTTTTACTGTTTCGAGTTTTTAGTAACACGCAGTTCAATCTCAAACAATTTGCTGCAGACGTATAGGTGAATAACTTGATCATGCATGGTCATCGATTTGGCTCAGCCATAATAAAATAGTACTAAAGGACATTTATTCGATGAATTCATTATAACAGAATTTATATTAATGTGTCAACCACGAACGGGTGATACAATCCTGTTGTTTTACGATATGAAACTAGTTGGATCACTCCACGGCACGTCTGTGAAGTATGGCTCGACAAAACACCTGTTATTCGTCAATATCAAGATGGCCGCTCCCATGTTTACTGAATTCAGATATCCGGCGGCGCTGCGCCGCCGGAAATAAAACAATAAATTGTCATCTATCTAATTTGCATAAAAATAGGACAAACATCTGTCGCGCTGTTTAAACATCATTGACTTTTTTCAAATGGCAAATTAATTGTAGGACATGAAACAATAGATAAATTAATGCGCCTGAAGTTTTGAAGCATTGGTTAATTAGGAATCAAAGGTTATTGAGAAAAAAACGACCCTTTTTACCTCCATTTTAGAGAGCAGGATGGCCCTAACCTGCTCACAACAGTCTTCCGTGAATTCGGTGAAGTTTACTCGGCCTCATTGTTGTCACCATACAAGTCCTACCTTATAGTAGTCTACATCCTATTATAATTCCATCATACTGGCTGTGAATATTGAATCATCCCTATCCAGTTGGCAAAATTTAAACGAGACATTCTAATATATTTGATCATTCTCCAAAATTGCATACGAAGAAAAAATAGATTATCTGCATGATTTCCAGTAGTTGAGTTCTGTTAACTTTAAAGGTCCACTCTTTACCTACGCTCCTTAAATCAGGGTTGGTTCTACATATATACCCTTCTTGTTCCCCCGTTGATTCGGACTGGCATGTTCACCTTCTTGATCACTAGATACCCTATCTGTATTGAATCATTTTTACACATCAGCCACCAAGTTTAGAGCTATGCATGAATGAACAGCAATAAATTTCATTTAAAAGATTTCTCAATAGCCTATATGCATAGCCTATATTGTATATAGTAGTTGGGTTGGGTTATGATTGTGGTTTTCACCCCGTGGCCATAATTTGACTTTGAGTATTGTCGTATCCATTTTCTCTTTACCATCATTTCCTCATATACCAAGACTGAATCTATCTACTAGCACCAGACTTAGAGCACACATACAAGTGGCCACTGAGCAGAAACTAATGAAAATCAGCGAGATTGACCGAGATTGACATGTCATCAAACTGTATCAATATAGCATTTTGATTGTTACCACTATATCTCCAGAATGACTAGACATAGGGCACCAAACTTGCTTCAGTGCCAGCAAGTTCCTGTGCCATTGGATCAAATTTATTACCGTCATATTTAGGGTATGGCAAGGCCTACTCTTACTGAATTTACACTAGACACACATTTGGTCATGAACTACAGCCCAAATTGTCATTGGGTATTGCCATCATGAGATTGACCAATTGCGTGTTCCCTCCACCTGCTTCTTCGAACTCGAATTATTTAAATTAGTTATATCTCAAAATGAAAAAAATTGAATAACTTATTTGTCAGCTCGATATGATAACATTTTGATGGAATATAAGGGTTCTAGATAAGAAAACCTTAACTGTAAATTCATAATATCTCACAGTAGCATTACCAGCACTAGATCATACGGGAGCTGGAAGCTTGAAGCTTCGGACCTTGAAACTTCATTGCTGGAATTTGGAACTTCGGAACTTGTTTTGGGGTACCCGACCATATTATTCTAACAGTGCTGTGTAATTCAACCTGGTAGTTGAATTAAACTGAACGACGGCATCAATATATGTATCTATATTGGTAATACTTCGCAATATGACTTTGGATGATGCATCAAATTGCGTGGATTCAATGAAAGTGTTAATTAAATTGTAATTATGACGGAGTCAAGCAATTGTATTCAAGTCAGATTTAGGAAACACACAAATTAACAAATCGAGAAATATTAATCTTTGATAAGAAATAGCAGATCCCTATACGGACATCAAAACTCAACTCTATTCCTAGGGAGAGGAAGCTGAAAGACTGATCAAAGTCGGTGTGCCGAACATAATTGAGAACCGACCCAAGGTCATCATCTATCCTATTCGTAATCAGCTTGTATGATTTTCTTACTCAGGACTCTCGAGGTCTACTCTCTAAAAAAAGTTAAGTGAAATTTCACTCAAGTAAGAGCGGAAATTCATCCCACTCAATACTCAATTGAGTTACTTTTCACTCAACTTTAGTTAAATCCACTCAACGTGAGTGACATTCACTCAAGCATAAGAGTGGAAATTCATCCCACTCAAGTTGAGTGAACTTGAGTGGTTTTAATTCACGCTGAGTGAAAAGTAACTCAAGCTGAATGAAAAGTAACTCCAGTTTGAGTGAACAGGTACATTTCACTCAAACTTGAGTGGAACAGTTCACTCAAGTTTTTTTAGAGAGTAGGCACACTCAGTATATAGGAAAATATCAAAAAAGCATATCCTACCTTGTAAGGGAGCGAGAACGATAGGAGTCCATAAACTTATGGACAGTATTGCAGATACTGATATGCCGAGAAATAACACCCACTGACGAAAACACTTCATGTTCTGTCTGAGAATATATTTGGCGTGAGAAGAGACTTAGACTTTATGTACGCACATGGTATGTTCTTAACGCCCGTTTAAATTGATAAACGTCATGGAAATAACAACAATTTATGTGTTCGTACAATAGAACACGCCACACAAGCATGGACTTGTGTTTTTTCCATCGATTTACGACTCTATTGCGGGTGGGAGGATTTATCGGATTGATGCGTCTGTCTATACGGTCAGACTGTATTATCTTTATTTAGTTAAAGATACACTTCACAGAACGTTGGAAATTTATAGATATTATTATAGTATAAGTCCGCTTCATTTTCGTGTCCCGATCAATTCTTTTTCATAGAGAGTGAGCGAGAACAGCCAACAAGGATTGTGCCCCCCATATTACATCATACCCAATCTTGGAATTTTCTTCAACCCGTCCCGACCGACAATTATTAGAAATCTGTATTTTTGGACGTAACAAATCGAACAAGATCACACGTGGCAATCATAGGAGGAATATAAACGCCGGACCAATAATTTGTTAGACAGCCGTCGTCCAATTATATTAGCATCGGATCCCGCATAGTCCTGAAATAATGAACAAGAGGCTTCTTCTGTCGCAAGGGAAAGGATCAGCATTCTCGAATAATGTCGGGAGATATATGAATATAAATTACTACACGCCGGCAACGCCCGTGTTAAGGATTCAACGCCTGTCAATGCCCACCAACGCCCGTCTTAACGCCCGTCGACGCCAGAGAGAGAGAGAGAGAGAGAGGGAGAGAGACAGAGAGAGAGAGAGAGAGAGAGAGAAAGAAGAGAGAGAGAGAGCTGCCTATGAGGGTTTCGTTTCATAAATTTGATTGCCTCCGAGGTTAGATCATACCCAAACTGGGGGAACCGCCCTTGGCATGTTTACAAGTCATTAAACTACATAGCGACATTAGTCTTAGTCGCGCCGCTGTTCTTGTCTGATGAAAAAGCTATCCTTGTCGTATATCAGAAGCATCTTCGGCCGAGATCTATGGCGTTACGTTTCGTAACTTGTGTCTAATTCCGATTAATCCGGGGCTAGGGGCCGTATGAACTCATGTACTTCAAGATCCTCATGGGGTTTATATGAACAGTCACATACGCTTTGCTTGTGACTGAGATGCATCATTCTCTAGATGACGACTTTACAACGAATATCATATGGATTAAGAATACAGATAAGCGATACGGATTTGATATTTTTGGAACATCATGATGTCTTACCGGCATCATTGAAAACTGTTGATCGCTCCTCTCTTGCAGGAAACTAGCCTATGCTTATGTATACTATGTGTCTTTTTGAATTTGGTGCGAATACTGTTATATGAAATATGGAATAGGTTTTTTTTATTATGGACGCGGATATTCTTTAATGGACGACGGCTGAATAATGACTGACCAGACGCTTATTATCTTTCGTATCTATTCGCTGTTTTCAGTGTCCAGTGAGAACCTTCGTCCATCACCCGTCAGGCTTTCCTTTCTTATTTATTATCCAATAAGAATACAATTTCACGCATCAGACTCGCATTCTCTCAGTCCGGGATATTCAGAAGGCAACATGTCATTCAACAGTTGTTTTCGCTTTTTGGCTGCGTTTTTATGGCCTTCCCGGGTGGTAACCCATATCCTCTTCTAAGTAGCTCTTGGTTTTCATGATTGGCCTATGCATAAGATCTCTTCATTTGAAGGGGATATAAGGTATATTTCATAAAGTACCATGACAGATTTTATGATTCGAGGTTGTATGTAGATATCCGCCTCCTGCAAGGCCTCTTCATCCTGTTCTTCTTCCTCGGTAGCAGCGGCGTGTGTATGAATAACCTTATTTACAATGCGATCCCAAAATGACGGTCCTCTAACGTCTGTGTCTAGATTGCTCAAGCGTTCGCTTTTCAGGGACAAGCTAATGCTGTCCGTCTCAGAGGACGAGCTCTCATCCTGGAACGAGCTATCACTGCCATCGCCAGCGGAAGAGTTGCAATATCCGTATCAACGGCCAAACTCTCAGTGTCTACATTAGATACCTTATCGGCGTCTTCGTACCCGTGGATACTCTACCGGTGTCTGATCATATCGTAGAACCTGGTGAACGTTCGGTTATGCTCCGAGCAAATATAAGACATGTTGACGAGTTGAACGAGAATGGAAAACTGCGTTTATCCTTCAGATGGCGCTCCCTTTATGGACGAGCATAAACGGACGTTGAGACGGGCGCTAGAGGGTGTTGTAATTTGTTAAGTTAGTTGGCGTGAACGTAACATAACGCCGTTCTCAACGTTCGTTTATGCCCGTCCATTAAAGAAGCGCCACTTAGAAGGGGATATGGGTTTATCGCCCAGGGAGGCCCTGAAACGCGATCAAAATGCGAAAACAACTGTTCAAAGACATGTTTCCCTTTGAGTATCCCGGACTGGCAGAACGTGAGCCTGATGCGTAACGAGAGTGTATCTTGTTGGATAATGATATGGGAAGTTCTCATTGGGCACTGAAAGCAGCGAAAAGATAACGGAGATGTCAGAAGATGCTGCTGATGTACGACGAGGATGGCTTTTCATCGCACAAGAACAAGGGCGCGATTAAAACTAATGTCACTCTGTAGCTCTATGATGTAACATTGGGTATGATGTAACATAAAGGACAATAAAATTTATGAAACGTAGCACTTATTGACGTAACCCTATCTGGCCTGGGCTTTTTGGGACCTGTCCAGGCCTGCCCCCCCCCCCCCCAATTATTTTTCTTACCCCTTGAACTAGGGGGTGAAACTTACCACACTAAACCCTTGGGTCAAGCTCTACCAGAAAATGTAAAAAAAAAATCAAAGATGGCCGCTTTGATGACGTCACAGTGACGTCATTTTCAAAAACGGAATTTTTTGGTCGATTTTTCGGTCAGATTTTTCGAATTTTTCATTTATACAATTTCTCCACAAAAACTGCATGATAAATTAGTAAATAATAATGTGATGTGAAATAAAATAGTTTTTCATTGCGGAAAATCAGAAATTTTGAAGAAATATGACGAAAATATCACATTTCTGGTACCCCATGTGGCCGCCGTCTTGAATTTTCCCATAATCCTCTGCTCGAGGGCTTATGCAAATAGGCAAAATGACTCCAATATGGTAAACTATAAAGTCACGGAGATTCAGCTCTCCATTTTTTGCCGTTTTGAAGTTTAGTAGGCTACATTGTAGAAGACACCCCCATACAACAAGCTCAGGAAGACTAAGACCGTGATCACAGCACCCACATATCGAGAAAGTCCAGTCACAATGTAAGAGGTGTTAACCAGCTTGCGCTGAGCCGACCATGTGTATGCCAGAGCTCACTGCTCATCATTTTAGCTTTCGGTCAATCAGAAACAACTGTTGGTGTGCAGCCGACTGTGTCTCCCCCGAAATATCTGAATTTCGCTCACTTTCAAAAGTATTTTGACATATTTTCTATTCATTTATGAACAAATATAATTACTTAAGTAAACCTTTATCTTTCTGGTGAGGGGTAAATAAATGACAAGTCTGCCCTAATGATAGGGTCTGACGCCGGAGTCCTGCATGACACGTTCAGAATCTAACTGAAAAATAAGATACTAGCTAAAGGTTGAATAGTGTATCAGGTGTGGTATAAATAGATTTTTCAAATCGTTAAGGACCATCAGGAACCCTTATACATAGCAAGTATTGTGACAGTAGAATGACGACTCTGTGTGTAGTTCTGACAGCTATCATCGTATTGCTATTGTGGGTGATTCTCTGGGTGAGTGAGTGAATATGATTTAACGTCGCTTTTAACACTATTTCAGTCATATCACGACGTTGGTTCCTATTCCTTTTCACACCCGGAAACCACACGGGTGCCCCAGTTAGTCGTCTCTTACGACAAGCTCTCTAAGAAGCTGAGACCTGTTCTTACCATGACCTGGAGTGGGGGATTCTCTGTATACAGTCCTGATCGCTAATGTCGAATGCCACAGAGAGGCAGAGTTGGGATCCGCTGATTAACTTAGCATAATACAGAAGAAAAGTGACTCCAAAAATATTAGCGATATTAATACAGAGAGGTAGAACATGTATGCCGTCCTGACCGCTAATATAGCATGTTATGTTTTAATAGAGGGGAAAAAGAATGACTCTATGGGTTAAACAATATATTTATTTCCTCAAAGGAAACTGGTATTGGCGAACAGGCAAGCCTATATTCACGCCTCTCCCAGACAAACAATTTGAAAGTACAAACGGTGAGTGGAAGCAAAAAAAAAAGTTGCATTAACTTGGTGAAAATTATTCATGATAATCAGAAATGAAATGATATGTAATAATATGTGAAAACAAAGAAAGAAAAACATTTATATGCAAATACATGAATTAACAACCTGATATATACAATTTTATGCTCTCAGTATTAATAATATATATATTTCTGCGAATTATCAGACTATACAATAATCAAGTGTATCCAGTACTAATTATATACACTGTAACTTAAAAAGTATGCTCACATAGGCTTCCTGTAGAATAAGTAGTACGCTTAAATATATATATCATTTGCGAAACAGTAATGAAAATATATATCATTTGCGAAACAGCAATGAAAATAAATTGGGTGTGGTATATGGTAAAAATAAGTTGAGAGCAGTGTAATGGTTCCGCCTGGTTGATTGCCATTACTCCGAAAATCGTTCTGATTGCATGATGAAATTACGGACACTGATACAGATATTTGTATTTTCTTCAATGCTAAGATTTAGGTTTCCGAATAAAAGGGTTTCGATATCATGATTTGTAATTGAATTATTTGGTTTCAAATTGGTGTATAAAGAGGACAAAGCAGAAGAAAGTGCTCTGGGTGAAATGGCTCTATGTGAGTGGTAACATCCAAAAAAGATTATCTATCCGATTACGTAGATGGTTGCAGCATGGAAGGAAAAGCCTGAAAATGAGAGACAACCGTTCGTGATGGTTAAGTCAGTCAAAATACATATATCTCCTTGCAGCTGCCAATACCAATTAAATACATTAATTAATGAGGGGCTGGCGCTCGTCCAGTTTGTCCGATGTGTCACTTGACTTCGAGACGTTATCATCTGAATCCACATGAATGTTATTTTCACTTCGAAGAGAGCGCTTCCCATGTGAACAAGCTCTTAGCATTGCAACTGCGTACAATACAGCTACGGCAACGGAGGAACCTAGATTTACATAAACTGGGAATATTACACTTATATTCTGTATGCCGTACCCACCCAGCCACTGTACGATTAGAGCACCAAGGCCCGCCCCTACAAAGAACACTCCCATGAATGGTCCTTTGATTTCCAAGTACATCTCTGCCCATGCAATCCCTGAGGGGAACAGTGGAGATGTCACGAAAGAAAATCCACAAGTTAAAACCCACAATAAAGTTAACGAGTCAAAGGCAAAGAAATTCAAAGCAATTGCAAACCCTAATGTTGCGAGGACCTCGATCAGGAACATGGCCTGTAGAGGGAGCCAGTGTGTAATAATGGTAGCAAACAGACGGGCAATGACACGACTTGTCCAGTAGCCAAACAAAACAAGAGAAATATCCGCTTTGAGAAGATGAAGACTGCCCTCCACTCCCATTGGCATCAGGTATGTGGGTATAGCATTGTCAACACCCACAAAACTCACGAAAAGGATCAAGAGAGTAAAAGCCATGAAAATACCGAACGATCTTTGAACTCCAGCGAACGTTGCCACATCCTTCTTGGAAGTCGTCTTGTTTCCAGGTTTATTCGCGAAATGGAAAATCCCAAGCCTAGATGAGCTTCTCTTGTCTGTTATATAAAAGCACACGAAAACTATGCCCCATATAACAGTATATAGACCGTATGCACCAAAAGGTATCTGTATATGAGTAGACGTGTCGATTTCGCTGCTGTTCCCTGAGATGTTCACAAGACCATTCGTATTCTCAATTTTACTCTCATCTACAAATGAAACACTTTGGTTGGAAGCTGTTGTCTTGTTTCTATCAGGTGAAAGAAACGGTCTCAATATCAGTGGTGCCAGAACTGCCCCCATGGCATTGCCAAAGTGAAGTGCGTGTATAGGCGCTGACGTTTTCCCCTCCCACATCAAAGCCACCCAGGAATTGCCCGCTGAAAAAGAGATCAAATTTTATTTTAACTCGGGCTCACTTGTTTCATACGTAAAAGGTATGGGTAGCCGCGTTATTCTATAAAGCGTAGGACAATAATAGGAACATAGCAGATCTTGAGATTGACGAGGTGTATCCAATACTTGTAGTTAGTGTCGAATGGTACTACGTTCCTTCTATTTTGCTTTACTTAAGTTCATACGGTAACACACGTTGCGATAGAGAAGTATCCGTAGTTCAATTAGAAAAGACTGATGCCATATAGCCAGTATTAGCCATATAGCCAGTATTAGCCATATAGCCAGTATTAGCCATAGCTTTCAAAATCTACACTGGGATCTTGAGATTCCTAGAACTCGGGCACTGGCGATCAGGAAGCTTGTGAACACAGACATTATCAGACAAGCAGCCAGAGGATGCTAAGTCCCCCGCCGAAATGGCAGCAATATTTTATAGCATTGTTGGTCTCGGGGGGATATACATGAGGGAGGCAACTGCTACTTCATAGGCGTTGGATGCGGAAGGGTCTTTCTGCCTTCCCAAGTTTTAAAATCAACTCAGAACGGTTGACTGAACGAGTTTTTACACTGCATGGAAATTATGTAACCGAGAAGCGACCCCAAGTGACATCTCAAGGCATATTATCTGCAAAAAAAATTTTACGAGAAGCTGAATGCATCCTCAACCTATTGTCTGGAAACCAAATTTTAAATTTGCCACCAGGTGTCGCCACCTGTAGGTGCAAGTGGGCGAAATGCAATCCCAAGGATCATCTCATGACATGACTTCTTTGGGAAGAATCTGAAAAGGGGTTATTGCCCGGAAACCAGATTTAGATTTGTATGCACAAGTGTGCGGAACACAATCCCAAGTGACATCTTATGGCATATGAATATCAAATTTGAGAAGAATCCGATGAGCAGTTGTCAAATTATTGCCAGAAACAAATTTAAGATTTTTCCACCAGGTGTCGCCACCAGTATGCGAAAGCAGGTGAAATACAATCCCAAGGGACATATCATGGCATGGTATCTGCATAACAAATGGGAGAAAAATTTGAGCCAAATCAAATTTAGATTTGACACGAGGTGGTGCTACCTGTAACCACAAGTGGGCGAAACGCAATCCCAAGCGACATCATATGTCATGATATTATTCATACCAGATTTAAAAAGAATCTGAAGCGCGGTTCTCAAGTTATTACCCGGAAACAAATCTGGTATTTCGTCACCAGGTGGCACCACCTGTAATTAAAAGTGAGCGAAAGGCAATCCCACGCAACATCTCCTGGCATGATACATGCATGCTAAATTCGAGGCGATTTCGATGAGTAGTTCTCAAGTTAATGGCGGAAAACAAATTTTGATTTTAACACCTGCTGGCGCCACCTATAGGCGCAAGTGGGCGAATTGCAATCTCAAGCGACATCTTAGGTCATGGTATTACCCGGAGACAAATTTGGGATTTTGCCACCAGGTGGCGCCACCTGTAAGTGCGAGTGAGTGAAAGGCAATCCCATGCAACATCTCCTGGCATGGTACATGCATGCTAAATTTGACAGGAATACGATGAGCATGCAGTTCCCAAGTTATTGGCCAAAAACAAATTTCAGATTTTTTCATCAGGTGGCGTCAATTTCTGAGTAGAAGTGGATAACGCAATCCCAGGCAACATCTCATGGCAAGGTACAATGTATATGCATGCCTAATTTGGGAAGAATTCGATGAGCAGTTCTCAAGTTATTGCCCGGAAACCAAATTTCGAGCAACATTTCAAAGCGTTTCAAAGTTATTGCTTGCGGCACAAAAGAACGGAAAGAACCCTAGTGGCACCACCTACAGGCAGATCTTTCTGTAACGCAATACCAATCAACATCTTGTCACAAGGAATGCGTATGCCAAATATTGAAGAAACTAGATACAGTCGATCGAATACGATTGGAGGCATGCCTTTTGCATCTTTAATAAAGGAAACATTCATTATTTGTGAAGAAAGTAAAAACGTAAAACTTAGGAAAAACATCATTAACATGGCCCCATAAGATGCCTTGAGGGTAGGTACCCACATACCAAATTTAAAAGAATCCATTAATGTCCAACAGTTACTGTCCGGAAATGCAATTTTACCTTGGCCCTCAGGTAGCGCCATGTGTAGGCAGATAGGCATAAAAAATAATCCCAACCGAGATCTTGAGGCAAGATCCCTCGACATTGGAAATAGAAAATGTTATCTTGGCCTACAGGTGGCGCCACCTATGAGCAGATCGACAAGAAAAACAATACCAAGTGAAACCTTCAGGTAAGGTACATGTATACCAAACTTGAAAAGAATTCATTCAAGTATTAAAAAGTTATTGTTCGGAAACATAATTTTAAATTTGCCCCCAGGCTGCATCACCTATATGTGGATCGGCATGAAAAACAATGCCAAACGAGAAATTGAGGCGAGGTACCTACACACCAAATTTGGAATGAATCGGTTCAGGTTTTCAAAAGTTATTGTCTGGAATCATTCATCTTAGCTTTCAGGTGGTCCCCCTATCAACATGAAAAACATTCTCAAGCCAGATCTTAGGCAAGGTACCACCACACCAATTTGGAAAGAATCCTTAAGGTTTTCAAACGTTATTGTCTGGAGATGCAATTTTAACTTGGCCCGAGGTGGCGCCACCCAGAAGCGGATTGGCACGAAAAACAATTCCAAGCAAGATCTACAGACAAGGGACATATTTACCAAATACAAAAACATGGGTCTGTGCCTGATAAATTGAAACCTTTTGGGGTTGCAAGTATCCCAATATTGCAGACAACACACAGATTTCAGCTTCTGCCAAGATATATTTGAGATATATATGCTCAAACACAATATATGAGGGTCGGGCGAGGGCTAGTTTGGGAGATAGAGGGCGCGGCTCGGCGCCCTGGGGATGCTCTTCTTGAAGGTAGTGGTAGGTGTGCTGACATGAAAGCCATAGAAAGCTCCCTGTACATGAAACAACCACACTGACAACTGCATGCCATCATCTGCCAGTCCGAAAAACCAATAACCGAAAAAGGTGGAATTCAATTCAATTCAGGAAATTGATCATATGCACAGTGTGCACCCAAACTTTAGGAACTCAGTTGTAATTAATATAGTAAGTTACACGTGTGGACACAGATGGTTCCTGCAGAAGCTTTAGGGTAAATCATATGATGTGCAGGCCTTCAAGTGGCTCACAGTGAAAATATAGGAGAAAATATAGGAGGAAATTTGCAAAAATATAGGAGAAATATAGGAATTTTCTGAATATAGGAAAATATAGGAAATAAAGAGTGTAAGACAGGTCTGTACTACATTGTATGTTCCAAACTTGGTAGTTTTCTGGTGTTTAAAGTGATCGTACACCCTTAAATAGTTTCCATCAAATGAAAGACCATTGCAAACAGTGTGGGAAAACATTTATTGTATTTTTTACGATTTTATTAAACAGAGTAAACTGCAAATAAAGCATGGTATACTACATGGTGGTCTGTTGCAATCATATCTAGGTCCAGTGATGTCTCACGGCCTAAATACATATATTTCAAACTTTGTATGCACTTTCCAATGCTTGATTCAAGCTTAAGGTGTGTATACTTTGAGCTTCAACACAGACTCACTGTTCCAATGTGAATGTTTCACCAAAATCTGGGAGATCGTAATTCATAAGTGTCAAGTCAATTTGAATCTTACATTTAATCTCCCCGATTTTGGTGAAACATGCACATTGGAACAGTGAGTCTGTGTTGAAACTCAAAGTATGCACACCTTAAGCTCGAATCAACCATTGGAAAGTGCATACAAAGTTTGAAATATATGTATTAAATATATATATATGTATTAAACAAATTTCTGAAATGTATTTCCTCATGTCAGTTTGACTCTTTACAGAGCATTGATGAAAGTTTTCATGAGAAAAAGTCAAAATATAGGAAATATAGGAGGTTTTGAGTAAAATATAGGAAAATATAGGAATGACTCAAAAATATAGGAAAATATAGGAAATATAGGAGGCACTTGAAGGCCTGGATGTGAGATACAATTATTTGATAGCAAAATTGAAGGAAATGTTGTCCTTCATTTAAGATGACACAAAATTAAAAAGCCAGGGGTTCGGTCAGTTATTTCATATAATACTTCTGAAATAAAATATGGTTCATGCAAAAGCTTTAGTGTAAATCATATGATGTGGAATAGAAGGACTGGACAGCAAATCTAAGAAAATGGTGTCCTTCATTTAAAGCGACATGAAATTCAAAACTAACAGCGAGAAGCGGAAGAAAGAAGAAAAAATGACAAACGCATTTAGGGATGCCTAATTATTAGACAAAGCATTTGGAAGTTATCGCTTGTGAAGAATTTGAATGGAAACCACGGACATGCACAGAAGATTGGAACAAGACCCAGTGGCGCCACCTTCAGGTGGATCATGATGAAACGCAATACCAACCCATGTCTGGTCACAAGGAGTGTATATGCTAAATTTCGAAGGAATCCGACAAAGCTTTTGGAAGTTATCGCCTGTGAAGAATTTGAACAGACATCCACAGACACAAAGAGAGCAAGACCCATTTTAACTGAAACGGACACGAAGAAGCGAAACTCAGTGGCGCCACCTTCAGGCAAATGTTACTGAAATCCAGTACGCAACCGCGTCTTCTCACAAGGAATGCGTATGCCGAATTTCGGAAGAATCCAAGAGAGCGTTTGGAAGTTATCGCTTGTAACTGACATCCACGGACACAAAGAAGCAAGATCCATTTTGACCCAGTGGTGCCACCTTCAGGCAGATGTTGCTGAAATGCGATACCGACTTGCGTCTTGTCGCAAGGAATGCGTATGCCGAATTTCGGAAGAATCCAACAAAGCGTTATGAAGTAATCATTCGAACAGACATGCACGGACATCCACGGACATGCACGGACACATAGAAGCAAGAACCATTTTAAAGTCCCCCGGCCATGGCCCAAGCAAGTAGTGTTGTGCAGTAATAGTTATTGTGATCATAAAACGTTCAATGGTGTGAGGTTGTTTGTCTGTTTTCGCGTCTGTGTTTTTTTTTTTCTGTCCAAACCTCCAAAATTTTAGTTGATCACTAGGCTTTTTACTCCTCAGCCCATATGGGATGAGGCGTCTTGTTATGGTCATTTACGTCTGTGTCTGTCTGTAAACTATTCTTGTGTTTACCATATCTAAAAAAACTATTGTAGAAGATTACGAAATTTGCACAAAAGAGTAAGTATATCTTGTAGATGTGCCTTTGGCATGTTTCGGATCTGTGTGTTAGTTTATCTTTAATTAATTTATTTTACTGTTTACATGGCATACATGTGTATGACATCTATCCATGTTTCGTGGCCCGTTTAGAATGAAAACGAGGCTCTTCACGTTTACATGGCATATGCCGTCTTTCAATGTCCCGTGGCTCGCTTGAGAATGAAAACGAGGCTCTTATAGACTTTCGTTTTCACCAAGTGAAAGACTGTCAAAAAACTTCTCATAACAACCTGGATTTACCCCTTGAGATGTCGCCACACATACCACACCGATAAAATATATGTAAATCTGTCTTTAGTCTTGGCAGAATGTACGGTATTCATGCAATGATTAACTAATACCCCGTTCCAAACCAGCATGTGTGAGGGCGTGAACAAGGACCATATTTCCAATCTGACTGGTACGCTGTGATGTCTCATTCATATCCGCAACAAACAATAAGTAATAGTTATCGCCTGAGACAGAGGGGTTCATGCAGAATGAACACTCACACCAGTCCGATTTGAATACCGAGGTCGCGAAGCGACCGAGGTATTTAAATCGGACTGGTGTGAGTGTTCATTCTGCATGTACCCCGATGTCGAAGGCGATAAATAACTTACACAATGGCCGTTTTGTGTAACACATCATGGTTGTTTCAGGACAAACAACACATTTGCATACGAAACAAAACTTTCACAACCCGTTTGACTGGTCCGTAACTCTCACGTTATCGTTACAAAGATTTGTGACAAAAACATATATGTAATTGATATATACGTGTCACAATATACATTACGTGAAACGCATATGAAGCAAAATATGCAGACATACAAATTACATATCCCTATATCCATACGCATAATCTCATACCAGGCCCATAATTAACGGAATGTCTGACAGGAATTCACGTTTACCGGTACACATTTGACTTGTACCCACACATATACGTACGGCAGAAAATTGATGAGTTACGGTATACAGACGCGTCATATTTTGACTGCTTAGTCTGCAATCAACGCCCCGCAGGCGACAACCAAAGATTAGACTTATATTTGAGGCAGTCGCTGTTTTAATGTATGTATATCAGAAGGCATATAGTGTAACGCTCAAAAAAGAAATTGTGACCGGACTCAGAGAAACTACAGCAAGAATGTACGACCACGATGACGCTGGTGTCACTCAACAGGAAGGTATGTGACTGGCATCAAAATAACCCAAAGTGTGAAATTTACATGGCGTATTTCCATGCAGATCCTATAACGATAGCTTGTCACTCCAATAATGGAAAGCAATTTTGTTTTTTGACTGACATTTATCAAAGCTGACTTGTGATTTAGTGGAGCTCAATTTATATACTGGCCTTGAGTTTGTGTTTCTCGAAATTTCTCTTGAAAGTTCGATATGAAAAGGCCTATTTAGTGGAGCTCAATTTATATACTGGCCTTGAGCCTGTATTTCTCGAAGTTTCTCTTGAAAGTTCTATATCAAAAGGCTTATTTTCTTTTGTATCATTTTCATACAAGTTGTCTCCCGTCTCACACTTCAACGCACATTGTTCGTTCTTTCAATAATTAATCTTAAAATGTTTGATACATCACTTGAACATCGGGTACGGGTTAGTAAATTATTTTAACACTCATTCACTTATTTCTACATGAACGCCTGCCAATTTCTGAAGGCGATTCACACGGAAGAATGCCCCATGTCAGACAAAGAAATCAGTGTGTGTCTTGAAACTAGGGAGGTGTTCATGTCAAATATAACCCCGGATTTGATCGGCATGAACACCCTGTTCTTGAACACCTGAGCACAAGTGAAACCCATTGTGGGCCGGGTCATTACGGCAAAAGAAAAACCCCGGTTACACAATAGAGTCAGTGTGTAATACAAATTATTACACGCAAGGGGTGCAACAACACCGCTATTCCAAATGATGCATGTTTGCTCGTCAAAGTAAGTAGGATTGTTGTAATGTAATAATTTAATAGCATTATTCAGTCTCTCCTACCTGGAAGTCAAGAGCCTTAAGTGAAAGTTACAGATCATGGTAAGAGTTAGCCCTGTCAAATTGAAGTTTCTCCAATTTTTTTACATTACAAGATCGACTCAACAACTTGAGGTATACCACCGTTATTCTGATGCCATTTTCAGTCCAGATTGGTAAACTTATTATTCCACAAAATATATCACATATTACAATTGCACGTCAAGTTAATTATTTTAAAAAGGGTTAACATGGGAGTATTGTCATTGTCTTGTACGTGCGTCTGTCCATCCACGGGCCCCATTATCTGATAAACCGATTGACATGGCGTTGCCAAAATTGGAACATTCAATACTGCTGGGGCTGAAGAGTTTCGCATGTTTAACTTAGTGCTTTCTATTGTTTTACTACTTTTGAGGCATTACTTTTCGGTGATTGCTTACATACATACCAAAAATAGATAAGGGAGCACTTACCCATCTCCATTACCGGTAACGTGGTTCAAACGCCCAGGACTTCATTGGACAGAGCCTGAATCACCATACTCAGCGCGCTCACGACTAACATAGTATCTATCAGCATACATGAATTTCATGAGACAAACCGTCAAACATACCTCAGGATATCGCAATCATGGCTAGGATAGTACCCACCAACACCACTCATGATTCCATGGAACAAACCGTTAAACATACCTCAGGCTATCGCAGATTATTATTTACTAATTTATCTAGAAAATTCTGACCGAAATATCGTCCAAAATGCTCTTTTTGAAAATGACGTCACTGTGACGTCATCATGGCGGTCATCTTGGATTTTTTAAACATATCCTTGTAGAGCTTGACCAAAAGATATAGTGTGGTAAGTTTCAGCTCTCTAGCCTTTGCGATAGCGAAAATATATAGCGGGGCACTCTCCCCAAAGGCTGCCGTACACCCCAAATCGCCCAGGCCAGATAGGGTTAAGATAGTACCTACCAACACCACCCATGATTTCATGGGACAAATCATGAAACATACCTTAGGCTATGGTAATCATGGCTGAGATAGTACCTACAAGCAACATCCATGATTCCATGGGACAAACCGTCAAATATACCTTAGTCTATCACAATCATGGCTGATAGTACCTACCAACACCATCCATGATTCCATGGGACAAATCATGAAACATACCTTAGGCTATGGTAATCATGGCTGAGATAGTACCTACCAGCAACATCCATGATTTCATGGGACAAACCGTCAAACATACCTGAGGCTATCGTAATCATGGCTGATAGTACCTACCAACACCATCCATGATTCCATGGGACAAATCATGAAACATACCTTAGGCTATGGTAATCATGGCTGAGATAGTACCTACCAGCAACATCCATGATTTCATGGGACAAACCGTCAAACATACCTGAGGCTATCGTAATCATGGCTGATAGTACCTACCAACACCATCCATGATTCCATGGGACAAATCATGAAACATACCTTAGGCTATGGTAATCATGGCTGAGATAGTACCTACCAGCAACATCCATGATTTCATGGGACAAACCGTCAAACATACCATAGGCTGTCGGAATCATGACTGACATAGTACCTACCAACACCATCCATGATTCCATGGGACAAACCGTCAAACATACCTTAGTCTATCATAATTATGGCTAAGATAGTACCTACCAACACCATCCATGATTCCATGGGACAAACCGTGAAACATACCTTAGGCTGTCGCAATCATGGCTAAGATAGTACATACCAACACCATCCATGATTCCATGAGACAAACCGACAAACATACCTTAGTCTATCACAATCATGGCTAAGATAGTACCTACCAACACCATCCATGATTCCATGAGACAAACCGTGAAACATACCTTAGGCTATCACAATCATGGCTAAGATAGTACATACCAACACCATCCATGATTCCATGAGACAAACCGACAAACATACCTTAGTCTATCACAATCATGGCTAAGATAGTACCTACCAACACCATCCATGATTCCATGAGACAAACCGACAAACATACCTTAGTCTATCATAATCATGGCTAAGATAGTACCTACCAACACCATCCATGATTCCATGGGACAAACCGACAAACATACCTTAGTCTATCATAATCATGGCTAAGATAGTACCTACCGACACCATCCATGATTCCATGAGAGAAACCGACAAACATACCTTAGTCTATCACAATCATGGCTAAGATAGTACCTACCAACACCATCCATGATTCCATGAGACAAACCGACAAACATACCTTAGTCTATCACAATCATGGTTAAGATAGTACCTACCAACACCATCCATGATTCCATGAGACAAACCGTCAAACATACCTTAGGCTATCATAATCATGGCTAAGATAGTACCTACCAACACCATCCATGATTCCATGAGACAAACCGACAAACATACCTTAGTCTATCACAATCATGGTTAAGATAGTACCTACCAACACCATCCATGATTCCATGAGACAAACCGACAAACATACCTTAGTCTATCACAATCATGGCTAAGATAGTACCTACCAACACCATCCATGATTCCATGGGACAAACTGTGAAACGTGCATATCGCACTTTGGCTAACGTAGTACATACCAACGCCCAGAACTCCATGAGACAAACCCTGGAACATCATAGCTATCGCCATCACTGGTAAAATGGTGCACCATGGGATAGCAGCTGTACTCAGACCCAGTATGATGAGATTTACCCCCAGCACAGCCTCTAGGTGGCGCTGATATCGGCTGCACAAAATTCCGGCCACCAAGGCTGATATCGGGAACCCAATGTTTTTGGCAGTGAGGGCAAAGGCTATCTGCTCGTAGTTACAGTGCGCAAGCTCGGTTAGATCGATTAGAGAAGGACCAATCATTGCAACGTACATTCCCTGAAATCGAAGAAAGTTAAGCAATCACGAACTCAGACCGACAAACTTTCTTCGAGCTACCTTCATTAGTTACTCGTGGTTAGACCATGTGTGGAGTGTCATTGTGAATATTAGCGTCATGATTCACTTCCGTTTACGTGATTTCTGTACAAAAAAAGAATTGAGGTTAACAGCAGCGCTTCAATCTGAAAGAAGAGCATGACATAGCAACAACAAAATGATTAGTTTATGTAGATAATTGGTTTGTGCTTGGACGGAAATATCATTCTTCGCCTTTTGCTAGTAGGTGAATTATCCTGAGTTTTGAATTTTTGGCAGATGCCACCTACAATGTATCTGCTTTCGAGTATGGACTGATTTGTAGATAGGGATGTCCCAACCGAGATTTCCCTGTATATGGAATGGATTCTCCGTGACAAGGGATATAATTAGATCAGGTTGGAGTTTCATGGATTTTGACAATTTGCATAAACTATAAAACATGTTATCAGTCTCAGAATACCAGTCTGAGTGATTTGGTCACCCTCAGTTCATGGAAACGCATTCCGATGAATTTCTCTGCCCAATAGAGATAGCAGAGCCGGGAAGCATGTCGATTTCCTCTGCTTTCCCACAGCTTTGATCTCGATCGGAAGGTCCCGTTATTTTTTAGATGATCATGATATTTTTATGATAATCTCGAAGTGATTTCGAGAAGGATTGAGGTGGTATTCGACGGCGTGTATTTCGAGATTAAACCAATACGGCTCCTACCAATACATCACCACATAGATATGGCATGGCTCCTACCAATACCTCACCACATTAAATCAAATAGCTAAATAAGTAATTGCATACCAGTACACATATCTTTAATCGATATGTACGTTAACATGCCTTCCGTATACAAAAGTGTATATTCCACCGGTGAGTAGTGTACTTTGGTGTATCAAGATGTCTATCGCGAATTTATCACATATAAATTCAGTGCTGATGGCACGTGATTGTCCAACCATGGATGATAAAAATGAAAATAAAATACATAATTTATACTAGTTAATGCAAGTCAATTAAATTCAACAAACTGACAAAACAAAGGCAAAATCAAAAATGTATTGTGAGGATTATCATTTTGATGGAATAATATACAATCTTATCTCTATTCGGTTGAAATTCTTCTGAGAAAGGTTTATCCATATTCGTCGAGGTGATTTGTATTCGATGTGCAGAAACGCAATTCGAACATGACCAGAGACAGAAGAACAAAATGGCAAACGGATAAAATGGCAACTGGACAAAATGGCAAAGGCCAAATTGGCAACGGACAAAATGGCAACGGACAAAATGGCAACTGGACAAAATGGCGACGGACAAAATGGTAGCTGACAGAATGGGAAACTATCTTCATACATTATCATGGCAACGGACAAAATGGCAACGGACAAAATGGCAACTGACAAAATGGGAGCACTTACTTAGCACTATCTCGACACATTATCAATAGAGCAATATCTTTACAATATGACAGTTCTCATGTTAACCACATAAGTGAGTGGTTAACACGATAAATTTCACCGAATACGTTATAGAATGCATCACAAATATTACCATTTTGTCCGTTGCCATTTTCTCCGTTTGTAATTTTGCATCTTTGTCATTTCGTCCGTTTGCCAATTTGTCTGTTTGTAATTTTGTTCGTTGCCATTTTTTCAGTTGCCATACCTCCATATCGAATATGGATGTCTGAACGAACGGGCCGACAGACGAAACTGACGACGACAATATGCCATTCGACCAAATTTGACCGAGAGGTAAATCAACTAAATCTCGGTTAATCATATTTTAGTGTAATCTTGTCTGACATGTTAGCTCTGACCTACTACTAACACACAATTCACGTTGATTTACATTGTGTGATATCTTTTACAATTGTATATGTCAGCATATTGAGGTCAAATTCAATGTAATACACAGACCGAGTATGGCCTCATTATGTGTGTCTGTGTTAAATTAGTGGAAGCCTGGGCTATGTTATGAATGAGCCCGTCGATTCGACAGGTTCACAAAGAGCCAGTTAAATCACCGTCATGAAGTAAAAATGGGTCGCACAGGTCGAGGTGAACTTACCGCAGATAACCAGGCTGTTACCAAGGAGACAGTCTTGATCAGTCGGAGTTTGGTGTAAGGGAAGTCCTTACTTCTCTCCTCCATCTTGAATCTCCAGCTGTTGAACAAGATAATGGCACACTGGTTAGCCTACAATATCGAGAACATGCATTCGATACACCCAGGTCAATCTACACAGAATTTACCCAATTGGGGCCTTGGTCCATATTCAGCGTGCCGTTTGGGTTTCGATCATGTCTATGAATTTTATATGGCGCCAATACCAAAAGCAAATGCCGTAGAAAGTATATACATAACATGTACGTTACATGTAAGTTCGACTCCTGGATAAACGACACAATTTGTATCTATCAGATGAAAGGCCAATGTATATCAACAATTGGTCACTCATTCAGTCAGTTTAAAAAGGTCAAAATGACGAGTTCAGGTTCAGTAGTCAACTTTCAGTTTGTTGTAACCGTTTCCATCCGCTTGATTGAGAGGACATATTGTTCCGCATGTACTGTGCTGAATACGCAGTTTTCCGCACTGCATTTCGTCCTCGTTTTGGCTCGAGGAGAGCCAAACAACTGTTTGTAATGTTAATGAAAACCCGAGCGCTTGAAGTCCCTCGTCGTTGAAAATAGTGATAGATAAAAGAAAAATTCGGCATGTGGCACAACCTACAGGTGGATCGGCATATGCCAAGTGCGATGTTGAGACAAGGCACCCACATACCAAATATGAGAAGAATCTACCCAAGTTATCATTAGATATTGTCCGGAAACAAAATTATAACTTGGCACCCAGGTGGGGCAACCTATAAGACGATCGGCATGAAAATGAAAAATAATCCCGAGCGAGATCTTGAGGAAAAGATACCCACTTACCATATTCGGTAAAACCCGTCCAAATCTTCAAAAAAATTTGTCCAGAAACGAAATTTTAACTCGGCTCACAGGTGATGCCAGCTATAGGTGGATGGGTATGTATGTATGTATGTATTACTTACATAATATGGTGGTATCCATGCAATAGACGCATCGTCGGCCATCTTGGCTCTGCTCCAATAAGAAGCCAAAATATGAGAAAATGCCCTTGTGTTGCGTCAATCTTCGGACATGTTCTCGTTTGTCCGTGTTCATCAGCCTTCCGTTCGCTCTATTCCATCCCAGAGCGTCTTGGGGTAGTCAAGGATATTGCTGAGGCAACATATCCCAGAACAGCTGTTTTCGCATTGTTTCGCATTTATCCACACGGCCCCTAGCACCGGCTCAAGCGGAATTAAATACGCTAGCTCGGGAGCTGTGAAGACACATCAGCTGAAACAAATAACTCATCTGATGTTAATGAATGAGCATCGAGGACGTCTGATGGAATAAACTCCTGAACATGGGGTAACCTGGTAAATGCAAAAATACCACAAAAAAACTAATCGTTAATGCCCGACGTCGTATGGCTTAAAATTTCCCACCAAAACACTAAACCTGCTTATATTTATCGAACGACGTGAACAAAGTGCGGACCTGGGGGACTAACGCTCCACCAGCAGAATCCTATCCTATACAGGTAATGAACTGGAGCGATATGCAAGAGGTGGGAAAGATTGACGACGTCTGTCGACTAAAAAGCAATCATATGATTCCAAAGGGACCTCACATTCAGACCAGAGAATAAAGTGGATTCCCGGACATAGCCTCAATATATCAGCTTTTATTGCAGCTGTTCATCTGAAAACTATGAAATATCCACATGGCCCTTAGCACCGGATTAAGCGAAATTAGATACGTTAGCTCGGGAGCTGTGATGACAGATAAACTCAAACAAATGCCTCATCTGATGTTAAAGGATGAGCATCGAGGACGCCTCAACACGAGGTAAACCTGGTAAACGCAAGAATACCCAGAAAAACTAACCTGTGATGTCCGACGTCGTACGGCTTAAATTTCCCACCAAAACACTAAACCTACTTATATTTGTCGAACGACGTGTGCAGAGTGCGGACCTCGGGGACTAACAGTCTGGAACATGCGGGAAGAAAAGATCTTTGTTGTTGTTGATCTTAAGATAGATAGTGCACAAGGTCTGCAGGCCCAAGGACAAACTGTCAGGCTATCGTGAACGCCAAAGCAAATTAATACAATACTGACATTCGATGAACAGATATGCAGAATTCGGATCGCGGTAGCGTACATTTCCTGAAAATAAGATCCCTGGTCTACAAATTACGTTTACCTGTACTCTTATCATTACCTTTAAAGGAAGTCCAATATAAAAAGATATTATAATTATAACAATTATATAATTATTCGCGAAAGCCCTATCTAATTCGCGAACAGGTCTGATCGCGGCCACAGTCTGGTCACGACCGGTTCTTACGTGGTTCGGGTCTAGCGTCTATCTTCCTTCCCCTGGTCTTCGTCCACTTCCGGCTGGATGGACGTCACGTCTCCGTCGTGTCTAGGTGCACGACGTGGCCTTCCCGTGGTTAAATCCGGCGTCTACCTTCCAATCCCTGGTCTTCTTCCACTCCCGGGCTGTATGAACTTCTCGTCTTCGTCGTGTCTCGTCTTACACGACCTGGCCCCTCCAAGCGTTGGTAACTGTGAATGGATTCGGACGGCCTGGGCACGACAGTACTCTCACAGTACAAAGGCTTCTACGTCACCGGTCGGTCTCTTCGTAAAACACCGCAGCAACCTCCAAACAGGGTTATCTCCCCTTCTGCCAGTCGATCGACCCTGCCGTCATTTACTTTACATATAGCCCGGCACCAAAGCATCATTTCACAAAACGTGAATCTTACCAACCAAACAGGCCTTATCAAAATACCAAATACTTAGATATTTAATTTTGCAGATGCGAATGTGCATGAGCATTAATTGATTCCGAAAAAAACAAGCATTGCTGATTTGTTTTCAAACAAACGACCGTTAGCGTTAATGTAGTGTTGTTGTTGTTGTTGTAAAGAGATGAACAAAGAGCACGGCTAACTTCGGCAGCAGACGGCACTCCTCGTAGGAATAAACCCCAGGCTTCAGTGACCCCCGCTCAACGGCGACTCACTCCGCGGCCCGGCTCCAAGGACGAATCATCAAGCTTAGATGTTAGCGGCTAAACAGTCCACACAGAATCTGACGATACGGACATCTATAACACACAGTAGATGGGTAGGCACCTGGTCTAGTAACCCCCTTTCCCCACTACTGTATGGAACAATATTAATATATCATTGGCAGTAAATTATATAACGTGTATACAAGGCTGCGGGAGACTGTATGCATATGGGTGTGTGAATGGATAGTCTCTAGCCTTAAGCCGGTAGTTAAAAGGTATGTATTTCAACCTCTAGCCTTAAGCCTGTGTGTTGTGAGAGTGAGCCTGTATGTATTTCACCCCCTAACCTTAAGCCTGTGGGTTGTGGATATAAGTAAATATGCGATGGCTAATTGTTTATGTAGTATTTGTGATTAATTCAATATAACTGCAGCCTCTTCACAGGGAAGTAATATCGCCTACCGGCTATATCAATACTATAATCCCCAGAGCTAAACCTGCACGTCTGTGCAATACAGTCGAAACAAGTAGAGATGAAATAAAAGTATGGTCACGCTGTCAACGCTAAGCGTCTATACTTTAATTCCCAGAGCTACACCCACACGCCTGTGCAATACAGTCGAAACAGATTGAGATCAGATTAAAGTAAACGTAACCCGGGCTGCTGCGCTATTAAATTCGACGACGTAACTGCGGCTCTTCTAGTCCACGGTGACGGTCTTCTGCACAATTATTTCGGCGTCCTGGTCGCGGCTCTTCTTCAGCTCGGCGGCGGCATTAATTCGGCGGCCTGGTCGCGGCTCTTCTCCAACCCGGCGACGGCATTAATTCGACGGCCTGGTCGCGGCTCTTCTCCAGCTCGGCGACCAGGCCTTTACGTTTTCCCACCTTGGAATTTCTAAGCGACTACCTCTTTTCAGCGGGAACTTATATAGGCCCACCGCTCTTCTGTGTATAAAGGTAGAAACAGTCTCGAAGATAGCAGCGCCCTCTATTACTTTGCTAGTAAATTCTCCCCAATCAGTCTATCTGGACTTCGCTGGGAAAATATGGCTATGGAGGATCAAACCATAATTCATAACGGACTTAACTGTTAAATCTCAGCCCCCAACTCCCTCTAGAAATTTACACGACGACCGCAAAGTTCATTGCCATACTTCCGCATTCAGCCTGACTGACATCGTCAACTGAGTTTTCCCCTTTTAGCGGCGAAGCAAGCCAGCTTTACCACGGTCCCTTCGCCATCTCAAATGACCGTTTGAGGTCATTTCACCGGGATTTCCCTCGGAACCTGACACTCAGGCCCGAGAAAACGGTGGATTCTCGGACATAGCCTGAGTAAACGTCTGGCTAGATACGCTAGCTCGGGAGGTGTGATGACAGATCAGCAAAAAAAATAACTAATCTGGTGTTAATGGATGACCATCAATGACGTATTATGAAATAAAGGCCTCAACACGAGGAAAACCTGGTAAATGCAAGAATGCCCAGAAAAACTAACCTTTAATGCTCGACGTCGTACGGCTTAAATTTCTCACCAAAACACTAAACCTACTTATATTTGTCGAGGGCGGACCTCGGAGACTTACAGTCCACCAGTAGAATCCTACCGTATACTGGTAATAAATTGGAGTGATATGCAAAAGGTGGGGAAAATTGACGACGTCTGGTGACTAAAAAGCAATCCTATGACTCCACAGGAAAGCTTCCCTCGGCACTTCACATTCAGACTCGAGAATACGATGGATACTCGGACATAGCCTTAATATCTCAGCCGCTGTTTCATTGCAGCTGTGCTATTGCTATTGTATCCTAGCACCGGCTTAAGCGGAATTAGATACGCTAGCTCGGAAGCTGTGATGACAGATCAGCTCAAACAAATAACTCCTTGGGTGTTAATGAATGATCATCGAGGATGTCTGATGGAATAAACGCCTCAACATGGGGTAAACCTGGCAAATGCAAGAATACCCAGAAAAACTAGCCTGTAATGCCCGACGTCGTACGGCCTAAAATTTCCGCCAAAAAATAAACCTACATATATTTGTCGAATGACATAAACTGAGAGCGGGGACTAACAGTCCACCTCGGCGACTAACAGTCCACCAGCAGAATCCTACCATATACAGGTAATGATTTGGAGCGATACGCAAGAGGTGGGAAAAACTGACGATGTCTGGCGACTAAAAAGCAACCATATCGCTCCACAGGAAAGCTTCCCTCGGCACCTCGCATTCAGACCCGAGAATACGGTGGAATCTTGCTGTGGATAATCGCTATATAAATGACTCTGTGAAGAATATATATCCACGTTCACTGGATTTGAAGGAAACTACAGATAGCCCTACAGGCACATCATATTTATTTCTATATCTCTATAAAAGTGAAGCGGGCATTCTCTCTCGTCGACTTCATGACAAAAGAGATGATTACAATTTCGACATCGTAAACTATCCCTTTCTGGACAGTAATATTCCAGTGGGACCTGCATATGGCGTATACATATCTCGCCTAGTAATATTTGCTAGATCCTGTGTTAAATGTAACGATTTTAATCAACGTCACAAAACATTGTTGTAGAAATTTATAAAACAGGGCTATTTCACCAAGCGCCTCCACTCAAAGTTTCTCAAATTTGGCAATACATATCGCATGCTGATAGCAAAATACGAGCGTAGCGTGAAAGATCTATGGGATTTTATATTTTTGGAACATCAAGATGTCTTGTCGGCATCATTGAAAACTGTTGACCGCTTCTCTCTTGCAGGAAACTAGCCTATGTTTATGTATACTATGATTGTCTTTTTGAATTTGGTGCTAATACTGTTATATGGAATAGGTCTTTGGATTATGGACGCGGATATTCTTTAATGGACGACGGCTGAATTATGAATGACGGACTAGACGCTTATAATAGCCTTGGTATCTCAGCCACGGTCTTATTGCAGCTGTTCCTGTGGATACAAGAGCACCGGGGTCCTGTTGGCAAAGGCGTAATGGTCCATCCGCGTTAACCAGCAATACCGTGCAGCTTCGTACCGAGCCCGTAATTCTGGTTTGACCAAGAATTTCGAAATCTGTGTCGATTTCTATGAGTTGCCAGTCAGAGGGGTCGAAAAATACAAACAGAAAGTCTGCTGGTACAACATGCACCCGATCTGCAGCGAAAGGTTTTACTCGATTGTCTTTTGGACGAAGTCACTTCTCACGTGGTGTCGCCGATGAACTCCATGTAACGGTACCGTGGTGAATTCATGCACTTGCGGGCTTGGTATACGGTGCTAATCTTAATGTCGAGCTGGCGATCCTGATTGCTTACGATTTTGTCATAGCCTCTGTTGCCAAGAAATGTAACAGTTTCTTCGAGTATGGCGTTGCTGGGTTAGACATCTCTTTGGCGACGGACAGTGGTCACGGCCTCATAAAATTCCTTGAATCAGTCTTCGGGGATGAATTTCATCACTTGGTAGATGATGGTTACATCTAGACTGTGACGCAGGTACCAGCGCAGTGAGGGTGTGCCCATCAGGATCTTCAACCCGCGCATACTCCCGATTAGCATACGCCGTCGTTATGTGAGCACATTATGCTCCTCGGCATATGACCGCATGGTGGAACCGATGTTGTCTGGTCCGCATCGGTATTCTTGGATATAGGCGAACATTCGGCGAACTTGGGGTTTGCTGTGGTCGGGAAAGTGAAGATTACAAGCGTCTAGTCCGTCATTCATAATCCAGCCGTCGTCCATTAGAGAATATCCGCGTCCATAATCCAAAGACCTATTCCATTTCCATATAACAGTATTAGCACCAAATTCAAAAAGACAAAAGTATACATAAACATAGGCTTGTTTCCTGCAAGAGAGAAGCGGTCAACGGTTTTCAATGATGCCGGCAAGACATCATGATGTTCCAAAATATCAAATCCGTATCGCTGATCAGTATTCTTAATCCATAATATTCGTTATAGAGTCGTCATCTAAAAATGATGTACCTCAGCCACGCTTTGATTGTGACTGTTCATATGAGTACCATGAGGATCTTGAAGTACATGGGCTCATACGGCCCCTAGCCCCGGGTTAAGCGGAATTAGACACATGTTACGAAACGTAGCGCCATAGATCTTGCACGCTGCGTTCGTATTTTGCTATCAGCATGCGATATGTATCGCCAAATTTGAGAAACTTTGAGTGGAGGCGCTTGGTGGAATAGCCCTGTTTTATAAGTTTCTGCAACAATGTTTTGTGACGTTGATTAAAATCATCACATTTAACACAGGATCTAGCAAATGCTACTAAGCGAGATATGTATACGCCATATGCAGGTCCCACTGGAATATTACTATCCAGAAAGGGATAGTTTACGATGTCGAAATTGTAATCATCTCTTTTGTCATAAAGTCGACGAGAGAGAATGCCCGCTTCATTTTTATAGAGGTAGAGATCTAAATAAGATGTGCCTGTAGGGCTATCTGTAGTTTCCTTCAAATCCAGTGAAGGTGGATATATATCCTTCACTGCGTCATTTATATAGCGATTATCCACAGCGAGAAGATCGTCTATATGGCGTTTGGTGAATGAGAAGGAACGGGCTTTGAGTGGATCGGTTTTTGAAAGCGCCAGCATATAGTCATATTCATAAGAGAACAGATACAGGTCAGCCAACAGGGGTGCACAATTAGTACCCATTGGAATACCTATATGCTGCTGATATATTGTGTGCCAAATTTCACATAGATATTTTTAATGAGAAATTCAAGCAACTCTATAAACAAAGAAACATCCATGAATGATATCTCTTGTATGTAGTAGAGCTAAAGAATGCTTTATGGCTTCCGACATTAATATATCTACGATCAGTTTTCTTGAACACAGATACTATTAATGAACTTATACAGTCAATAAGGTCCTGATGAGGGATTGTAGTATAGAGAGTCGAGAAATCCCATGTGGATACATGTCTGTACGGTATGTGACCTTTAGCATCAAGTTCTTCCGTAAGACATTTTGAGTTTTTCAATATCCACATACATTCAACGCCAGAGTTCTTTCGACGAACCCTTATAGGTCTTCCGTCTTAACAGTGCGTAGGCCGTCTGTCATGGTGATGATGGTCCGGTAATCGAACACAAGGTCATGGGCGTCTAAAAAGGTGTATAATTCGGGCTGACTGCGTTGCATCCAGTGAAACTCACACTCCCATAATTGTACATAGGCGAAACGCAACCCTTAGATATAGTCGCGGCTCTGTCCACCTCCTAAGTAATGCGGCAGGTGTCATATTACGACGCCTGTTGTAGCGCCCTTATGTGAGCGAAAAAGCATGTTCGTGCAAGTAGCAGCCGTCGGTCTTTTATTGATGATGACTCCACCGGGAGGCATCGACCTCCAATTAGTTTTTTCCGTGTGGTTGGTTTGGAGACGGATGGTCAACCCTCATCGCTGAGCTTCCCAATCGAGTCATTTTTCTGCCAGATGTTTTGTAAACGGTTAGACCTTGAACTCCTGTCCCTCGGATTACCACCCGGTATAATGCCCCGTCGGCATAGGTTGAGCCAAACACGCTAGGTAAAGGGCGTTGGAGTCGAAGCAGATTATTTGTGACAGTATATAACCACCCGGTGTGGGACAGATCTTTCTCATGGTACCGATGAACAACGATACTGGGTCTTCACACGATGGTGCCTTTCAAGTAGTCAAACGTCGTCGTCTTTCTGTTCGATGAATGTAAATAGCTAGGTAAATCCTGTAATAGATACCACAGGATCAGATCGGGAATACTCACACAGTCCTCAAACACATCGACGCCCATGCCTCGGCAGAAGGCATCTATTTTAATGATCGCTTCTATGAAAGGGGCGACATCTAGATTGTTGTAATAGACAAGAGGAAATCCCGGAGACTCTGCATTTCTTCGCAGATCCTCACCTGCTGAAATTCGGTATAGAGTGTTTCGGATAACGCTTCTTCTTTCCGATCGTTATGGTGGAAGTTGCGTCTCTTCCAGATGATATAGCCGGGCCATGTATGTATACGGAAATCAAACTTTGCTCTGCTTAGTCGTAAGCTTTCATCTACATGTCATGGCTGTAAGAGGACGGAGATCGTGGAGAGAGCGAAGTTGTTGTTCATCGTCTTCATGACGTTTTTGAGGTTGCCGGCTGTGGCTAGGTAGAGGTACAGGAATTCTTTGATCAAGTTCATATCGTACTGGCCGGAATTGAACCAGAGGACGGGTAATTAGGAGAGAGAATTTTGGTTCAACGTCGCGTTCAGCAATATTTCAGCTATATAGCGAAATAGCTAAAAAGCAGGGCTCACAAAACAATGCATACAATAACCAAGTCTGGGGACAAGAATGAGGTTAGCCCCTGGGAATTTCAGCTCCGCCAAGGCTTGGACAGTGCGAATTTACACCAACTATCGACCCTGCAGGTTGAGCTCTTCTTTAAACACCCGATGGCATTTGGAACAACTGTACGACCGGGCATAGACGTTCATGTGGGGGAAATGCGCCCAGGTATGAATTCAAATTCGCGGTCATATCGTACTCTTCTCCGAAGATCGATGCACGATGTTGGCTAAGAGCTAAGCAAAGACGGGGGGTGAGAGAGCGAGTGAGTAGGATTTAGCGTCCTGTCCTAGTTGTTTCAGTCATATCACGACAATTGCCTACTTGTGGTAGGGCAGTCCAAAGATTATAGAGTCGCCTCACCGAAGCATCAAGGCAGACATAACACGCTTCACCCAGTCACATTATCCTGCCACCGAGCCAAACAGTCCTTGCTCTAGAGAAAAGAAGAGGCCGCGGCGGACGTGGACACCGTTGAGTTCACCACTCAACAACCATTTGAATTTTCTCCAAATACTACGGGACAGACGAATTTCAGTCGACTGGGGTTTTGTTGGATCCCTATCGCATTCGACGATCTTGTCTTGCTTTAATATCATACAGTTGTAGGAAGACCTCGATTGTAAGGCTGATCATAGTGCGTCTGATAAGCTCGGTCATTGTGGAGTGGCCTGGTGCTCACAAATGAACGGATGGCCCCGAGCGTGGGACTTCTATAGCGTGCCGAGAAGTATGCATGCGCTCCGCGTATGGGGTATACGTTTCACCTGTCCGATTGCGCATGCGACCGTCTGTGTGCTTCCTCCTCTATGGATCAGGTAACAGATGACGTCGTTTCTCTCAATATTCTTCTCTGGAATCACTCCATTCTACACATGCATCTCCAGGGTCCACACGCCCTCTCATATGGGCTAGGGCATAAGGGTTACAGATAGGCATGTCCCAAACGCGCATAGGCCCTCTATCTACTTCTCGACTGGTCAACGGTCAAACTCGACCCACTGCCCTGGAATAACTCCAGTGTATCCATACAGCGTGGTCCCGTTATCTCCTACATATCCCCCCGTGGGGCAGAGTTGGTAACATGTATATAATCCTAAGTGCTCGTCTGAGCGTATCTACAGATTATCAACTACTAATGACGTCACGGATACCGTCATTTCTCTCCATAGTCTTTTCTGTGGTAACTCCAAGGCCCACATACATCCCCAAGGCCTACATTCCAATAGTCGCCCCTTTGGGCTAGTGTATAGAGGTATACAGGTAGGCATGTCCCAAGTGCGCTTCTGAGCATGCTGGTTTCTGTACTACTGATGACATTGCCGTCACGTGACTTCTTCTCTGGAATCACACAAGCTTTCCCATACATCCAAGGTTCAGATGTCACCCGCCAACTGTATAGAGGTAAGCATGTCCCCAGTGCGCACCCGAATGACTATGTGGTTTCTCTACCATTGAGTATGTCAAAGGTGACGTGACAGTCTCAGTCAAATGATCCCATGGCCCCTTCAGTCACCCCAGGTCACAAAGGTCCAAAGGTACACCACAACGTACTCTACTGAGGGGGCAGGGGTCCCCAAGAATACATTGCGTGGACAGGATTCGGTCAAGTTCACAAGACGAGAAAAAAGTAAATACTACTGTTGTTGCTTGGACACATATCTCCTCTGAAAATATAATTAGGGACATGTCAAGACTCTTTGTACTCAGTAAATCGCGGACAAATTTGAGGTCAAATTTCATGACCCTTGCTCCATATCATATACCATGAATTACCTCTATGTTTTTGTCGTCACACCTTTAAACTAGAATGTAGAGATGATTTACCAGGAATAAAGATAAAATGTTAACGTTAAAAACATTTGAGATATACATGTATACAAATATATAAATAATATTTATGATACTCCTCAGATACAATCCCTCTGAATGTATATATTAGGTACCTTACATGGTAAACTCCCTTGATTTGTGCTCGCGTGCGATGGCACAGCCTTTTCCATCTTTGTTCAAAAAGTGGTCTTTCGGTTTGGTAGTAGGTGGAAATTTGAGTTATCCTGCGTCTTCACACAACCTTATATATTTATATCAGGTATACATATATATTAAACCGTCACGCATTAGCCTAAATGAATCCGAACATGAATTGTTATTGTCGTTTCTATCTTACTCTTAGTCCGCAACATAACTAATTAATTTAATAACACCTGAGTGAAAAAATCATAAGAAAGAAAGAATGTGACCGACATAAAACCGGTTCAAATAGCAAAGATATATTGTAGCGCCATATGTACACTTTGATAATCAGGGTGTACTGGTGGCGCCATCTTTATACACGCAAATATCAAGAATATATATATTGTCTGATTTCTAAAGTTTATGCATCGTGCCACACACGAAAGCAAATACAATATTACCAATCTTTGAAATCAGGAAGTTTCTTTACCACATTCCAAAAACACGGATCAGGCTGAAGAAAGTAAACGCTTTGACGGTAGCCAAGTCAGCCCCGTAAAGTTTCCTTCAATGCAAATAGAGAGAATATTTCCACTGACTGTTCAAGATGAATCATATGTCAATCTGAATCAGGACCTGTGTCAACAGCAACACACATTGGCATACAAAGTCAGCGTTTGAAACTCGCAAAGATATCGTATGGTAGAGCCATAACGAGGATACCAGTAGAGCAAAAGGTGGAACAACTAACTATCATAAAATTAATATGTCAATCTTCAATATGTTCGCCATGTCCCTTCTCCTGACACGCCTGATAGACCAAGAGTTGGTCTTTCCCATGCATTGAGAAGCTCTAAAATACCGAAAAATATTATCTCTAAGATAGAGCTACATCATCTGCTGTTGATTCGGAGAATATTTGTCTTTTTGCCTGCAAATAAAATAGGGCAAAGAACACAAACTGCATCAGATAGAGACTGAATTAGAAAACATAGTCTTTAATCTGGCCACAAATATGGAAGACATATGCAGTCAAATATCCAATAAGTATAAGAAACTTCTGTCATCTGCTCTAGACAATAACTCGTAACGTTGTGAAAAGCTTAACCCCATATGGCCTGGCGATTTATGACCTGTTCAGACCGGGGGGAGGGAGTGGAGGGCATTCCGGCTCCCCTAAATATTTTTTTATCCCTCGAGCTAGGGGCAGAAACTATACAGCGACCTCAAAAAAGGCTTTTTTTGGACAGATTCTATTCCGAGTTTTCGGTCAGATTTTTCCAAGTTTTTTATTTATGTACTTTTTTTCGCAAAAAAACCTTGAAAAATAAATTAGTAAATAATATTTTTTCCTCGCCGAAAAGCAGGTATTTTGAAGAAAAATGACGAAAACATCACTTTTCTGGTACATGGGCGCCATTTTGAATTTACCCATGTTTCTGTGCTTGTGGGGTAGAGCAGATAGGCTCAAAACGACGCCAATTTGATAAACTACACAGTCACGGAGTGTCAACGCGTCGGTTAAAATGACGAGCAGTTTCAAAGGTCACTTCCGGTCACGTGACCGGAACCGGAAGTGACGTCACAGAGGTCATATGCAAAGTTTTAAAGTCAAGTGATGTCCAGATGCGCTTTTACTTGGAGCAGATCACGAAACCTGGCTATTAATACAAGGTTCACACCATCTGGTACAAATTTGCGCTTGGGATAGAAGAAGGTGAAGACGTCCCGCTTCCGGGTGTTGGAGCATATCTGGTTCAGGAGGACACAAAAGCTCTCGTTGGTTCCACTGACACTGGTTTGGCTGTGTGGTACATCGAGGTGCAGGGCTTTGGTTATGTTATTATCCCGACGATTGACTCCTTTACAAATGAACTTGTTGGTGTTGTCCCCGCCGTAATAATAGTACGTTTTTGAACAGAGGACGATCATAGCCTCACCCGTCCGCTCGAGTTTAAAGATGCAGGGGGTCCTTTTATCATAGTCCTAGTGCGGGGTTTTTCGGCAGCCGTGGATCTCGTTCACTTTCATAGCGTTCTCGCAGTTCCGGTTTGACCAAGGATTCCCAGTTCGGGTTGGAGACGGTCATGTACGCGGAATCCGTATCCATCTTCATCAACTACCAGTTTGCGGGGTCGAAGAACACGCCCATGAAATCATACAGAAATTCCAGCATCCGCAAGTTAGCCCGCTGGTACACCATGCACTCAATTTGTAGCGGTATGTTCTACGTGATGGTGTTGAACGAGGTGACTTTATATGTGGTGTCAGTGATCTCATTGTACCGGTGTGATGGCTAATAGTGTCCTGGGGATTAGTGTCCCATTTCCTATCCTTTTCTATTGCATTTAAGGAAGGACACTTATCTCCAATGTGGAGAAAACTGTCCTAGCTGGGTTAAAAGATAGGAGACGAACACTGGAAGCCACCGGACATTCTTAGCCTCCACACCGGTACAGGGGTGAATTCAGGCATTTGTGGGCTTGTTTGATGGTGCAAATTTCAATGTCGACGTGGCCGCCCTGGTTTGTTATGGTTTTAAAATAGTCACTGTTGCCAAGCAACTTCATCGTTTCCGCGATGATAGCTCTATTGGCGACGGCATCTCCTTGGCGACGGGCAGTGGTCACGGCCTCGGCAAAGTCATTGAAATAAGCCTCGAATGTAAACTCTGCCACTTGATAGATTTTGATGACCTCGAGACCGAGATGCAGGTACCAGCGCAGTAAGGGTGTGCCCAGTAGGATTTTCTCGCCAAACATACTTTCGATTAGCATACGCCAGGGTAGTGTGAGTACATTATGTCCCTCGGCATACGCCCGCATGGGTGGCCCAATGTCGTCTCATCCCACCTTGGTGTTTTTGAATAGGGGCGAACATTCGGCGAACTTTGCTTTCAGGTGGTCAGGGACGTGAATATCACATTCGACGAACCCGTAGAGGTCTTCCGTTTCAACAGTACGTAGAATGTCGGATATGGTGATGATGGTCCGGTAATCCAGCAGCCGATCATTGGGGTGTAAGAAGGTGTACAACTCCGGCTGACGGCGTTGCATCTGGTGGAAATCACATTCCCATGGTGTACATAGGCGTAGCTCAACCCCCTGGATAGAGTCGCGGTTCTGGTCCATTTCCTGACGTAAGGCCGTCGGGGTCAGTTCACGGGCGATCGTTATAGCCCCCTCCTGTGAGAGAACACTCGTGTCCGTGCCAGTAACAGCCATGGAACTGGAACACAGTCCGTATTTTATTGATGATGGCGAATCCGTCCACGGGAAGGCAACGATCTCCAATCTCGTTTTTTCGTGTGGTTGGCTTGGTGACGGATGATGAAGTCTCGTCGCTGGGCTTCCCAATAGAGCCATTGTTCTGTTAGATGTTTTGTAGAACGTTCGGATTTGAACTCCTGCCCCTCAGGCTGCCACCGGATATAATGACCTGCCGGCATGGGTTCAGCCAAACACGCTAGGTAGAGGGCGTTGGCGTCGAATCCGAATATTTTCTTACACAGTTTTCCGCCTCGAGAGCGGTTTAGCTCTTTCTCATGGTACCGCTGGAATATAATATTGGGTCCGTCAACGATGTTTTCTTTCAAACAGTCAAACAGCTGGCGTCATTCTGTTCGATGAGGACCAAGAAAGTTGGTAAATCCTGGAACAGATACCGCAGGATCAGACCGGGAATGCTTACACACTCTTTAAACACGTCGACACCCATACCTCGGTAGAAGGCGGCCATTTTGTAGGTATAGCTTCCAGGAAAGGGACGACATCCAGATTGTTGTAACATACGAGGAGATTGCCGGGAGTTTGCATACCTTCACGGACCCACACCTCTTGTGGTGGAGGTTGCGGGACAGTCCAGGTGGGTCATGTAGGTATATGGAAAGCAGCTTTTCTTCTGTGCGCAGTCGTATACTTTTACCCACTGGTCATAGCTGTAATTCGGCGCCAGGTAATTCCGCACGTCTAGAAAGCGGAGTAGAGTCGTGGACAGAGCGACGTGGTTGTTCGTCTTCTTAATGAAGTATTTGATGTTCCCGGCTTTGGTTAGGTAGGGGTACAAGAATTCTTCGACCAAATTGAGACCGTACCGCCAAGAATTGAACCCGAGGACGGGTAACTGGTTCATATATTCCAACAAACACAGCTTCAGTGTCTGGGCATAGAGTTTGGGTGGTTTGGGTCCATCGTCGGCGGTTTCGTCTTCGGTTTGTTCCTCAGTTTCGTCCTCGGCGTCATCCTCCGGAACCGACGTTGGAATACGTGTATCAAGTGCCGCTAAGACATCACGGTAGATCGTGGAGGCAAGATGTGCCGCACTGGCTTGATTGATCGTTTCCAGGCATCCGGGTAATGAGTTCATGCGGGTCCCACTGACTAAGGTGTGCATGCCTTTCTGGATTTTGAACCAGGGCGGTAAGATGATGGGGGCGCCGTTGGGGTGGTCGATCATTTTAGTCAAGTAAAACGTGACGTTTGTCGTCATCTCCACCTGCAATTTGGTGTTGGGGCGTGGTTGTCGTGCCCATTGCAAGCTATCCAAGGTCTCTCGTCGGGTCAGTGCTCCGTCCAGGGATGTACGATCCGTATTGGTGAAGGGCTGGTCGTACACGAGGGTATTGTGACTGGAGTGAAAGTACCGGAGCTATTCCGTCTCCTTATGCCGTAAACTATAGTAAGTTTTAATTTGAAGGCTGTGGCTTGTTCCTCATAAATGGTATAGGCGTAGTGGGAATAGGCTGGTGTTATCATCTAACCGGAAGTTGCACAAGTCCAATATTGGGCGATGTCGGTGAAAACAGTTCCGGATGGTAGATCAATGACGTTAGTAGATCGTTCTCACAGTTTCCGGTATCGGTAACACCTCCGTGGGCGATTCGTCGGGATATGTGGTAAAGTTTCCCTTCTTAGTGGGGTCTGGATTCCGGGTCAGTGGTGTTCAAGATCTTTCACGTTGCATTCTCGGGAAGGTCAGTACTGCCATTACTCTAACTTTTGCACTAAGTCTAAGTGCTGAGCACTAATGTTGAAAAGAGGTGATTTACTGTTGTATGTTATTCCACAGTATTGTTATGAGAATAAAAAAATCATCTTAATGACTGGTGTTGTTTTTTACTCTTTGCCTATTAATTATGTGGGAACTGGTGTTAGTTATCGTGCTTTTGAAAGAGAGTCTCTCTTTCGGAGATTAAGGTGGCCCTGAAAAAGAGGCGGAAGGCAGTCCGAACACATGCAAGGATGACCGCATGGGGAAAGGGCGTACATAGCTAGCCCCATCTTGCATACACAGCACTGGATGTAGTCTTGTAATCTTTTTATTCTGTCCGTGAGACTCGTCACCCGCTCCTGGAATCTTGTGAGTTGAGCTGTAGCTTCCACAATGGCATTGGATGTAGCACGCATCTCTGTGTTCTGTCGCTGGATGGTCTCTTTTAGCCTCCGGATGACACCTTCAAGAAATTCTTTTTCTCCCGCTGCTTCGTGAGCATCGGTTCGTAGTACAGTCACAGGTTTGCCGCCGCCACCACGTCCAATATTTCTCGTTTTGCCTCACAAGTAATCTGTAACTGCCTGATGGATTTTGACCGGGTTTGGTACGGCATCGTGAAAGTGTGCAGAAAGTATCGTCTGCTCCGCTGAACCCGTCTTTTTATACCCGAAGGTGAGATTCAAGCATTGTGCGCGTGCACTTCCTGGTGAAAACAACCAGTCAATGAACAAATGCAAAACATTGAGCACGCGCATAGAAATGCGTACTTTCACGTCCGGTGTAAAACTATATGGAGGGCTTTATTTATTTTGACCAGCCATGAGAAAAAAAATGTATGATGCGGTCTAATTTTTTCATTGGACCGAATAAACAAGCTCTCGGAGAATTATAGAAATTTACAATCCTTCTTTTTTATTGCAGTTATATTCGAGTTGTATGTGTAGGGTCAAAATTAACGGGGGTTTCTTTTTTGATAGGGTAGGGCGGGTGGATGTAAAACTGCCTATCTAGAATATGCGCGAACATTTTTTGTTCTTCACGCAAAAAGAATTTAACTGGTCAGGCGAGGACAGCTTTTTGTTTAGGCTCTCGCGGCTTGAACTATCATTATCGGTGCCCAATCAACAACACACATACAACGACAACAGCAACAAGATAAAGTACATTTTTGTGCATTTGTTAGAAGTGCTCATTCGAGGGATTTCGGCCCTAAAATGGGCCATTGAAATTGTTTTTTTAACGTGTCCATGACGTGTGGGTCCGTCTGCACGGAAGGTGCACGATGATGGCAGCCCCCGTGACCGTTGCCGCATACCAGATGCCATTGTAAATACGCCGATGTTGGTTCCCGAAGATCCCGTAGAAATGTCCGGTAAGCGGTTCAGACGGCTTCTTGAACAGGTCCTACCGGAAAAATCTCCAGCACATCCAGTGTGAACATCTTCCCGGCGGGCGTACATGGTCATCAGGATCGCTCGGCATGCACGGGGGCTGTTGTTAGCGATACGGAAACACCCGAACATAGGGCATATACAATCATTGTAGTGTGGAGCCGGTCTAATTGACATCAAACAAGCAAGCCAGGGTATTATAGCACTGCGAAACATTGTAAATACGGAGAGAGCCGAGCCGTTTCCACGGGCTTTTATGTACTGGTTAGCGATACGGAAACGCCCGAACATAGAGCACAAATACAATCATTGTAGTATGGAGCTGGTCTGATTGACACCAAACACGCAGGCCGGGGTATTATAGCACTGCGGAGGGTCGTTCAAAAAAGCGAATTCGGAATACTAAAACACGGACTATACGCTCCTGTATCTATATACACTGACATGAAACTTACAAGCTAGAGTATTTGAGTATAAAATGCATACTCTCACGTTCGCGCATTTGCCTATAACATTGATTCACATTGTAGAGTTCGGCCAAAACTTGGAATGTCAAAAATACTGAAACGCGGACTTTAAACATTTTAAAATGAAACACACAAGCCAGAGTATGGAATGAGATCTCATATTTTTTTATTCAACAACAACGTGAGAACTTAAGCCCAAAACGGGGCTTGTTCATTGAAATGCATTTCGGCCCAGTCATACGCCAGTACATCTCGATCGGTAGCTTTAGGGTACTTGTTAAACATCTGTACGATGGTGTCTAAGGTGGGTGTGTGATCGAAACAGAACAATGTATACCCTTTACCGAAATCTCATTGACTCCGTCGCAGCCAAGAGGTTCGGATAGCTCCGGATGTAACTGTTCGAGCCGAACTTGGGTTGCAGGGGGCGTGCTGGGACCACGGAATTGGTCGGGTCAGGCGTTTGGGTAAATCCCCCAAGAATAAATGTTATAGATAGGCAATCATATTACCTTTAGGGACAGAAAACACTATGGTTTGTATTCGTCGGAATGAGTATTGGGCTGGGGGTTTTTCTCCAAGGCTATGATGTGAGTACAAACAGACTCTTGAATGACAATGTTATACTCGATGTTGTTATTCGGGGCCATCAAGGTAAACCCAGGCGTTGCTCGCACAAGTCGTATTTTGATGGGTACGTCGTTCAAGAGGTAGCGGTCAGCGTGCAGACGTCCCATCATATCGACCGGGTGACTCTGGGTCGTGAATGTCAATCCCTCTGGTACGGTGATTGGAGGCTTTAAAGGAGGCGACCATTTTTTTCGTGTGGATCATTGTCGGCCTAACGGTCCGCCCAATATTGGACACACCACGGAAGCGGCCAACGGGGCTAAGATCGCCCCGAGAAAGTTCTTCTTAGCTTGAGAGACTTTTTCTGACCAGAGTTCAGAGACCTGTCTTATGCTTGACCAACTTGGTCTACTGCGAGTGAATTAGCGGTACGTTGCCTTTAAAGAGGTTGTACCCGATCTCACTCAAACAGTGTACACGATCAGGATCCGCGCCGCGTACAATGGTTCGGGTCAACTCAGAGCGTCGCGGCGTGCTTCCGTACTTGTGTGAATCTCATGCACAACTAACTCTGGGACCCCCAACCCTGCCATTTTATTATGGGTCTACAACGACAACACGAAAAGGATGGTGTATTCTATATATTTTATTATCCCATCATCAAATACACACCCCAGCTGGGAGAGCCACTGTGGGTGTGTTTACATTCATTTTGCACGTACACGTGGTGGGTCTCCCCGGGAAAAATACCGGTCCATAGTCGAAGGTGGTCGGGGGTGGTTTGCTTCATGTTAAAGAGCATATACCCGTGCTGAGTGGTTGTCGCATCTTTAAAGGCTTCCGATGCAAACCGCGTGCGTCCGGGGTATATCTGTCTCGTCAAGTGCAGCAGTTGAGTGATATCCCTCGGATTTTTGAACACTGCCAGCTAGTGTGCATTTAAAATGATGTTTCGAAGCTCTTTGTTTTTACTCAATTGATTCTGCACAATGTAGCTGATGCTGAGCCGGGGATGATGGCTGCCTATGGTGAAGAGTTGGGTGGCCCGTGCGTCGGTCTCCCTCATGAGATCGGCCAGGACCATCAAGGTGTCCGGTTCCAGATCGGCCAGGTTGGGTAGCCCTTCTACGAACGTGATGTTGGACATCGTCTTGTACGCCGCCTGCCATTCTCCGTAACACCACACGAACTGGGCGACGGGTGGTGTAATCATGCTGTTGGCGTGTTGAAGGAGTTTTTGGACGAAGTGTGTTTTGCCTGAGCCCGTCGGTCCTGCGATGAGGCAGGTGAAGGGTTTTTGCCACCTCGGGTCCATGGTTGGAAGAGTATCCACTGATGTGCTTGCTGGCTATGTCGAATTTGGTACGGGTGAACCGAGGTCGTCGGTGCGTCAACGTTGGTCGCCGTTGTCGGCACGTTACGGCGTTCACTGTGGGTGAAAAAATCCGATGGGTTTTCAGGCGTAGTGAGCGCTGCAACACTCGATGCGGGGCTCGATGTTGACCTGGTCTGTACGATTGGCCTCGGTGTGGTGGTGGTGGTGACTGGGCTCGTTTCGATCATGGGTTTGATGGATGCTAACGTGGAGGTAGTCTGTACAGTCATCTGACTGGCACTCACTGGTAGTTTTTGTGAACTGGGTTGGTTGAGTAGAGAGATGAGGTACACCACGTTGTAAAACACACCTCCATATAAAATGCGCGTTTTGGAAAACGTGATGTTCAGAGGCGGTCGCTCTTTGTCCATAACACTGCGTTCATGGTCGAGCGTGGAATAAATGCTACCGGTTGTGGTTCCTTACTTTATAGCCTTTTCACCTGGTTGGCCGGGACCCATGAATTGAACGCGCTGGGCCACCCTTGCCATTTCACGAAATGCACCGTCTCACCTCGGCGTCGCTCCGTTTTCAGGATGCGTTCCACAGTGTAGTGCTGTTTTCATTAAGGGCTGTAACTCTACGTCGTAAAACGTAGCTTACAACGGTTCCCCTTGAAGATCATCCAGTTCATATATACGCGGCTGTCGGGGTACACGCCGTTTGATCCGTTCTAATCTCCCCAGTTGGAAAGGTAACTCGTCTCGAACTTGCCCTTCAATTTATTGATAGAAGCCTTCGTCTCATTGTATCTGTGAAAGAAGAAGACCTCCTAGACTTGCAGAAACTTTTGGAAGGGTCTGTTGAGGAATTCGGTGCCTTCGTCGGTTTGCAAATACAACGGCTGGCCACTCGTCTTGAGGATGCGCTTGATCGCAGACACGAGATTTTCCCCGGTTTTCGTTCGAATGGGCACCACCCGCGCATGCTCTGACAGGATATCGATGTAAGTCAAGTTATACCAATTTCCATCGTTGTATTTGGCAAAGGCACTCATATCGACCTTTGCAACTGTCAGCGTGGCATACACTCCAGACCAATGTCCCGGCTGTACAGGTGGCATTAGCGGAGATACAACAGACTCCCTATAAGGAATGTACAGATCAGCTAACTTGGAACATGTCAGCATCAAAATAACCAGAATCATCGATTGGGTGGGCTGTGCCATGTTCTCGGGTACTCAGAAGATCCACGCCTATGAACAACTGACCCGAGACCCTTCCCATCGTACGCCAAATGGTCAGAAAAATTGATCAAATACCCACACCTCTTAGTTTGCTCCATAAGGAAAAAATCCGTGGGGCTTCCCCACTTACCATTATGATGGACATATTGCCATAGATGGTGTCGGGGACCAGATTCTTCTCAAGATGGCGGCCACGTGGGGTACCAGAAAAGTGATGTTTTTGTCATATTTCTTCAAAATTTCTGCTTTTTCGCGATGAAAGTGGGCAAAAACTATTTTATTTCACATCACACTATTATTTACTAATTTATCATGCAGTTTTTGCGGAGAAATTAGATAAATAAAAAATTCGGAAAATCTGACCGAAAAAATCGACCAAAAAATGCCGTTTTTGAAAATGACGTCACTGTGACGTCAATAAAGCGGCCATCTGGGATTTTTTTACATTTTCTGGTAGAGCTTGACCCAAGGGTATAGTGTGGTAAGTTTCAGCTCCCTAGTTCAAGGGGTAAGAAAAATAATTAGGCGGGGGTTCATTTCGGCTTCCCCCCCCCCCATCATGTAAAACTTCGGTTATGAAGATAGTCAAGACAATTCGAAGCTCCGTGAAAGTGGTGGAACTTCTTTTGAAATCGATTCCCTCTTTAAAAGTTATACATCTTTTCCGGGATCCCTGAGGATAGTTTCTGTCTGCTATGCGTCATGCCAGAATTGACCCCGAACAACTGTCCTTGGAAATTTGCAATAGTGTTTCACATGATATTGTGCGCAGAAAACAGTTAGAAAAGGTGGGAAAGGTACGAAATCGCCAAGACAAGTGAATGGATTTGCTTGAATTTGGGAAATTTCCTGTGATCCGATACGAAGTTGAGTTGAGACGTTTTGATATTCATCGACGGTGACGATAGTTATCTCGTCATCTAGGAGTCAAAATAGTTCTCCACTGGCACTGACCGTTTCCTTGGGTGGTTAGATTTCATTGGACACTGTCAAAATTATGTAATGGTACACCGACCACACGTTTAACCCAATCTGGCCTGGGCTTTTAGGGACCTGCCCAGGCCGGGCAGGGGGGGGGGGGGCGAAATGGCCCCCTAACAGGGAGCTGAAACTTACTATACTATACCCTTGGATCAAGCTCTACCAGCAAATGACCGCTTTGATGAAGTCACAGTGACGTCATTTTCTATAACGGCATTTTTTTTTTTATTTTTCGGTCAAATGTTCCGAGTTTTTCATTTATGCAATTTCTCCGCAAAACTGCATGACAAATTAGTAAATATTGATGTGATGTGAAATAAAATAGTTTTTGCCCACTTTTCATCGCGGAAAAGCAGAAATTTTGATAAAATATGACAAAAACATCACTTTTCTGGTACCCCACGTGGCCGCCATCTTGAATTTGCCCATGATCCTCTGCTCGGGAGGTTATGCAAATAGGCTCAAAATGACTCCAATACGATAAGCTATAAGGTCAAGGAGTTTCATCTCTCCATTTTTTGTCATTCTGGAGATATCACAGAAAGTTTGGTGGGGGGGTTAATATTAGATGGCTGTACCAGTAGATGGTAAAAATACAAGTTCTAGCAGAGTGAATCCGTTTATATATGTATACAGATAAGGAACCCAGGTTCCCGCGACTCCTCAGACATCCCTAACATATTGTACAGAGGGGTGTGATGATCCCACATAGAGCTCTTCCATATTATGTAGGATGATCCTGGGATCACTAGAAAGAAAAAGTTCTAGACAGTTCTAGCACAGGAGATTCCTTGTTATATATACGGATAAGGTCCCCATGTTCCCGCGAGCCCTGAGGCATCCGTTTCTTGCTTTTCATGGACATATCAGTATCCAGCATGGATCTGTTACTTTTTATTGATGATGATCCCGGGATAACTGAGAAATCCCTTATGTGTTATGTTTAATGATCCAGGGATCCCTTACTTATTACACATACATTCGGGGTCCATTCGGTATTTGTCTTTTACCTCCGTCGATCAGACGGAGATCTAGGAATGCAATGTGAAATCTCCCGCCAAATAAATGTGGAACCCACGACTCATGTGATTTCCAATAGGGTTTGCCATTGTTCCCGACGAAATTTTGAGGCAATGTTTTTGGACACTATTGAAATAATGGGGAACCCTCATTGCAATGCATTTCAATGGGCCTTGCTTCTGTAGTCGGGTTCCACCTCCCATCATGCTTCAAGAGTTACACGTAATGGGAGGCCGATTCCAGCGGACGATTCAACATGGCGGCTCTTTACCTCCGTCTGATATCTCCCGCCAAATAATTGTCATATGGGGAACCCACGACTCATGTGATTTCCAATAGGGTTTGCCATGGTTCCCCACGAAATTTCGAGGCAATGTTTTTGGACACTATTGAAATAATGGGGAACCCTCATTGCAATGCATTTCAATGGGCATTGCTTCTGTAGTCGTGTTCCACCTCCCATCATGCTTCACGAGTTACAGGTAATGGGAGGCCGCCTCCAGCGGACGATTCAACATGGCGGCTCCCCAGCTTGTAGAGATGAACGATGCGATTTTTTGCCGTTTTTCTGGTAAGTTTATTGCCGCAATTTTATTTCATTACAACACAATGATTCCTAGTATACCACTCGTCATTTCTATATATCGCAAAGTATTTGTCGGGTGATGACTTATGCCGAAGCCAACCAAATAGTCCAGGTTGTTGTTGTTGCATATCATCAAATGCACGGGAGGTCATGCACGCACTGACTGGAAGACAACAGCACAATCGACGATGCCCTGATTTTTCTGATACTTTTTTTCTTTCAGTTGATGATACCCACCAGCCTGGTTTAAGAAAAAAACAGTTATTCTAAATTGTGCTGATAAATTACATTTCCTTTGGAGGGGGGGGGGGGCGGGAGTATTTATTTTGGCATTAATTTCTTGTGCATTTATCAAATATAATTTACCAGCATTATTGTAATGAAGCATCAAATCACAGTTTATTGTTTGTCAAACGAAACCACATGTCTCTGTCCCAATTCCCATTTCAAAGGTTTATCCCCCAGCATGCTCATACATGTCAATTAACATTTCAATACACTGTCACTGAATTAAAAATTATTCTTGAACCTATTAAATTAACTTGCCTCAGGATACCATTCTCAGCTTTACAGTCCATTTAAAATGAACGAGTGAAAACAGTTGAATATTGTTTGATTTTGCAGAAGCACCAATTGATCTATCTGCTGGAGTCTGTAAACTTATTTAATAAAGCTGATAAATAACATACATATACTTTTTGTTTGACAACATTGTAAACCTTTTCTTTTCATTTATCCTAACAGTTTAGTGACATCCACATTGTGTGCTGTGACACTTGTATGCCACAAAACCCCTGATTTATTATGGCAAGCCATTAGTATTATACACAATCTTCAAGTCTGCACATACGCCATCTGATATCTTTTGATGAAAAATTATTTGCTTTTAAAACCTGATATTCTGAAAACTTATTCTGTTATTGTAGTTGAATCAAAGGAGTGTCTACATTCCACATGTAGGCCTACATATTGAGATTTTTGACTGATAGCATGGATAGAACCTTTCCAAAAAAAAATTTTTTTTTTTATTTTAAGCCCATACAGCTGGGCATTTATTTGCCATACGATCACATTTCACATGCTTTGTTCAGCCCCCATGATCTGGAACCAAACAGACACTATCACTAGATGAAAGAAGCAGATCATGATATACATTTCAGGTTTTACCGATGCCAAATGACTTGAACAGAAGACAATTAGACAAAAAGAAAATCAATAAATATATCAATAAATAAATCTGTTCTAGATTATAATATCCTGGATTCTTACCATGCTCATGCCACTAACATGAACATCATTAAACTCCAATCCAACCAGAGGTCAAGATCCATCAGTTCTTCAGGATTCATATTATTGATCACCCATAGATTGGATGACGTTCTCATAGTACTCAGTTCTCATTTCATACTTTTGCAAATTCTTGTAACATGGTCAGGTCCCAGTTCTATTAAGTACACGTATGAAAGGTGCGAACTGGTATAATGGATTTCATCTTGTTGTATATGACGAAAGAATGAAATATAATGAAGGCCATAAACATTTTCAATGAAGTGAGTTTTGATATTAAATATGTATACAATTGATTCCAACCTGCCGGTCATGGATTCAGCACTTCTGGTATCAGATGCAACAGGACTGTCACACAATGGATTTACTGGATGAAATGGAAAAACCAATACAGACTATCGATTGGTTCAGCTGTGTCAGAAATGTGTGGAATGACAGAGGTGGTGAAAACCACAACCTATCGGATATCAGCTGATTCCTCAGGAAATAAACATTACACATGTAATTACAAGCGTCTGGTCCGCCATTCATAATTCAGCCGTCGTCCATTAAGGATATCCGCGGCCATAATCCAAAGACCTATTCCATATTCCATATAACAGTATTAGCACCAAATTCAAAAAGACAATCATAGTAAACATAAACATAGGCTTATTTCCTGCAAGAGAGAAGCGGTCAACAGTTTTCAATGATGCCGGCAAGACATCATGATGTTCCAAAACTATCAAATCCGTATCGCTGATCAGTATTCTTAATCCATAATATTCGTTGTAAAGTCGTCATCTAAAGAATGATGTATCTCAGTCACGCTTTGATTGTGACTGTTCATATGAGTACATGGGCTCATACGGCCCCTAGCCCCGGGTTAAGCGGAATTAGACACAAGTTACGAAACGTAACGCCATAGATCTTGCCCGCTACGCTCGTATTTTACTATCAGCATGGGATATGTATCGCCAAATTTGAGAAACTTTGAGTGGAGGCGCTTGGTGGTGTAGCCCTGTTTTATGAGTTTCTGCAACAATGTTTTGTGACGTCTTTGTGATGTTTAATGACCACTTGCAGAGTGATATATGTGCCAATCGGTCAGATATTTCCAAGGATGCCCAGTTCTAACTTAAAACAACCATGCCGGACTTCATTCCTTCACTCAAAATAATTGGATCTAACGATTACAAAACCTGCAGCTCCCAATAGCTCCTGGATCTAGAACACATAAATGAAGGGACCCAGTTTATCGGTGCTATGGCAAAAATATCATGTAGAATGGGATTGTGTGGATAATATCAGATCCATGGAAGTTGAAGTCCTGCAGCATGCTCCACAAATATCATCAAAGGTCATGAAACTTTCTGGTCTGCACCAATGTGCATCTGTACTTATTTTTTTTACAAAATTATCTCCCTTGACCAGGTGAGGACTTGAATGTGTCTAAAATGATTTAGCTTCTAGAAACAAAGACTTCATTTCCTGAGTAGAGGTAAGAACCGAACATATTTTGATTATTTTATTCAAATTATAATTCCACTTTCTGGTATATGTACATGTATAAAATACATACAGAATGAACTGCATACAAGCATGATCAGTTCACCTTAGCAATATTTAACATGGTGTTAAATAGGAATATTTTAATATGACATTATTTTTGCCGAGGGGACCTTTCTGAATTGTGAGGGCTGGAATAACACAAAGAAGAGGTATATGTATCTCATTACATTCTTAACCAAAGATCAATACCTGGGTGATATTACAACAATACCATAGTGTTATATATTGTTCTGATTGGCTTTCTTATTTGAGGGCAATGGGTAATCATACTAAATTTATTTTCATGACTTCATTTATTTTCACAATAAGCAACATAATCGAGATTAGCAAGTGAAGTTTTACAACATAATATAATAAGCATCACGGGTCTCCTTCAGTTTAGTGTAGACATATATACCCTTGAATATCTGTTACCATGATTCAGTCATAATATTGTCTGTAATACATTGATGTTGACAAGGAATAAACATAATTATTTTATAGTATTATTAATTATATGTTGTATATGATTAACATGATGAACTTTTTATTTGCTGGAATCCAGCCATTTGTTCCATATGGGCAATATTCTCATCAGCCATCACCATTCCATATGAATGTGATACATGTACAAGTCCATGGTCATTGATACAGTATGGTGAAGGTGACCTGTAACACCAGTATACAAAATTATACCGAGCGCATTGAATCCTCATCACATGATGCTGAGACAGATCAGAACGGAGTGTCGGTGAAATCAGGCGTGTTTTGTAATGATTATCTCAATGATAATAATAATAATAATAATAATAATAATGATCTTTCTTTACCCTCGGTAGCCAGTTTGGCTATAAGCCAATCTTCCACTGGGCCGAGCACATTCATACACAGAAACATATCTCACAATCATACATCTGGTTTTGCGGTGTGGGGGGAAAGCCGGAGTACCTGGAGGGAAACCCACGAGCACGGTCTGGGACCAGAAACCCAATCTCACATACGACCGAGTCAACGCCATGCGGAATCGAACCCGGGTCGCATTGGTGAGAGTCCGAGATGTTAACCACTGGACTAACCGTGCCCCCACCGTGCCCCACCGTGCCCCCATGATGATGCTATACTGTGCAAAAAATCACAAGCAAGTTGGCACAACTAGGCACACAGGGTCTCATTTCTGCCGCTAACGTGTTGATTTGGGTGGGGACCTCCTCTCGCGGAGGTGGGGGTGGGAAGGGGCCTAATGTCTCCAGCAGTATTCCAGGTTTTCCATCAATATACTCTATTCCATTACCCAATATTTCAAGCACGTGAAATCAGATAAAAAGTATGTGCGTGAATGTGACTTCCACATCCCTGGCCGAACATGCTAGTGGGGAACCCTCAATCCCAGGTTAATTACCATTGGTGGAGTTAACGTCCGGCAAATGCAAAATTGAGGTTGGCATCCGGCCCTATGTTATTCAGTGATGTATTCCCCTACGGACCCTGTTGCCTCGACGGAGGTCTTTGCGCTCATCCAGCGCTTGTTTAGTTGATGGCCTCATGTCAGGAATAATCGATATTGAAAAAAACCCCCCCAAAATTAACATCATCCTGGAAACTCCGGGACTATCTTTAACAGTCTGGATTTGAATCTATGCGACGAAAGGATATTGATACCTGCATTCATACTGGGTGAATACAGGAGAGAAATGTCCAGACAGTCTAATGATAGGGTCTGAGGTTGCATGTCACGTTCAGAATCTAACTGAAAAATAAAATACTAACTAAAGGTTGAATATTGAGTATTGAATAATGAGTACATCAGATCTGGTATAAATTTTAGCTTGACTTAATGAAATCATTAAGGACCATCCGGTCCCCTTATACATAGCAAATATTGCGACAGTAGAGTGCCAAATCGATATGTTGTTCTGACCGCTATTATCGCATTGTTATTGTGGTGGTATTGTATGCAGCCCTGGCCCATAATATTGAATGCCTCAGAGAGATAGAATATGTATGCTGTCATGACCGCTAATATCGGATTGCCACAGCGGAGGTCGACTCTCCAGGCAGTCCTAGCACCTAATATCTCATTCCAACAGCGGAAATCTTGCCTGTATGCAATCCTGATATAGCTAGTATCGCATTACCAGAGCGAAGGTCCATTCTGTGCGCAGTCATGATCTCTATTACCGCAGTGGAGGTCACAGGCCCGCAAAACAAGAGTTTTGGGGGGTGTGGGCGGTGGTATTAGGGTGAAGCGTCGAAATATGGGGTCTCTATATATAACCCCATGCTTTATATAAATCAACAGATGATGATTTATATAAAGCATGGGGTTATATATAGAGATCCCATATTTCGACGCTTCACCCTAATACCACCGCCCACAACCCCCCCCCCAAAACTCTTGTTTTGCGGGCCTGTGGTGGAGGTCGAGTCAGCAGTCTTGGACACTGATATCGCATTGCGAAAGCGGAGACTGGACGTGCAGGCAGTTATGGACCCTAATATTGCCTTGTCGCAGTGAAGGTTGAATCTGGATGGAGTCCTGGCCCTTATATCGCATTACCAAAGTAGGGACCGACTCTCTATGCAGTCATCATCCTAATCTGGCATTGAAACATCAAAGACCACAACAACAGGTGTTACAACACTGGATGCGATAATTCCAATTTGACATATACAAAATTGCATTATCGCAGATGCATATTAATGAGGGGCTGGCTCTCGTCCAGTTTGTGCGATGTGTCACTTGACTTCGAGACGTTATCATCCGGATCAGCATGAACACTATTTTCACTTTGAAGAGAGCGCTTTCCATGTGAACAAGCTCCCAGCATTGCAACTGCGTACAGTACAGCTACGGCAACGGAACAACCTAGATTTACATACATGGGGAACATAACACTTATATTTTGTATGCCGTACCCACCCAGCCACTGTACGATTAGAGCACCAAGACCCGTCCCGACGAAGAACACTCCCATGAATGGTCCTTTTATTTCCAAGTACATCTCTGCCCATGCAATTCCTGAGGGGAACAATGGGGATTTCACGAAAGAAAATCCACAAGTTAAAACCCACAATAAAGTTAACGAGTCAAAGGCAAAGAAATTCAAAGCAATTGCAAACCCTAATGTTGCGAGGACCTCGATAAGAAACATGACCTGTAGAGGGAACCAGTGTGTAATAATGGTGGCAAACAGACGGGCAATGACACGACTTGTCCAGTAGCCAAACAAAACAAGAGAAATATCCGCTTTGAAAAGATGAAGACTGCCCTCCACTCCCATTGGCATCAGATAGGTGGGTATAGCATTGTCAACACCCACAAAGCTCACGAAAAGGAACAAAAGAGTAAACGCCATGAAAACGCCGAACGATCTTTCTACCCCAGCGAACTTTGTCACATCCTTCTTGCAAGTCGTCTTGTTTTCAGGTTTATTCGCGAAATGGAAAATCCCAAGCCTAGATGAGCTTCTCTTGTCTGTTATATAAAAGCACACGAAAACTATGCCCCATATAACAGTATATAGACCAAATGCACCAAAAGGTATCTGTATATGAGTAGACGTGTCGATTTCGCCGCTGTTTGCTGTGATATTCGCGAGAACATTCGTATTCTCAATTTCCTCTAGAAACGAGACACTCTGGCTGGAAGCTGTTGTATTGTTTCTATCGGGCGAGAGAAACGGCCACAATATCAGTGGTGCCAGAACTGCCCCCATGGCATTGCCAAGGTGAAGAGCGTGTATAGGCGCGGAGGTCTTCCCTTCCCACATCAAAGCCACCCAGGAGTTGCCCGCTGAAACAGAGATCAAATTTTATTTTAACTCCGTATTGTTTCATACATAACAGATACGGGTAGCCGCGTTATTCTATAATGCGTAGGACAGTAATAGGAACATAGCAGATTTTGAGACTGACTAGGTAGTAGAATGTAATAAGGGGGTTCGAACGCAGGGCAGCCGATGACGTCATAACTAGGTCGAGGTGACGTCATAAATAGGTCGAAGTCGCGCGGTGTTCGTCTATCTATAGTGTCACGAACATACATGTAGCTCAAGGGGGTTGTAGGTCAACGTATGTTCACCGGACCGCGACAATAGCCCGAGGTGTTTGCGGTGGTTTATGTCTGCTCAGCGGGCCGTGTAATTAAAAACAAATTAATTAAAAAATATAAAAACAAATTAAAAAACAAATTAAAAAACAATTTAAAAAACTAGGTCAATATACGAGGACAGTTCTGGGACAAAAAACAAATTAAAAGCAATTAAAAACAGGGAAGCGGGGAAGCCGATGGTCGACGTGTTGCGAGGTTGTAGGTCTGTTCAGCGGACCGCGTCGATAGCTCGAGGGGATGCTAATGAAAACTAATTCGTTCTATATCCGTTCAGCGGGCCGTGTCTATAGTTAGCGATGGAGCGTGACTATTGAAAGCAGGCGACTAATTCGGGACCGAAGTCGTATTTATTCCTATGTTGATAGTGTTAAATGAGGCATGAAATGAGTAAATTCCTCAGTTATGCCCCTACAGCCTCCAAATTTTGTTTCGGAGTAAAAAAAAATTTGGATTTTTTTTTTTTTTTTTTTTTTGGACTTTGCCGATTTTCGTCGAATTTTCTACAAATTACCGATGGCGATATCTCGGGAACTAAGAATGATAGCGACTCGCGGCTTACGGCGTCGTATTCCTCTCGTATAGATGTCCTATACAATTTTATCGCCCGGCGGTAACTTTCGCCGCAATTAGACGATAATCGGTGTCACGTGATTCGGCGATTTCTCGGGAAATAAGCGACATACGCGCACGCTGTTTTCGGCGTTGTATTTCTCGTGTAGGGGTCTACCGTAAAGCTTCTATACGAATTTATCGTATCTCCGTATGTTTCGCCTCTATTCGGCGTTGAAATACGTTCTGTTTACTTACTTGACTCGTCAACGCGAAAATTAGGTCGACCGTCACATGGTCAACTGATAAAATGACCAATGCGTATATAAAGACTTCTCATGCGCTTCTCACTTTATTCTACGATCGTCGCACCTGTAAAAGCCGATATGTATCGACTAATGAGTAATCTATACGTTCAAGTGAGGGGTGAAGGAAATTCTCCTCGAGTAACATTTCAATGTATACGACATAATGGGCAGATTATAAAACCTTATGGTGTTGCCATACGACTGACGAGAGATGGGTGGTTTTCATTCAAACAATTCCTGCCTAGAGTGGATAGAATGATTCAGGCTAACGAGACGGTTGAAACTCCATTCAAGCTACAAGATAAAATATATATTAGCACTGCAGCGTACGAAGGGGAATGGTTCGTCCACATAAGAGAGTGGTTCCTAAAATCACCACCCAGCGAGTTGAAACCAGGTCGGAACGGACACACGCTGAACATGCAAGGCTGGGATATGTTGAAAAAACTCATTCCTATCATTGAGACCAACGTGATTGAAATAGAACAGTGTCCCGTCAGCAACGAATTCAACAAGTCTATCACAGGACCAATTCTCCCGCCAAAACCAGATGGCTCTGCCGCGAGTGATCTACCGAGCGAGAATTTGGTGAATGATAATGGTGGATATTCATACGATGAAGCGGACGACATCTCTATGTGCGACATTTTACACCACAACCAAATGGAACAGTTGCATTGTGACACGTGCAATCCTATGGGGGCGGGATTACTTCACTGGTGAAAACTCGGACAATGCGAACATTAGAAGAAAGACTAAACCGTTGTATAAACTGTGTGTCCGCCATACCTCGGCAAACACCTCTTGACGACATTCTATGTTGTTATACCTATATCATAACTCTATGAGAGAAATTTTTGCATTCCTTTAGAAACCGTTGAACGCATCATGTCGGCAGAAGACAATTTTGACTATATAGATATGTGGATAAAATTTTATCGAGACCAGAGTAGGGATCACCTAAAGGAGGAAATTTGTGTGATTGGGGGACAGAGAGTGCATTCACCTCCAAACTCTCTTGATATTGCACAAGGCAATAGTACGGTGAACTCGAATAACAAATTACGTACAAGAGAAATGACAGTTGAACTAATTTCACCGGCACAGCGAGTTGTAGAGCAGGCTAAAGCAGAACTCCGTAGACAGCGTCACAAAGTAAGCGTGCAAGCGCCAGTAAAGGGAACGCGGAAAGAGGAGGAGGAGGAGGAGGAGGAGGAGGAGGAGGAAGAGGAGGAGGAGGAGGAGGAAGAGGAAGAGGAAGAGGAGGAAAGGAGGAAAGGAGGAAAGGAGGAAGAGCATATACCGTATAGTATAAAGTATAGAGAGAAGTAATATTAGAATTAATCTATGTTTTGGCAGAGAAGCGTCAACATGACAAACAAGTGTACGGTGTGTCAGAAAACATTCTCGCGTCCAGATAACCTGATGAGACATCAACTTATACACCAACAGGAGACTCAACCGATAAAAGCAGAACATCCGTATAAACGTACTCTCGAGACTTCATCTATGGCTCTTTCAAGAGCATCACAACATCCATTTACTATGATCGTCAGCGGCCCGACTGGTTGTGGGAAGACATCATGGGTAATGAATTTTTTGGAATCTGCTAATATCCACCCCTCTCCAACACGCATCGTATGGTGTTACAGTCAATGGCAGTCAGCCTATGAATCTACGAGTCTGAAAAATGTAAACTTCCTCCCCGGCATACCCCATGACATAGGCGAAGAGTATTACTTCGACCCCGGCCAAACCAACGTTGTTGTTCTGGACGATTTGATGGGTGAGGTAAAGCGCGAAGAAAAAGTTGCCGACCTATTCACCAAAGGGTCGCATCACAGAAATTTGTCCGTAATTTATCTGACTCAGAATCTCTTCCCTCAAGGCAAGACATCCCGAGATATCACGCTGAACTGCCAATATTTCGTTCTATTCAATAATCCTATTGATAGACAGCAAATTAGCACGTTCGGATCTTTCCTCGGGATACGACACATTTCATGGCAAAATTTCGCGAAGTCACATCTCGTCCGTACGGATATCTGTTCATCGATTTAAAACCCCATACAGCGGAAAATGACAGACTGTCTACCAATGTCATATCAGGCGATGAGGAACTCGTGAAAGAGGAAGAACTGCCACCTCGTCCAGCCTCAATTCCTAATCCATCAACTCAAATTCAACGCATACCATCTCACGATCCGACATGGTCCGCTAAGAGGAATGAACAAGTGGGAGAGGGATTATATACGAAGACGGATCCACCGTGGTTCAAACGGAATGAAAATGATGACGAGTCCCAGCAGACGCAGATGATCCATAGAAGCGGGAATGAAATGGAACGACGAAAGAGAAAATACCGTTCAGATTTCTGGGGAAATAGATCTACCTACCCACTTGCGGAAACGGGTTAAATATAACGTGTGGAAAAACATGTTTGGTAAACCTATCGCGAGAGATTGTAGGGTTGACATTGACGAGAGAAAACAGCGATATACAAGCCAAGGTTACGGCGAGGATGAGTCTGGTGCAAATGCTATGGAGGATTATACTCCAACGATGATGAAGACTTTACGTCAAAAATACTGCAATCTCCTCGTGAACATGCAAAAGCTACAAACCGATTATATTCATAACGAGATCTTGAAAACAACGAGGCGTCTGCAAACGATATACGACATAGACTACGAGGAAGCACTCAGACGATTAAGATGCGGAAATGCTTATTCGATAAGTTGATCGATGATGGTGATAGCGAGGACTCCGAATAAAGACCCCAGTGGAAATATTCGTACATAAACATTGAATGGAAGGCTAGATGTCGAAATGATACCCTCAATGGAGATGTATTTTATATAAGCAGTTTTCGCTCATTATTTGTGCAGTGCTATGATGAATAAAGCGATTATTTAGTAATCTTCGTATTGTCTTGTCTCTATTTTATTACAGTCATATAATTCCTCCTCCTCCTCCACCACACACACTCACACACACACACACATCCTCCTCCTCCTCCACCACCACCACACACCTCCACAGCACACTCCTCCACCACCACCACACTCCTCCTCATTCCTCCTCCCTCTTTCTCTTCCGCCTCCTCATTCCTCCCTCCTCCTCCTCCTCCTCTTCCTCCTCCTCCTCACATACGCTAAGGTAATTCTACCAGGTAGTCCATCTCCCCAAACGCTCTTCATTACACCTCCGAAAATCCCCGTTGTCTACTACATAGAACAGGGTTTTTACCCAGAAAAGTCAAAAGTCAAAAAAAAAAAAAAAAAAAAAATCCAAATTTTTTTTTACTCCGAAACAAAATTTGGAGGCTGTAGGGGCATAACTAAGGAATTTACTCATTTCATGCCTCATTTAACACTATCAACATAGGAATAAATACGACTTCGGTCCCGAATTAGTCGCCTGCTTTCATTAGTCACGCTCCATCGCTAACTATAGACACGGCCCGCTGAACGGATATAGAACGAATTAGTTTTCATTAGCATCCCCTCGAGCTATCGACGCGGTCCGCTGAACAGACCTACAACCTCGCAACACGTCGACCATCGGCTTCCCCGCTTCCCTGTTTTTAATTGCTTTTAATTTGTTTTTTGTCCCAGAACTGTCCTCGTATATTGACCTACTTTTTTTAATTGTTTTTTAATTTGTTTTTTAATTTGTTTTTATATTTTTTAATTAATTTGTTTTTAATTACACGGCCCGCTGAGCGGACATAAACCACCGCAAACACCTCGGGCTATTGTCGCGGTCCGGTGAACATACGTTGACCTACAACCCCCTTGAGCTATGTTCGTGACACTATATATAGACGAACACCGCGCGACTTCGACCTATTTATGACGTCACCTCGACCTAGTTATGACGTCATCGGCTGCCCCGGCTGCCTTGCGTTCGAACCCCCTTATTACATTCTACTCTAGGTGTATCCAATACTTGTAGTTAGTCTCGAATGGTACTACGTTCCTGCAATTTTCCTTTACTAAGCTTCGTACGGTAACGCACGTTGCGATAGAGAGATGTCTGTAGTTCAAATAAATAAGACTGATCCCAAATAGCGAGTATTAGCCATATAGCCTTCTAAATCTGTACTGGGATCTAGAGATTCTTAGAACTCGGGCACTGCAGGCGGCCAGGGACGACATGCATGAAGCTTGCAAACACAGACACTACCAGAAAAGATAACTCAAGCGGGTTCAAGCGTTCAAGACGTTTTGTTTCTGTCCAAAACCTCCAAATTTAGTTGATCACTGGCTTTTTTTGCTATTATTGAGGCATTATCGGAAGTATTTTGACTCATAACTCGTAAAACTAAAAACGTTCGCTCATAATATATTGAGTTTGATTATTCGAAAAAATACGATTAGTTCTAGTTTGAGGAGTCTTTTTTTGTATTATGGGGACACCTTTTTGGTGATTGCTTACATACATACCAAAAATAGATAAGGGAGCACTTATCTATCTCCATCACGAGTTACGTGGTACCAACGCCCAGGACTTCATGGGACAAAGCCGGAAACATCATACACAGCGCAGTCACGACCATCATAGTACATACTAACACCCATGATTCTATGGGACAAACCGTGAAACATGCATTAGGCTATCGTCATCAACGCTAAGATAGTACCTACCAACACCATCCATCATTCCATGGGACAAACCGGGTAACATACCTTACTCTATCACAATCATGGTAAGGATAGTACCTACCAACACCATCCATCATTCCATGGGACAAACCGGGTAACATACCTTACTCTATCACAGTCATGGTAAGGATAGTACCTACCAACACCACCCATTATTCCATGGGACAAACCGTGAAACATACCTTAGGCTATCATAATCATGGAAGACATAGTACCTACCAACACCACCCATTATTCCATGGGACAAACCGTCAAACATACCTTAGGCTATCATAATCATGGAAGACATAGTGCCTACCAACACCTCTCATGATTCCATGGGACAAACCGTCAAACATACCTTAGGCTAGCTATCGCAATCATGGATAAGATAGTACATACCAACACCATCCATGATTCCATAGGACAAACCGTCAAACATACCATAGGCTGTCGGAATCGTACCTACCAACATCACCCATGATTCCATGGGACAAACCGTCAAACATGCCTTAGGCTATCGCAATCATAGCTAAGATAGTACCTACCAACACCATCCATGATTCCATGGGACAAACCGTCAAACATACCTTAGGCTATCGTAATCATGGTTAAGATAGTACCTACCAACACCATCCATGATTCCATGGAACAACCCGACAAACATACCTTAGGCTATCGTAATCATAGTTAAGATAGTACCTACCAACACCATCCATGATTCCATGGAACAACCCGACAAACATACCTTAGGCTATCGTAATCATAGTTAAGATAGTACCTACCAACACCATCCATAATTCCATGGAACAGACATACCAAGGGACCTAAACCGTGAAACATACCTTAGGCTATCGTAATCATAGTTAAGATAGTACCTAATCCATGATTCCATGCAACCCGACAAACATACCTTAGATCGTAATCATAGTTAAGATAGTACCTACCAACACCATCCATGATTCCATGGAACAACCCGACAAACATACCTTAGGCTATCGTAATCATAGTTAAGATAGTACCTACCAACACCATCCATGATTCCATGGAACAACCCGACAAACATACCTTAGGCTATCGTAATCATAGTTAAGATAGTACCTACCAACACCATCCATGGGGACAAACATACCTTAGGCTATCGTAATCATAGTTAAGATAGTACCTACCAACACCATCCATAATTCCAAGGGACAAACCGTGAAACATACCAGGGTCTATTGCAATCATGGCTAAGATGGTACCTACCAACACCATCCATGATTCCATGGGACAAACCGCGTAACATACCTTAGGCTATTGCAATCACGGCTGAGATAGTACCTACCAACACCATCCATAATTCCATGGGACAAACCGTGAAACATACCAGGGTCTATTGCAATCATGGCTAAGATGGTACCTACCAACACCATCCATGATTCCATGGGACAAACCGTCAAACATACCTTAGTCTATCATAATCATGGTTAAGATAGTACCTACCAACACCATCCATGATTCCATGGGACAAACCGTCAAACATACCAGGGTCTATCGCAATCTTGGCTAGGATAGTACCTACCAACACCATCCATGATTTCAAAGGACAAACCGTCAAACATACCATAGGCTGTCGGAATCATGACTGACATAGTACCTACCAACATCACCGAGGATTCCATGGGACAAACCGTCAAATACGCCTTAGGATATTGCAATCATGACTAACACACACCAACTATGATTTCATGGGACAAATCATGAAACATACCTTAGGCTATGGTAATCATGGTTAAGATAGTACCCACCAACCCCATCCATGATTCCATGAGACAAACCGTCAAACATACCTTAGTCTATCACAATCATGGCTAAGATACCTACCAACACCATCCGTGATTCCATGGAATGAACCGTCAAACATACCTTAGGCTATCCCAATCATCAATGACATAGTACCTATCAACATCACCCATGATTCCATGGGACAAATCGACAAACATACCTTAGTCTATCGTAATCATGGTTAAGATAGTACCTACCAACACCATCCATGATTCCATGGGACAAACCGTCAAACATACCTTAGGCTATCACAATCATGGCTAAGATAGTAAACATCAACATCACCCATGATTCCATGGGACAAACCGACAAACATACCTTAGTCTATCGTAATCATGGTTAAGATAGTACCTACCAACACCATCCATGATTCCATGGGACAAACCGTCAAACATACCTTAGTCTATCGTAATCATGGTTAAGATAGTACCCACCAACATCACCCATGATTCCATGAGACAAACCGTCAAACATACCTTAGGCTATCACAATCATGGCTATGATAGTACCTACCAACATCACCCATGATTCCATGAGACAAACCGTCAACAATACCTTAGTCTATCACAATCATGGCTAAGATAGTACCTACCAACACCATCCATGATTCCATGAGACAAACCGACAAACATACCTTAGTCTATCACAATAATGGCTAAGATAGTACCTACCAACACCATCCATGATTCCATGAGACAAACCGACAAACATACCTTAGTCTATCACAATCATGGCTAAGATAGTACCTACTGACACTACCCATGATTCCATGAGACAAACCGACAAACATACCTTAGTCTATCACAATCATGGCTAAGATAGTACCTACCAACACCATCCATGATTCCATGAGACAAACCGACAAACATACCTTAGTCTATCACAATCACGGCTAAGATAGTACCTACCAACACCATCCATGATTCCATGACACAAACCGACGAACATACCTTAGTCTATCACGATCATGGCTAAGATAGCACCTACCAACACCATCCATGATTCCATGAGACAAACCGACAAACATACCTTAGTCTATCACAATCATGGCTAAGATAGTACCTACCAACACCATCCATAGTTCCATCGGACAAACCGTCAAACATACCTTAGTCTATCGTAATCATGGTTAAGATAGTACCTACCAACACCATCCATAATTCCATCGGACAAACCGTCAAACACACCTTAGTCTATCATAATCATGGTTAAGATAGTACCTACCAGCACCATCCATGATTCCATGAGACAAACCGACAAACATACCTTAGTCTATCACAATCATGGCTAAGATAGTACCTACCAACACCATCCATGATTCCATGAGACAAACCGACAAACATACCTTAGTCTATCACAATCATGGCTAAGATAGTACCTACCGACACCACCCATAATTCCATGAGACAAACCGACAAACATACCTTAGTCTATCACAATCATGGCTAAGATAGTACCTACCAACACCATCCATGATTCCATGAGACAAACCGACAAACATACCTTAGTCTATCACAATCATGGCTAAGATAGTACCTACCAACACCATCCATAATTCCATCGGACAAACCGTCAAACATACCTTAGTCTATCGTAATCATGGTTAAGATAGTACCTACCAACATCACCCATGATTCCATGGGACAAACCGACAAACATACCTTAGTCTATCACAATCATGGTTAAGATAGTACCTACCGACACCACCCATAATTCCATCGGACAAACCGACAAACATACCTTAGGCTATCGTAATCATGGCTGATAGTACCTACCAACACCATGCATGATTCCATGGGACAAACCGACAAACATACCTTAGGCTATCGTAGTCATGGCTGATAGTACCTACCAACACCATCCATGATTCCATGGGACAAACGACAAACATACCTTAGTCTATCACAATCATGGCTAAGATAGTACCTACCAACACCATCCATGATTTCATGGGACAAACCGACAAACATACCTTAGGCTATCGTAATCATGGCTGATAGTACCTACCAACACCATCCATGATTCCATGGGACAAACCGACAAACATACCTTAGGCTATCACAATCATGGCTAAGATGGTACCTACCAACACCATCCATGATTCCATGGGACAAACCGACAAACACGCTTTAGGCTATCGCAATCATGGCTAAGATAGTACCTACCAACACCATCCATGATTCCATGGGACAAACCGACAAACATACCTTAGGCTATCACAATCATGGCTAAGATGGTACCTACCAACACCTCTCATGATTCCATGGGACAGACCGTGAAACATACCTTAGGCTATCACAATCATGGTTAAGATAGTACCTACCAACACCATCCATGATTCCATGGGACAAACCGTCAAACATACCATAGGCATTCGCAATCTTAGCTAAGATAGTACCTACCAACACCATCCATGATTCCATGTAGGCTATCACAATCATGGTTAAGATAGTACCTACCAACACCATCCATGATTCCATGGGACAAACCGTCAAACATACCTTAGGCATTCGCAATCTTAGTTAAGATAGTACCTACCAACACCATCCATGATTCCATGAGACAAACCGTGAAACATACCTTAGGCTATCACAATCATGGTTAAGATAGTACCTACCAACACCATCCATAATTCCATGGCGCAAACCGTGAAACATGCCTTAGGCTATCACAATCATGGCTAAGATAGTACCTACCAACACCATCCATGATTCCATGGGACAAACCGTGAAATATACCTTAGGCTATCACAATCATGGTTAAGATAGTACCTACCAACACCATCCATAATTCCATGGGACAAACCGTGAAACATGCCACAGGCTATCACAATCATGGCTAAGATAGTACCTACCAACACCATCCATAAATCCACGGGACAAACCGTCAAACATACCTTAGGCTATCGCAATCATGGTTAAGATAGCACCTACCGACAACATCCATGATTCGACGAGACAAACCGTGAAACATACCTTGGGCTATCGTAATCATGGCTAAGATATTACCTACCAACACCATCCATGATTCCAAGGGACAAACCGTCAAACATACATATCGTAATCATGGCTAATATATTACCTACCAACACCATCCATAATTCCATGGGACAAACCGTCAAACATACCTTAGGCATTCGCAATCTTAGCTAAGATAGTACCTACCAACACCACTCATAATTCCATCGGACAAACCGACTAACACACTTTACGCTATCGCAATCTTAGCTAAGATAGTACCTACCAACACCACCTATAATTCCATCGGACAAACCGACAAACACACTTTAGGCTATCGCAATCTTAGCTAAGATAGTACCTACCAACACCACTCATAATTCCATCGGACAAACCGACAAACATACCTTAGGCTATCGCAATCTTAGCTAAGATAGTACCTACCAACACCATCCATGATTCCTTGGGACAAACCGTCAAACATACATATCGTAATCATGGCTAATATATTACCTACCGACACCATCCATTATTCCATGGGACAAACCGTGAAACATACATATCGTTATCATGGCTAGGATATTATCTACCAACACCACGCATGATTCGACGAGACAAACCGTCAAACATACTTTAGTCTACCGTAATCATGGCTAAGATAGTACCTACCAACACCATCCATGATTCCATGGGACAATCCATGAACTAGAGCCTATAGCCTTTTTTATATATCGATGTCTGGGAATCATAGAAATGATTGGTATTGATTGATCCATGATTCCATGGGACAAACCATGAAAAATACCTTAGGCTATCGTAATCATGGTTAAGATAGTACCTACCAACACCATCCATGATTCCATGGGACAAACCCTGAAACATACTTTAGTCTACCGTAATCATGGCTAAGATAGTACCCACCAGCACCATCCATCATTTCACTGGACAAAAAGAGAAACATACTTTAATCTACCGTTTTCATGGCTAAGATAGTACCCACCAGCACCATCCATCATTCCACACTGGACAAACCGTGAAACATACTTTAATCTACCGTAATCATGACTAAGATAGCACCCACCGTCATGGCAAACCCACCAACACCATCCATCATTCCACACTGGACAAACCGAGAAACATACTTTAATCTACCGTAATCATGGCTAAGATAGTACCCACCAGCACCATCCATCATTCCACACTGGACAAACCGAGAAACATACTTTAATCTACCGTAATCATGACTAAGATAGTGCCCACCAGCACCATCCATCATTCCACACTGACAAACCGAGAAACATACTTTAATCTACCGTAATCATGGCTAAGATAGTACCCACCAGCACCATCCATCATTCCACACTGGACAAACCGAGAAACATACTTTAATCTACCGTAATCATGGCTAAGATAGTACCCACCAACACCATCCATCATTCCACACTGGACAAACCGAGAAACATACTTTAATCTACCGTAATCATGGCTAAGATAGTACCTACCAACACCATCCATGATTCCATGGGACAAACCGTCAAACATACCTTAGGCATTCGCAATCTTAGTTAAGATAGTACCTACCAACACCATCCATGATTCCATGAGACAAACCGTGAAACATACCTTAGGCTATCACAATCATGGTTAAGATAGTACCTACCAACACCATCCATAATTCCATGGCGCAAACCGTGAAACATACCTTAGGCTATCACAATCATGGCTAAGATAGTACCTACCAACACCATCCATAATTCCATGGGACAAACCGTCAAACATACCTTAGGCTATCGTAATCATGGTTAAGATAATACCTACCAACACCATCCATAATTCCATGGGACAAACCGTCAAACATACCTTAGGCTATCGTAATCATGGTTAAGATAGTACCTACCAACACCATCCATGATTCCATGAGACAAACCGTGAAACATACCTTAGGCTATCACAATCATGGCTAAGATAGTACCTACCAACACCATCCATGATTCCTTGGGACAAACCGTCAAACATACCTTATATCGTAATAGCATGGACTAATATATTACCTACCATATCGACACCATCCATTATTCCATGGGACAAACCGTGAAACATACATATCGTTATCATGGCTAGGATATTATCTACCAACACCACGCATGATTCGACGAGACAAACCGTCAAACATACTTTAGTCTACCGTAATCATGGCTAAGATAGTACCTACCAACACCATCCATGATTCCATGGGACAATCCATGAACTAGAGCCTATAGCCTTTTTTATATATCGATGTCTGGGAATCATAGAAATGATTGGTATTGATTGATCCATGATTCCATGGGACAAACCATGAAAAATACCTTAGGCTATCGTAATCATGGTTAAGATAGTACCTACCAACACCATCCATGATTCCATGGGACAAACCCTGAAACATACTTTAGTCTACCGTAATCATGGCTAAGATAGTACCCACCAGCACCATCCATCATTCCACACTGGACAAACCGAGAAACATACTTTAATCTACCGTAATCATGGCTAAGATAGTACCTACCAGCACCATCCATCATTCCACACTGGACAAACCGCCAAACATACTTTAGTCTACCGTAATCATGGCTAAGATAGTACCTACCAACACCATCCATGATGCCATGGGACAATCCATGAACTAGAGCCTATAGCCTTTTTTATATATCGATGTCTGGGAATCATAGAAATGATTGGTATTGATTGATCCATGATTCCATGGGACAAACCATGAAAAATACCTTAGGCTATCGTAATCATGGTTAAGATAGTACCTACCAACACCAACCATGATTCCATGGGACAAACCCTGAAACATACTTTAGTCTACCGTAATCATGGCTAAGATAGTACCCACCAGCACCATCCATCATTTCACTGGACAAACCGAGAAATATACTTTAATCTACCGTAATCATGGCTAAGATAGTACCCACCAGCACCATCCATAATTCCACACTGGACAAACCGAGAAACATACTTCAATCTACCGTAATCATGGCTAAGATAGTACCCACCAGCACCATCCATCATTTCACTGGACTAACCGAGAAACATACTTTAATCTACCGTAATCATGGCTAAGATAGTACCCACCAACACCATCCATCATTCCACACTGGACAAACCGAGAAACATACTTTAATCTACCGTAATCATGGCTAAGATAGTACCCACCAGCACCATCCATCATTCCACACTGGACAAACCGAGAAACATACTTTAATCTACCGTAATCATGACTAAGATAGTGCCCACCAGCACCATCCATCATTCCACACTGGACAAACCGAGAAACATACTTTAATCTACCGTAATCATGGCTAAGATAGTACCCACCAGCACCATCCATCATTCCACACTGGACAAACCGAGAAACATACTTTAATCTACCGTAATCATGGCTAAGATAGTACCCACAAACACCATCCATCATTCCACACTGGACAAACCGAGAAACATACTTTAATCTACCGTAATCATGGCTAAGATAGTACCTACCAACACCATCCATGATTCCATGGGACAAACCGTCAAACATACATATCGTAATCATGGCTAAGATATTACCTACCAACACCATCCATAATTCCATGGGACAAACCGACAAACATACCTTAGGCTATCGTAATCATGGTTAAGATAGTACCTACCAACACCATCCATGATTCCATGGGACAAACCGTCAAACATACATATCGTAATCATGGCTAAGATATTACCTCCCAACACCATCCATAATTCCATGGGACAAACCGACAAACATACCTTAGGCTATCGCAATCATGGCTAAGATAGTACCTACCAACACCACCCATAATTCCATGGGACAAACCGTCAAACATACCTTAGGCTATCGTAATCATGGTTAAGATAGTACCTACCAACACCATCCATGATTCCATGAGACAAACCGTGAAACATACCTTAGGCTATCACAATCATGGCTAAGATAGTACCTACCAACACCATACATGATTCCTTGGGACAAACCGTCAAACATACATATCGTAATCATGGCTAATATATTACCTACCGACACCATCCATTATTCCATGGGACAAACCGTGAAACATACATATCGTTATCATGGCTAGGATATTATCTACCAACACCACGCATGATTCGACGAGACAAACCGTCAAACATACTTTAGTCTACCGTAATCATGGCTAAGATAGTACCTACCAACATCATCCATGATTCCATGGGACAATCCATGAACTAGAGCCTATAGCCTTTTTTATATATCGATGTCTGGGAATCATAGAAATGATTGGTATTGATTGATCCATGATTCCATGGGACAAACCATGAAAAATACCTTAGGCTATCGTAATCATGGTTAAGATAGTACCTACCAACACCATCCATGATTCCATGGGACAAACCCTGAAACATACTTTAGTCTACCGTAATCATGGCTAAGATAGTACCCACCAGCACCATCCATCATTTCACTGGACAAACCGAGAAACATACTTTAATCTACCGTAATCATGGCTAAGATAGTACCCACCAGCACCATCCATCATTCCACACTGGACAAACCGAGAAACATACTTTAATCTACCGTAATCATGGCTAAGATAGTACCCACCAGCACCATCCATCATTCCACACTGGACAAACCGAGAAATATACTTTAATCTACCGTAATCATGACTAAGATAGTGCCCACCAGCACCATCCATCATTCCACACTGGACAAACCGAGAAACATACTTTAATCTACCGTAATCATGGCTAAGATAGTACCCACCAGAACCATCCATCATTCCACACTGGACAAACCGAGAAACATACTTTTATCTACCGTAATCATGGCTAAGATAGTACCCACAAACACCATCCATCATTCCACACTGGACAAACCGAGAAACATACTTTAATCTACCGTAATCATGGCTAAGATAGTACCTACCAACACCATCCATGATTCCATGGGACAAACCGTCAAACATACATATCGTAATCATGGCTAAGATATTACCTACCAACACCATCCATAATTCCATGGGACAAACCGACAACATACCTTAGGCTATCGTAATCATGGTTAAGATAGTACCTACCAACACCATCCATATTCCATGGGACAAACCGTCAAACATACATATCGTAATCATGGCTAAGATATTACCTACCAACACCATCCATAATTCCATGGGACAAACCGACAAACATACCTTAGGCTATCGCAATCATGGCTAAGATAGTACCTACCAACACCACCCATAATTCCATGGGACAAACCGTCAAACATACCTTAGGCTATCGTAATCATGGTTAAGATAGTACCTACCAACACCATCCATGATTCCATGGGACAAACCGACAAACATACCTTAGGCTATCGCAATCATGGCTAAGATAGTACCTACCAACACCACCCATACTTCCATGGGACAAACCGTCAAACATACCTTAGGCTATCGTAATCATGGTTAAGATAGTACCTACCAACACCATCCATGATTCCATGGGACAAACCGACAAACATACCTTAGGCTATCGCAATCATGGCTAAGATAGTACCTACCAACACCACCCATAATTCCATGGGACAAACCGTCAAACATACCTTAGGCTATCGTAATCATGGTTAAGATAGTACCTACCAACACCATCCAGGATTCCATGGGACAAACGGTCAAACATACCTTAGTCTATCGGATTTCAAGGTTAAGATAGTACCTTCCAACACAATCCATAATTCCATGGGACAGACCGTGAAACATACCTTAGGCATTCGCAATCTTATTCACCATCCATAATTCCATGGGACAAACCGACAAACATACCTTAGGCTATCGTAATCATGGTTAAGATAGTACCTACCAACACCATCCATGATTCCATGGGACAAACCGTCAAACATACATATCGTAATCATGGCTAAGATGTTACCTACCAACACCATCCATAATTCCATGGGACAAACCGACAAACATACCTTAGGCTATCGCAATCTTAGCTAAGATAGTACCTACCAACATCACTCATAATTCCATCGGACAAACCGACAAACACACTTTAGGCTATCGCAATCATGGTTAAGATAGTACCTACCGACATCATCCATCATTCCATGGGACAAACCGTCAAACATACCTTAGTCTATCATAATCATGGTTAAGATAGTACCTGCCAACACCATCCATGATTCCATGGGACAACCCGTCAAACGTACCTTAGGCTATCGTAATCATGGTTAAGATAGTACCTACCAACACCATCCATAATTCCATGGGACAGACCGTGAAACATACCTTAGGCATTCGCAATCTTAGCTAAGATAGTACCTACCAACACCACCCATAATTCCATCGGACAAACCGTCAAACATAATTCAGGCTATCGTAATCATGGCTAAGATAGTACCTGCCAACACCATCCATGATTCCATGAGACAAACCGTCAAACATACCTTAGTCTATCGTAATCATGGTTAAGATAGTACCTACCAACACCACCCATGATTCCATGAGACAAACCGTCAAACATACCTTAGGCTAGCTATCGCAATCATGGTGAAGATAGTACCCACCAACACCATCCATGATTCCATGGGACAAACAGTCAAACATACCTTAGTCTATCACAATCATGGCTAAGATAGTACCTACCAACACCATCCATGATTCCATGAGACAAACCGTCAAACATACCTTAGTCTATCGTAATCATGGCTAAGATAGTACCTACCGACACCACCCATGATTCCATGAGACAAACCGTCAAACATACCTTAGTCTATCACAATCATGGCTAAGATAGTACCTACCAACACCATCCATGATTCCATGAGACAAACCGTGAAACATACCTTAGGCTATCACAATCATGGTTAAGATATTACCTACCAACACCCTCCATAATTCCATGGCGCAAACCGTGAAACATGCCTTAGGCTATCACAATCATGGCTAAGATAGTACCTACCAACACCATCCATGATTCCATGGGACAAACCGTGAAACATACCTTAGTCTATCACAATCATGGCTAAGATAGTACCTACCAACACCATCCATGATTCCATGGGACAAACCGTGAAACATACCTTAGGCTATCACAATCATGGTTAAGATAGTAATCATGGTTAAGATAGTACCTACCAACACCACCCATGATTCCATGAGACAAACCGTCAAACATACCTTAGGCTAGCTATCGCAATCATGGTTAAGATAATACCCACCAACACCATCCATGATTCCATGGGACAACCCGTGAAACATACCTTAGGCTATCACAATCATGGTTAAGATAGTAATCATGGCTAAGATAGTACCTACCAACACCATCCATGATTCCATGAGACAAACCGTGAAACATACCTTAGGCTATCGTAATCATGGTTAAGATAGTACCTACCAACATCATCCATGATTCCATGGGACAAACCGTCAAACATACATATCGTAATCATGGCTAAGATATTACCTACCAACACCATCCATAATTCCATGGGACAAACCGACAAACATACCTTAGGCTATCGCAATCTTAGCTAAGATAGTCCCTACCAACATCACTCATAATTCCATCGGACAAACCAACAAACACACTTTAGGCTATCGCAATCATGGTTAAGATAGTACCTACCGACACCATCCATGATTCCATGGGACAAACCGTCAAACATACCTTAGTCTATCATAATCATGGTTAAGATAGTACCTGCCAACACCATCCATGATTCCATGGGACAACCCGTCAAACGTACCTTAGGCTATCGTAATCATGGTTAAGATAGTACCTACCAACACCATCCATGATTCCATGGGACAAACCGTCAAACCTACCTTAGGCTATCGTAATCATGGTTAAGATAGTACCTACCAACACCATCCATGATTCCATGGGACAAACCGCCAAACATACATATCGTAATCATGGCTAAGATATTACCTACCAACACCATCCATAATTCCATGGGATAAACCGACAAACATACCTTAGGCTATCGCAATCTTAGCTAAGATAGTACCTACCAACATCACTCATAATTCCATCGGACAAACCGACAAACACACTTTAGGCTATCGCAATCATGGGTAAGATAGTACCTACCGACACCATCCATGATTCCATGGGACAAACCGTCAAACATACCTTAGTCTATCATAATCATGGTTAAGTTAGTACCTGCCAACACCATCCATGATTCCATGGGACAACCCGTCAAACGTACCTTAGGCTATCGTAATCATGGTTAAGATAGTACCTACCAACACCATCCATAATTCCATGGGACAGACCGTGAAACATACCTTAGGCATTCGCAATCTTAGCTAAGATAGTACCTACCAACACCACCCATAATTCCATCGGACAAACCGTCAAACATAATTCAGGCTATCGTAATCATGGCTAAGATAGTACCTGCCAACACCATCCATGATTCCATGAGACAAACCGTCAAACATACCTTAGTCTATCGTAATCATGGTTAAGATAGTACCTACCAACACCACCCATGATTCCATGAGACAAACCGTCAAACATACCTTAGGCTAGCTATCGCAATCATGGTGAAGATAGTACCCACCAACACCATCCATGATTCCATGGGACAAACAGTCAAACATACCTTAGTCTATCACAATCATGGCTAAGATAGTACCTACCAACACCATCCATGATTCCATGAGACAAACCGTCAAACATACCTTAGTCTATCGTAATCATGGCTAAGATAGTACCTACCGACACCACCCATGATTCCATGAGACAAACCGTCAAACATACCTTAGTCTATCACAATCATGGCTAAGATAGTACCTACCAACACCTTCCATGATTCCATGAGACAAACCGTGAAACATACCTTAGGCTATCACAATCATGGTTAAGATAGTACCTACCAACACCCTCCATAATTCCATGGCGCAAACCGTGAAACATGCCTTAGGCTATCACAATCATGGCTAAGATAGTACCTACCAACACCATCCATGATTCCATGGGACAATCCGTGAAACATACCTTAGGCTATCACAATCATGGTTAAGATAGTACCTACCAACACCCTCCATAATTCCATGGCGCAAACCGTGAAACATGCCTTAGGCTATCACAATCATGGCTAAGATAGTACCTACCAACACCATCCATGATTCCATGGGACAATCCGTGAAACATACCTTAGGCTATCACAATCATGGTTAAGATAGTAATCATGGTTAAGATAGTACCTACCAACACCACCCATGATTCCATGAGACAAACCGTCAAACATACCTTAGGCTAGCTATCGCAATCATGGTTAAGATAGTACCCACCAACACCATCCATGATTCCATGGGACAAACCGTCAAACATACCTTAGTCTATCACAATCATGGCTAAGATAGTACCTACCAACACCATCCATGATTCCATGGGACAAACCGTCAAACATACCTTAGTCTATCACAATCATGGCTAAGATAGTACCTACCAACACCATCAATGATTCCATGAGACAAACCGTCAAACATACCTTAGGCTATCGTAATCATGGTTAAGATAGTACCTACCAACACCATCCATGATTCCATGGGACAAACCGTCAAACATACATATCGTAATCATGGCTAAGATATTACCTACCAACACCATCCATAATTCCATGGGACAAACCGACAAACATACCTTAGGCTATCGCAATCTTAGCTAAGATAGTCCCTACCAACATCACTCATAATTCCATCGGACAAACCAACAAACACACTTTAGGCTATCGCAATCATGGTTAAGATAGTACCTACCGACACCATCCATGATTCCATGGGACAAACCGTCAAACATACCTTAGTCTATCATAATCATGGTTAAGATAGTACCTGCCAACACCATCCATGATTCCATGGGACAACCCGTCAAACGTACCTTAGGCTATCGTAATCATGGTTAAGATAGTACCTACCAACACCATCCATGATTCCATGGGACAAACCGTCAAACCTACCTTAGGCTATCGTAATCATGGTTAAGATAGTACCTACCAACACCATCCATGATTCCATGGGACAAACCGCCAAACATACATATCGTAATCATGGCTAAGATATTACCTACCAACACCATCCATAATTCCATGGGATAAACCGACAAACATACCTTAGGCTATCGCAATCTTAGCTAAGATAGTACCTACCAACATCACTCATAATTCCATCGGACAAACCGACAAACACACTTTAGGCTATCGCAATCATGGGTAAGATAGTACCTACCGACACCATCCATGATTCCATGGGACAAACCGTCAAACATACCTTAGTCTATCATAATCATGGTTAAGATAGTACCTGCCAACACCATCCATGATTCCATGGGACAACCCGTCAAACGTACCTTAGGCTATCGTAATCATGGTTAAGATAGTACCTACCAACACCATCCATAATTCCATGGGACAGACCGTGAAACATACCTTAGGCATTCGCAATCTTAGCTAAGATAGTACCTACCAACACCACCCATAATTCCATCGGACAAACCGTCAAACATAATTCAGGCTATCGTAATCATGGCTAAGATAGTACCTGCCAACACCATCCATGATTCCATGAGACAAACCGTCAAACATACCTTAGTCTATCGTAATCATGGTTAAGATAGTACCTACCAACACCACCCATGATTCCATGAGACAAACCGTCAAACATACCTTAGGCTAGCTATCGCAATCATGGTGAAGATAGTACCCACCAACACCATCCATGATTCCATGGGACAAACAGTCAAACATACCTTAGTCTATCACAATCATGGCTAAGATAGTACCTACCAACACCATCCATGATTCCATGAGACAAACCGTCAAACATACCTTAGTCTATCGTAATCATGGCTAAGATAGTACCTACCGACACCACCCATGATTCCATGAGACAAACCGTCAAACATACCTTAGTCTATCACAATCATGGCTAAGATAGTACCTACCAACACCTTCCATGATTCCATGAGACAAACCGTGAAACATACCTTAGGCTATCACAATCATGGTTAAGATAGTACCTACCAACACCCTCCATAATTCCATGGCGCAAACCGTGAAACATGCCTTAGGCTATCACAATCATGGCTAAGATAGTACCTACCAACACCATCCATGATTCCATGGGACAATCCGTGAAACATACCTTAGGCTATCACAATCATGGTTAAGATAGTAATCATGGTTAAGATAGTACCTACCAACACCACCCATGATTCCATGAGACAAACCGTCAAACATACCTTAGGCTAGCTATCGCAATCATGGTTAAGATAGTACCCACCAACACCATCCATGATTCCATGGGACAAACCGTCAAACATACCTTAGTCTATCACAATCATGGCTAAGATAGTACCTACCAACACCATCCATGATTCCATGGGACAAACCGTCAAACATACCTTAGTCTATCGTAATCATGGCTAAGATAGTACCTACCGACACCACCCATGATTCCATGGGACAAACCGTCAAACATACCTTAGCCATTCGCAATCTTAGTTAAGATAGTACCTACCAACACCATCCATGATTCCATGAGACAAACCGTGAAACATACCTTAGGCTATCACAATCATGGTTAAGATAGTACCTACCAACATCATCCATAATTCCATGGGGCAAACCGTGAAACATGCCTTAGGCTATCACAATCATGGCTAAGATAGTACCTACCAACACCATCCATGATTCCATGGGACAAACCGAGAAACATACCTTAGGCTATCACAATCATGGTTAAGATAGTACCTACCAACACCATCCATAATTCCATGGGACAAACCGTGAAACATGCCTTAGGCTATCACAATCATGGCTAAGATAGTACCTACCAACACCATCCATAAATCCATGGGACAAACCGTCAAACATACCTTAGGCTATCGCAATCATGGTTAAGATAGCACCTACCGACAACATCCATGATTGACGAGACAAACCGTGAAACATACCTTGGGCTATCGTAATCATGGCTAAGATATTACCTACCAACACCATCCATGATTCCTAGGGACAAACCGTCAAACATACATATCGTAATCATGGCTAATATATTACCTACCAACACCATCCATAATTCCATGGGACAAACCGTCAAACATACCTTAGGCATTCGCAATCTTAGCCAAGATAGTACCTACCAACACCACTCATAATTCCATCGGAAAAACCGACTAACACACTTTAGGCTATCGCAATCTTAGCTAAGATAGTACCTACCAACACCACCCATAATTCCATCGGACACACCGACAAACACACTTTAGGCTATCGCAATCTCTAAGATAGTACCTACCAACACCACTCATAATTCCATCGGACAAACCGACAAACATACCTTAGGCTATCGCAATCTTAGCTAAGATAGTACCTACCAATACCATCCATGATTCCAAGGGACAAACCGTCAAACATACATATCGTAATCATGGCTAATATATTACCTACCGACACCATCCATTATTCCATGGGACAAACCGTGAAACATACATATCGTTATCATGGCTAGGATATTATCTACCAACACCACGCATGATTCGACGAGACAAACCGCCAAACATACTTTAGTCTACCGTAATCATGGCTAAGATAGTACCTACCAACATCATCCATGATTCCATGGGACAATCCATGAACTAGAGCCTATAGCCTTTTTTATATATCGATGTCTGGGAATCATAGAAATGATTGGTATTGATTGATCCATGATTCCATGGGACAAACCATGAAAAATACCTTAGGCTATCGTAATCGTGGTTAAGATAGTACCTACCAACACCATCCATGATTCCATGGGACAAACCCTGAAACATACTTTAGTCTACCGTAATCATGGCTAAGATAGTACCCACCAGCACCATCCATCATTTCACTGGACAAACCGAGAAACATACTTTAATCTACCGTAATCATGGCTAAGATAGTACCCACCAGCACCATCCATCATTCCACACTGGACAAACCGAGAAACATACTTTAATCTACCGTAATCATGGCTAAGATAGTACCCACCAGCACCATCCATCATTTCACTGGACAAACCGAGAAACATACTTTAATCTACCGTAATCATGGCTAAGATAGTACCCACCAACACCATCCATCATTCCACACTGGACAAACCGAGAAACATACTTTAATCTACCGTAATCATGGCTAAGATAGTACCCACCAGCACCATCCATCATTCCACACTGGACAAACCGAGAAACATACTTTAATCTACCGTAATCATGACTAAGATAGTGCCCACCAGAACCATCCATCATTCCACACTGGACAAACCGCGAAACATACTTTAATCTACCGTAATCATGGCTAAGATAGTACCCACCAGCACCATCCATCATTCCACACTGGACAAACCGAGAAACATACTTTAATCTACCGTAATCATGGCTAAGATAGTACCCACAAACACCATCCATGATTCCACACTGGACAAACCGAGAAACATACTTTAATCTACCGTAATCATGGCTAAGATAGTACCTACCAACACCATCCATGATTCCATGGGACAAACCGTCAAACATACATATCGTAATCATGGCTAAGATATTACCTACCAACACCATCCATAATTCCATGGGACAAACCGACAAACATACCTTAGGCTATCGTAATCATGGTTAAGATAGTACCTACCAACACCATCCATGATTCCATGGGACAAACCGTCAAACATACATATCGTAATCATGGCTAAGATATTACCTACCAACACCATCCATAATTCCATGGGACAAACCGACAAACATACCTTAGGCTATCGCAATCATGGCTAAGATAGTACCTACCAACACCACCCATAATTCCATGGGACAAACCGTCAAACATACCTTAGGCTATCGTAATCATGGTTAAGATAGTACCTACCAACACCATCCATGATTCCATGAGACAAACCGTGAAACATACCTTAGGCTATCACAATCATGGCTAAGATAGTACCTACCAACACCATACATGATTCCTTGGGACAAACCGTCAAACATACATATCGTAATCATGGCTAATATATTACCTACCGACACCATCCATTATTCCATGGGACAAACCGTGAAACATACATATCGTTATCATGGCTAGGATATTATCTACCAACACCACGCATGATTCGACGAGACAAACCGTCAAACATACTTTAGTCTACCGTAATCATGGCTAAGATAGTACCTACCAACACCATCCATGATTCCATGGGACAATCCATGAACTAGAGCCTATAGCCTTTTTTATATATCGATGTCTGGGAATCATAGAAATGATTGGTATTGATTGATCCATGATTCCATGGGACAAACCATGAAAAATACCTTAGGCTATCGTAATCATGGTTAAGATAGTACCTACCAACACCATCCATGATTCCATGGGACAAACCCTGAAACATACTTTAGTCTACCGTAATCATGGCTAAGATAGTACCCACCAGCACCATCCATCATTTCACTGGACAAACCGAGAAACATACTTTAATCTACCGTAATCATGGCTAAGATAGTACCCACCAGCACCATCCATCATTCCACACTGGACAAACCGAGAAACATACTTTAATCTACCGTAATCATGGCTAAGATAGTACCCACCAGCACCATCCATCATTTCACTGGACAAACCGAGAAACATACTTTAATCTACCGTAATCATGGCTAAGATAGTACCCACCAACACCATCCATCATTCCACACTGGACAAACCGAGAAACATACTTTAATCTACCGTAATCATGGCTAAGATAGTACCCACCAGCACCATCCATCATTCCACACTGGACAAACCGAGAAACATACTTTAATCTACCGTAATCATGGCTAAGATAGTACCCACCAGCACCATCCATCATTCCACACTGGAGAAACCGAGAAACTTACTTTAATCTACCGTAATCATGGCTAAGATAGTACCCACCAACACCATCCATCATTCCACACTGGACAAACGGAGAAACATACTTTAATCTACCGTAATCATGGCTAAGATAGTACCTACCAACACCATCCATGATTCCATGGGACAAACCGTCAAACATACCTTAGGCATTCGCAATCTTAGTTAAGATAGTACCTACCAACACCATCCATGATTCCATGAGACAAACCGTGAAACATACCTTAGGCTATCACAATCATGGTTAAGATAGTACCTACCAACACCATCCATAATTCCATGGCGCAAACCGTGAAACATGCCTTAGGCTATCACAATCATGGCTAAGATAGTACCTACCAACACCATCCATGATTCCATGGGACAAACCGTGAAACATACCTTAGGCTATCACAATCATGGTTAAGATAGTGCCTACCAACACCATCCATAATTCCATGGGACAAACCGTGAAACATGCCTTAGGATATCACAATCATGGCTAAGATAGTACCTACCAACACCATCCATAAATCCATGGGACAAACCGTCAAACATACCTTAGGCTATCGCAATCATGGTTAAGATAGCACCTACCGACAACATCCATGATTCGACAAGACAAACCGTGAAACATACCTTGGGCTATCGTAATCATGGCTAAGATATTACCTACCAACACCATCCATGATTCCATGGGACAAACCGTCAAACATACATATCGTAATCATGGCTAATATATTACCCACCAACACCATCCATAATTCCATGGGACAAACCGTCAAATATACCTTAGGCATTCGCAATCTTAGCTAAGATAGTACCTACCAACACCACTCATAATTCCATCGGACAAACCGACTAACACACTTTACGCTATCGCAATCTTAGCTAAGATAGTACCTACCAACACCACCCATAATTCCATCGGACAAACCGACAAACACACTTTAGGCTATCGCAATCTTAGCTAAGATAGTACCTACCAACACCACTCATAATTCCATCGGACAAACCGACAAACATACCTTAGGCTATCGCAATCTTAGCTAAGATAGTACCTACCAACACCATCCATGATTCCTTGGGACAAACCGTGAAACATACATATCGTAATCATGGCTAATATATTACCTACCGACACCATCCATTATTCCATGGGACAAACCGTGAAACATACATATCGTTATCATGGCTAGGATATTATCTACCAACACCACGCATGATTCGACGAGACAAACCGTCAAACATACTTTAGTATACCGTAATCATGGCTAAGATAGTACCTACCAACACCATCCATGATTCCATGGGACAATCCATGAACTAGAGCCTATAGCCTTTTTTATATATCGATGTCTGGGAATCATAGAAATGATTGGTATTGATTGATCCATGATTCCATGGGACAAACCATGAAAAATACCTTAGGCTATCGTAATCATGGTTAAGATAGTACCTACCAACACCATCCATGATTCCATGGGACAAACCCTGAAACATACTTTAGTCTACCGTAATCATGGCTAAGATAGTACCCACCAGCACCATCCATCATTTCACTGGACAAACCGAGAAATATACTTTAATCTACCGTAATCATGGCTAAGATAGTACAAACACCAGCACCATCCATCATTCCACACTGGACAAACCGAGAAACATACTTTAATCTACCGTAATCATGGCTAAGATAGTACCCATCAGCACCATCCATCATTTCACTGGACAAACCGAGAAACATACTTTAATCTACCGTAATCATGGCTAAGATAGTACCCACCAGCACCATCCATCATTCCACACTGGACAAACCGAGAAACATACTTTAATCTACCGTAATCATAGCTAAGATAGTACCCACCAGCACCATCCATCATTCCACACTGGACAAACCGAGAAACATACTTTAATCTACCGTAATCATGGCTAAGATAGTTCCCACCAACACCATCCATCATTCCACACTGGACAAGCCGAGAAACATACTTTAATCTACCGTAATCATGGCTAAGATAGTAACTACCAACACCATCCATGATTCCATGGGACAAACCATCAAACATACATATCGTAATCATGGCTAAGATATTATCTACCAACACCATCCATAATTCCATGGGACAAACCGACAAACATACCTTAGGCTATCACAATCATGGTTAAGATAGTACCTACTAACACCATCCATAATTCCATGGGACAAACCGTGAAACATGCTTTAGGATATCACAATCATGGCTAAGATAGTACCTACCAACACCATCCATAAATCCATGGGACAAACCGTCAAACATACCTTAGGCTATCGCAATCATGGTTAAGATAGCACCTACCGACAACATCCATGATTCGACAAGACAAACCGTGAAACATACCTTGGGCTATCGTAATCATGGCTAAGATATTACCTACCAACACCATCCATGATTCCATGGGACAAACCGTCAAACATACATATCGTAATCATGGCTAATATATTACCCACCAACACCATCCATAATTCCATGGGACAAACCGTCAAATATACCTTAGGCATTCGCAATCTTAGCTAAGATAGTACCTACCAACACCACTCATAATTCCATCGGACAAACCGACTAACACACTTTACGCTATCGCAATCTTAGCTAAGATAGTACCTACCAACACCACCCATAATTCCATCGGACAAACCGACAAACACACTTTAGGCTATCGCAATCTTAGCTAAGATAGTACCTACCAACACCACTCATAATTCCATCGGACAAACCGACAAACATACCTTAGGCTATCGCAATCTTAGCTAAGATAGTACCTACCAACACCATCCATGATTCCTTGGGACAAACCGTGAAACATACATATCGTAATCATGGCTAATATATTACCTACCGACACCATCCATTATTCCATGGGACAAACCGTGAAACATACATATCGTTATCATGGCTAGGATATTATCTACCAACACCACGCATGATTCGACGAGACAAACCGTCAAACATACTTTAGTATACCGTAATCATGGCTAAGATAGTACCTACCAACACCATCCATGATTCCATGGGACAATCCATGAACTAGAGCCTATAGCCTTTTTTATATATCGATGTCTGGGAATCATAGAAATGATTGGTATTGATTGATCCATGATTCCATGGGACAAACCATGAAAAATACCTTAGGCTATCGTAATCATGGTTAAGATAGTACCTACCAACACCATCCATGATTCCATGGGACAAACCCTGAAACATACTTTAGTCTACCGTAATCATGGCTAAGATAGTACCCACCAGCACCATCCATCATTTCACTGGACAAACCGAGAAATATACTTTAATCTACCGTAATCATGGCTAAGATAGTACAAACACCAGCACCATCCATCATTCCACACTGGACAAACCGAGAAACATACTTTAATCTACCGTAATCATGGCTAAGATAGTACCCATCAGCACCATCCATCATTTCACTGGACAAACCGAGAAACATACTTTAATCTACCGTAATCATGGCTAAGATAGTACCCACCAGCACCATCCATCATTCCACACTGGACAAACCGAGAAACATACTTTAATCTACCGTAATCATAGCTAAGATAGTACCCACCAGCACCATCCATCATTCCACACTGGACAAACCGAGAAACATACTTTAATCTACCGTAATCATGGCTAAGATAGTTCCCACCAACACCATCCATCATTCCACACTGGACAAGCCGAGAAACATACTTTAATCTACCGTAATCATGGCTAAGATAGTAACTACCAACACCATCCATGATTCCATGGGACAAACCGTCAAACATACATATCGTAATCATGGCTAAGATATTATCTACCAACACCATCCATAATTCCATGGGACAAACCGACAAACATACCTTAGGCTATCACAATCATGGTTAAGATAGTACCTACTAACACCATCCATAATTCCATGGGACAAACCGTGAAACATGCTTTAGGATATCACAATCATGGCTAAGATAGTACCTACCAACACCATCCATAAATCCATGGGACAAACCGTCAAACATACCTTAGGCTATCGCAATCATGGTTAAGATAGCACCTACCGACAACATCCATGATTCGACAAGACAAACCGTGAAACATACCTTGGGCTATCGTAATCATGGCTAAGATATTACCTACCAACACCATCCATGATTCCATGGGACAAACCGTCAAACATACATATCGTAATCATGGCTAATATATTACCTACCAACACCATCCATAATTCCATGGGACAAACCGTCAAATATACCTTAGGCATTCGCAATCTTAGCTAAGATAGTACCTACCAACACCACCCATAATTCCATCGGACAAACCGACAAACACACTTTAGGTTATCGCAATCTTAGCTAAGATAGTACCTACCAACACCACTCATAATTCCATCGGACAAACCGACAAACATACCTTAGGCTATCGCAATCTTAGCTAAGATAGTACCTACCAACACCATCCATTATTCCATGGGACAAACCGTGAAACATACATATCGTTATCATGGCTAGGATATTATCTACCAACACCACGCATGATTCGACGAGACAAACCGTCAAACATACTTTAGTCTACCGTAATCATGGCTAAGATAGTTCCTACCAACACCATCCATGATTCCATAGGACAATCCATGAACTAGAGCCTATAGCCTTTTTTATATATCGATGTCTGGGAATCATAGAAATGATTGGTATTGATTGATCCATGATTCCATGGGACAAACCATGAAAAATACCTTAGGCTATCGTAATCATGGTTAAGATAGTACCTACCAACACCATCCATGATTCCATGGGACAAACCCTGAAACATACTTTAGTCTACCGTAACCATGGCTAAGATAGTACCCACCAGCACCATCCATCATTTCACTGGACAAACCGAGAAACATACTTTAATCTACCGTAATCATGGCTAAGATAGTACCTACCAACACCATCCATCATTTCACTGGACAAACCGAGAAACATACTTTAATCTACCGTAATCATGGCTAAGATAGTACCCACCAGCACCATCCATAATTCCACACTGGACAAACCGAGAAACATACTTTAATCTACCGTAATCATGGCTAAGATAGTACCCACCAGCACCATCCATCATTTCACTGGACAAACCGAGAAACATACTTTAATCTACCGTAATCATGGCTAAGATAGTACCCACCAGCACCATCCATAATTCCACACTGGACAAACCGAGAAACATACTTTAATCTACCGTAATCATGGCTAAGATAGTACCCACCAGCACCATCCATCATTCCACACTGGACAAACCGAGAAACATACTTTAATCTACCGTAATCATGGCTAAGATAGTACCCATCAGCAGCATCCATCATTTCACTGGACAAACCGAGAAACATACTTTAATCTACCGTAATCATGGCTAAGATAGTACCCACCAGCACCATCCATCATTCCACACTGGACAAACCGAGAAACATACTTTAATCTACCATAATCATAGCTAAGATAGTACCCACCAGCACCATCCATCATTCCACACTGGACAAACCGAGAAACATACTTTAATCTACCGTAATCATGGCTAAGATAGTACACACCAACACCATCCATCATTCCACACTGGACAAACCGAGAAACATACTTTAATCTACCGTAATCATGGCTAAGATAGTAACTACCAACACCATCCATGATTCCATGGGACAAACCGTCAAACATACATATCGTAATCATGGCTAAGATATTACCTACCAACACCATCCATAATTCCATGGGACAAACCGACAAACATACCTTAGGCTACCGTAATCATGGTTAAGATAGTACCTACCAACACCATCCATGATTCCATGAGACAAACCGTGAAACATACCTTAGGCTATCACAATCATGGCTAAGATAGTATCTACCAACACCATCCATGATTCCTTGGGACAAACCGTCAAACATACATATCGTAATCATGGCTAATATATTACCTACCGACACCATCCATTATTCCATGGGACAAACCGTGAAACATACATATCGTTATCATGGCTAGGATATTATCTACCAACACCACGCATGATTCGACGAGACAAACCGTCAAACATACTTTAGTCTACCGTAATCATGGCTAAGATAGTACCTACCAACACCATCCATGATTCCATGGGACAAACCGTCAAACATACCTTAGCCATTCGCAATCTTAGTTAAGATAGTACCTACCAACACCATCCATGATTCCATGCGACAAACCGTGAAACATACCTTAGGCTATCACAATCATGGTTAAGATAGTACCTACCAACACCATCCATAATTCCATGGCGCAAACCGTGAAACATGGCTTAGGCTATCACAATCATGGCTAAGATAGTACCTACCAACACCATCCATGATTCCATGGGACAAACCGTGAAACATACCTTAGGCTATCACAATCATGGTTAAGATAGTACCTACCAACACCATCCATAAATCCATGGGACAAACCGTCAAACATACCTTAGGCTATCGCAATCATGGTTAAGATAGCACCTACCGACAACATCCATGATTCGACGAGACAAACCGTGAAACATACCTTGGGCTATCGTAATCATGGCTAAGATATTACCTACCAACACCATCCATGATTCCAAGGGACAAACCGTCAAACATACATATCGTAATCATGGCTAATATATTACCTACCAACACCATCCATAATTCCATGGGACAAACCGTCGAACATACCTTAGGCATTCGCAATCTTAGCTAAGATAGTACCTACCAACACCACTCATAATTCCATCGGAAAAACCGACTAACATACTTTAGGCTATCGCAATCTTAGCTAAGATAGTACCTACCAACACCACCCATAATTCCATCGGACAAACCGACAAACACACTTTAGGCTATTGCAATCTTAGCTAAGGTAGTACCTACCAACACCACTCATAATTCCATCGGACAAACCGACAAACATACCTTAGGCTATCGCAATCTTAGCTAAGATAGTACCTACCAACACCATCCATGATTCCTTGGGACAAACCGTCAAACATACATATCGTAATCATGGCTAATATATTACCTACCGACACCATCCATTATTCCATGGGACAAACCGTGAAACATACATATCGTTATCATGGCTAGGATATTATCTACCAACACCACGCATGATTCGACGAGACAAACCGCCAAACATACTTTAGTCTACCGTAATCATGGCTAAGATAGTACCTACCAACACCATCCATGATGCCATGGGACAATCCATGAACTAGAGCCTATAGCCTTTTTTATATATCGATGTCTGGGAATCATAGAAATGATTGGTATTGATTGATCCATGATTCCATGGGACAAACCATGAAAAATACCTTAGGCTATCGTAATCATGGTTAAGATAGTACCTACCAACACCATCCATGATTCCATGGGACAAACCCTGAAACATACTTTAGTCTACCGTAATCATGGCTAAGATAGTACCCACCAGCACCATCCATCATTTCACTGGACAAACCGAGAAACATACTTTAATCTACCGTAATCATGGCTAAGATAGTACCCACCAGCACCATCCATCATTCCACACTGGACAAACCGAGAAACATACTTTAATCTACCGTAATCATGGCTAAGATAGTACCCATCAGCACCATCCATCATTTCACTGGACAAACCGAGAAACATACTTTAATCTACCGTAATCATGGCTAAGATAGTACCCACCAGCACCATCCATCATTCCACACTGGACAAACCGAGAAACATACTTTAATCTACCGTAATCATGGCTAAGATAGTACCCACCAGCACCATCCATCATTCCACACTGGACAAACCGAGAAACATACTTTAATCTACCGTAATCATGGCTAAGATAGTACCCACCAACACCATCCATCATTCCACACTGGACAAACCGAGAAACATACTTTAATCTACCGTAATCATGGCTAAGATAGTACCTACCAACACCATCCATGATTCCATGGGACAAACCGTCAAACATACATATCGTAATCATGGCTAAGATATTACCTACCAACACCATCCATAATTCCATGGGACAAACCGACAAACATACCTTAGGCTATCGTAATCATGGTTAAGATAGTACCTACCAACACCATCCATGATTCCATGGGACAAACCGTCAAACATACATATCGTAATCATGGCTAAGATAGTACCTACCAACACCATCCATAATTCCATGGGACAAACCGACAAACATACCTTAGGCTATCGCAATCATGGCTAAGCTAGTACCTACCAACACCACCCATAATTCCATGGGACAAACCGTCAAACATCCCTTAGGCTATCGTAATCATGGTTAAGATAGTACCTACCAACACCATCCATGATTCCATGAGACAAACCGTGAAACATACCTTAGGCTATCACAATCATGGCTAAGATAGTACCTACCAACACCATCCATGATTCCTTGGGACAAACCGTCAAACATACATATCGTAATCATGGCTAATATATTACCTACCGACACCATCCATTATTCCATGGGACAAATCGTGAAACATACATATCGTTATCATGGCTAGGATATTATCTACCAACACCACGCATGATTCGACGAGACAAACCGTCAAACATACTTTAGTCTACCGTAATCATGGCTAAGATAGTACCTACCAACATCATCCATGATTCCATGGGACAATCCATGAACTAGAGCCTATAGCCTTTTTTATATATCGATGTCTGGGAATCATAGAAATGATTGGTATTGATTGATCCATGATTCCATGGGACAAACCATGAAAAATACCTTAGGCTATCGTAATCATGGTTAAGATAGTACCTACCAACACCATCCATGATTCCATGGGACAAACCCTGAAACATACTTTAGTCTACCGTAATCATGGCTAAGATAGTACCCACCAGCACCATCCATCATTCCACACTGGACAAACCGAGAAACATACTTTAATCTACCGTAATCATGGCTAAGATAGTACCTACCAGCACCATCCATCATTCCACACTGGACAAACCGAGAAACATACTTTAATCTACCGTAATCATGGCTAAGATAGTACCTACCAGCACCATCCATCATTCCACACTGGACAAACCCTGAAACATACTTTAGTCTACCGTAATCATGGCTAAGATAGTACCCACCAACACCATCCATCATTTCACTGGACAAACCGAGAAACATACTTTAATCTACCGTAATCATGGCTAAGATAGTACCCACCAGCACCATCCATCATTCCACACTGGACAAACCGAGAAACATACTTTAATCTACCGTAATCATGGCTAAGATAGTACCCACCAGCACCATCCATCATTTCACTGGACAAACCGAGAAACATACTTTAATCTACCGTAATCATGGCTAAGATAGTACCCACCAACACCATCCATCATTCCACACTGGACAAACCGAGAAACATACTTTAATCTACCGTAATCATGGCTAAGATAGTACCCACCAGCACCATCCATCATTCCACACTGGACAAACCGAGAAATATACTTTAATCTACCGTAATCATGACTAAGATAGTACCCACCAGCACCATCCATCATTCCACACTGGACAAACCGAGAAACATACTTTAATCTACCGTAATCATGGCTAAGATAGTACCCACCAGCACCATCCATCATTCCACACTGGACAAACCGAGAAACATACTTTAATCTACCGTAATCATGGCTAAGATAGTACCCACCAACACCATCCATCATTCCACACTGGACAAACCGAGAAACATACTTTAATCTACCGTAATCATGGCTAAGATAGTACCTACCAACACCATCCATGATTCCATGGGACAAACCGTCAAACATACATATCGTAATCATGGCTAAGATATTACCTACCAACACCATCGATAATTCCATGGGACAAACCGACAAACATACCTTAGGCTATCGTAATCATGGTTAAGATAGTACCTACCAACACAATCCATGATTCCATGGGACAAACCGTCAAACATACATATCGTAATCATGGCTAAGATATTACCTACCAACACCATCCATAATTCCATGGGACAAACCGACAAACATACCTTAGGCTATCGCAATCTTAGCTAAGATGGTACCTACCAACACCACTCATAATTCCATCGGACAAACCGACAAACACACTTTAGGCTATCGCAATCATGGTTAAGATAGTACCTACCGACACCATCCATGATTCCATGGGACAAACCGTCAAACATACCTTAGTCTATCATAATCATGGTTAAGATAGTACCTGCCAACACCATCCATGATTCCATGGGACAACCCGTCAAACGTACCTTAGGCTATCGTAATCATGGTTAAGATAGTACCTACCAACACCATCCATAATTCCATGGGACAGACCGTGAAACACACCTTAGGCATTCGCAATCTTAGCTAAGATAGTACCTACCAACACCACCCATAATTCCATCGGACAAACCGTCAAACATAATTTAGGCTATCGTAATCATGGCTAAGATAGTACCTGCCAACACCATCCATGATTCCATGAGACAAACCGTCAGACATACCTTAGTCTATCGTAATCATGGCTAAGATAGTACCTACCGACACCACCCATGATTCCATGGGACAAACCGTCAAACATACCTTAGGCATTCGCAATGTTAGTTAAGATAGTGCCTACCAACACCATCCATAATTCCATGAGACAAACCGTGAAACATACCTTAGGCTATCACAATCATGGTTAAGATAGTACCTACCAACACCATCCATAATTCCATGGCGCAAACCGTGAAACATGCCTTAGGCTATCACAATCATGGCTAAGATAGTACCTACCAACACCATCCATGATTCCATGGGGCAAACCGTGAAACATACCTTAGGCTGTCACAATCATGGTTAAGATAGTACCTACCAACACCATCCATAATTTCATGGGACAAACCGTGAAACATGCCTTAGGCTATCGCAATCATGGCTAAGATAGTACCTACCAACACCATCCATAAATCCATGGGACAAACCGTCAAACATACCTTAGGCTATCGCAATCATGGTTAAGATAGCACCTACCGACAACATCCATGATTCGACGAGACAAACCGTGAAACATACCTTGGGCTATCGTAATCATGGCTAAGATATTACCTACCAACACCATCCATGATTCCAAGGGACAAACCGTCAAACATACATATCGTAATCATGGCTAATATATTACCTACCAACACCATCCATAATTCCATGGGACAAACCGTCGAACATACCTTAGGCATTCGCAATCTTAGCTAAGATAGTACCTACCAACACCACTCATAATTCCATCGGAAAAACCGACTAACATACTTTAGGCTATCGCAATCTTAGCTAAGATAGTACCTACCAACACCACCCATAATTCCATCGGACAAACCGACAAACACACTTTAGGCTATTGCAATCTTAGCTAAGGTAGTATCTACCAACACCACTCATAATTCCATCGGACAAACCGACAAACATACCTTAGGCTATCGCAATCTTAGCTAAGATAGTACCTACCAACACCATCCATGATTCCTTGGGACAAACCGTCAAACATACATATCGTAATCATGGCTAATATATTACCTACCGACACCATCCATTATTCCATGGGACAAACCGTGAAACATACATATCGTTATCATGGCTAGGATATTATCTACCAACACCACGCATGATTCGACGAGACAAACCGCCAAACATACTTTAGTCTACCGTAATCATGGCTAAGATAGTACCTACCAACACCATCCATGATGCCATGGGACAATCCATGAACTAGAGCCTATAGCCTTTTTTATATATCGATGTCTGGGAATCATAGAAATGATTGGTATTGATTGATCCATGATTCCATGGGACAAACCATGAAAAATACCTTAGGCTATCGTAATCATGGTTAAGATAGTACCTACCAACACCAACCATGATTCCATGGGACAAACCCTGAAACATACTTTAGTCTACCGTAATCATGGCTAAGATAGTACCCACCAGCACCATCCATCATTTCACTGGACAAACCGAGAAATATACTTTAATCTACCGTAATCATGGCTAAGATAGTACCCACCAGCACCATCCATAATTCCACACTGGACAAACCGAGAAACATACTTCAATCTACCGTAATCATGGCTAAGATAGTACCCACCAGCACCATCCATCATTTCACTGGACTAACCGAGAAACATACTTTAATCTACCGTAATCATGGCTAAGATAGTACCCACCAACACCATCCATCATTCCACACTGGACAAACCGAGAAACATACTTTAATCTACCGTAATCATGGCTAAGATAGTACCCACCAGCACCATCCATCATTCCAGACTGGACAAACCGAGAAACATACTTTAATCTACCGTAATCATGACTAAGATAGTGCCCACCAGCATCATCCATCATTCCACACTGGACAAACCGAGAAACATACTTTAATCTACCGTAATCATGGCTAAGATAGTACCCACCAGCACCATCCATCATTCCAAACTGGACAAACCGAGAAACATACTTTAATCTACCGTAATCATGGCTAAGATAGTACCCACAAACACCATCCATCATTCCACACTGGACAAACCGAGAAACATACTTTAATCTACCGTAATCATGGCTAAGATAGTACCTACCAACACCATCCATGATTCCATGGGACAAACCGTCAAACATACATATCGTAATCATGGCTAAGATATTACCTACCAACACCATCCATAATTCCATGGGACAAACCGACAAACATACCTTAGGCTATCGTAATCATGGTTAAGATAGTACCTACCAACACCATCCATGATTCCATGGGACAAACCGTCAAACATACATATCGTAATCATGGCTAAGATATTACCTCCCAACACCATCCATAATTCCATGGGACAAACCGACAAACATACCTTAGGCTATCGCAATCATGGCTAAGATAGTACCTACCAACACCACCCATAATTCCATGGGACAAACCGTCAAACATACCTTAGGCTATCGTAATCATGGTTAAGATAGTACCTACCAACACCATCCATGATTCCATGAGACAAACCGTGAAACATACCTTAGGCTATCACAATCATGGCTAAGATAGTACCTACCAACACCATACATGATTCCTTGGGACAAACCGTCAAACATACATATCGTAATCATGGCTAATATATTACCTACCGACACCATCCATTATTCCATGGGACAAATCGTGAAACATACATATCGTTATCATGGCTAGGATATTATCTACCAACACCACGCATGATTCGACGAGACAAACCGTCAAACATACTTTAGTCTACCGTAATCATGGCTAAGATAGTACCTACCAACATCATCCATGATTCCATGGGACAATCCATGAACTAGAGCCTATAGCCTTTTTTATATATCGATGTCTGGGAATCATAGAAATGATTGGTATTGATTGATCCATGATTCCATGGGACAAACCATGAAAAATACCTTAGGCTATCGTAATCATGGTTAAGATAGTACCTACCAACACCATCCATGATTCCATGGGACAAACCCTGAAACATACTTTAGTCTACCGTAATCATGGCTAAGATAGTACCCACCAGCACCATCCATCATTTCACTGGACAAACCGAGAAACATACTTTAATCTACCGTAATCATGGCTAAGATAGTACCCACCAGCACCATCCATCATTCCACACTGGACAAACCGAGAAACATACTTTAATCTACCGTAATCATGGCTAAGATAGTACCCACCAGCACCATCCATCATTCCACACTGGACAAACCGAGAAATATACTTTAATCTACCGTAATCATGACTAAGATAGTGCCCACCAGCACCATCCATCATTCCACACTGGACAAACCGAGAAACATACTTTAATCTACCGTAATCATGGCTAAGATAGTACCCACCAGAACCATCCATCATTCCACACTGGACAAACCGAGAAACATACTTTTATCTACCGTAATCATGGCTAAGATAGTACCCACAAACACCATCCATCATTCCACACTGGACAAACCGAGAAACATACTTTAATCTACCGTAATCATGGCTAAGATAGTACCTACCAACACCATCCATGATTCCATGGGACAAACCGTCAAACATACATATCGTAATCATGGCTAAGATATTACCTACCAACACCATCCATAATTCCATGGGACAAACCGACAAACATACCGTAGTCTATCGTAATCATGGTTAAGATAGTACCTACCAACACCATCCATGGTTCCATGGGACAAACCGTCAAACATACATATCGTGATCATGGCTAAGATATTACCTACCAACACCATCCATAATTCCATGGGACAAACCGACAAACATACCTTAGGCTATCGTAATCATGGCTAAGATAGTACCTACCAACACCACCCATAATTCCATCGGACAAACCGTCAAACATACCTTAGGCTATCGTAATCATGGTTAAGATAATACCTACCAACCGTGAAACATACATCCATAAGATTCCTACCAACACCATCCATGGGGACAAACCGTCAAACATACCTTAGGCTATCGTAATCATGGTTAAGATAATACCTACCAACACCATCCATAATTCCATGGGACAAACCGTCAAACATACCTTAGGCATTCGCAATCTTATTCACCATCCATAATTCCATGGGACAAACCGACAAACATACCTTAGGTTATCGTAATCATGGTTAAGATAGTACCTACCAACACCATCCATGATTCCATGGGACAAACCGTCAAACATACATATCGTAATCATGGCTAAGATATTACCTACCAACACCATCCATAATTCCATGGGACAAACCGACAAACATACCTTAGGCTATCGCAATCTTAGCTAAGATAGTACCTACCAACACCACTCATAATTCCATCGGACAAACCGACAAACACACTTTAGGCTATCGCAATCATGGTTAAGATAGTATCTACCGACACCATCCATGATTCCATGGGACAAACCGTCAAACATACCTTAGTCTATCATAATCATGGTTAAGATAGTACCTGCCAACACCATCCATGATTCCATGGGACAACCCGTCAAACGTACCTTAGGCTATCGTAATCATGATTAAGATAGTACCTACCAACACCATCCATAATTCCATGGGACAGACCGTGAAACATACCTTAGGCATTCGCAATCTTAGCTAAGATAGTACCTACCAATACCACCCATAATTCCATCGGACAAACCGTCAAACATAATTTAGGCTATCGTAATCATGGCTAAGATAGTACCTGCCAACACCATCCATGATTCCATGAGACAAACCGTCAAACATACCTTAGTCTATCGTAATCATGGTTAAGATAGTACCTACCAACACCACCCATGATTCCATGAGACAAACCGTCAAACATACCTTAGGCTAGCTATCGCAATCATGGTTAAGATAGTACCCACCAACACCATCCATGATTCCATGGGACAAACCGTCAAACATACCTTAGTCACAATCATGGCTAAGATAGTACCTACCGACACCATCCATAATTCCATGGGACAGACTGTGAAACATACCTTAGGCATTCGCAATCTTAGCTAAGATAGTACCTACCAACATCACCCATGATTCCATGGGACAAACCGTCAAACATACCTTAGTCTATCACAATCATGGCTAAGATAGTACCTACCGACACCATCCATAATTCCATGGGACAGACCGTGAAACATACCTTAGGCATTCGCAATCTTAGCTAAGATAGTACCTACCAACATCACCCATGATTCCATGGGACAAACCGTCAAACATACCTTAGTCTATCACAATCATGGCTAAGATAGTACCTACCAACACCATCCATGATTCCATGAGACAAACCGTCAAACATACCTTAGTCTATCGTAATCATGGCTAAGATAGTACCTACCGACACCACCCATGATTCCATGAGACAAACCGTCAAACATACCTTAGTCTATCACAATCATGGCTAAGATAGTACCTACCAACACCATCCATGATTCCATGAGACAAACCGTCAAACATACCTTAGTCTAGCACAATCATGGCTAAGATAGTACCTGCCAACACCATCCATGATTCCATGAGACAAACCGTCAAACATACCTTAGTCTATCGTAATCATGGCTAAGATAGTACCTGCCAACACCATCCATGATTCCATGGGACAAACCGTCAAACATACCTTAGTCTATGACAATCATGGCTAAGATGGTACCTACCAACACCACCCATGATTCCATGAGACAAACCGTCAAACATACCTTAGGCTAGCTATCGCAATCATGGTTAAGATAGTACCCACCAACACCATCCATGATTCCATGGGACAAACCGTCAAACATACCTTAGTCACAATCATGGCTAAGATAGTACCTACCGACACCATCCATAATTCCATGGGACAGACTGTGAAACATACCTTAGGCATTCGCAATCTTAGCTAAGATAGTACCTACCAACATCACCCATGATTCCATGGGACAAACCGTCAAACATACCTTAGTCTATCACAATCATGGCTAAGATAGTACCTACCGACACCATCCATAATTCCATGGGACAGACTGTGAAACATACCTTAGGCATTCGCAATCTTAGCTAAGATAGTACCTACCAACATCACCCATGATTCCATGGGACAAACCGTCAAACATACCTTAGTCTATCACAATCATGGCTAAGATAGTACCTACCAACACCATCCATGATTCCATGAGACAAACCGTCAAACATACCTTAGTCTATCGTAATCATGGCTAAGATAGTACCTACCGACACCACCCATGATTCCATGAGACAAACCGTCAAACATACCTTAGTCTATCACAATCATGGCTAAGATAGTACCTACCAACACCATCCATGATTCCATGAGACAAACCGTCAAACATACCTTAGTCTAGCACAATCATGGCTAAGATAGTACCTGCCAACACCATCCATGATTCCATGAGACAAACCGTCAAACATACCTTAGTCTATCGTAATCATGGCTAAGATAGTACCTGCCAACACCATCCATGATTCCATGGGACAAACCGTCAAACATACCTTAGTCTATGACAATCATGGCTAAGATGGTACCTACCAACACCATCCAAAATTCCATGGGACAGACCGTGAAACATACCTTAGACATTCGCAATCTTAGCTAAGATAGTACCTACCAACATCACCCATGATTCCATGGGACAAACCGTCAAACATACCTTAGTCACAATCATGGCTAAGATAGTACCTACCGACACCATCCATAATTCCATGGGACAGACCGTGAAACATACCTTAGGCATTCGCAATCTTAGCTAAGATAGTACCTACCAACATCACCCATGATTCCATGGGACAAACCGTCAAACATACCTTAGTCTATCACAATCATGGCTAAGATAGTACCTACCGACACCATCCATAATTCCATGGGACAGACCGTGAAACATACCTTAGGCATTCGCAATCTTAGCTAAGATAGTACCTACCAACATCACCCATGATTCCATGGGACAAACCGTCAAACATACCTTAGTCTATCACAATGATGGCTAAGATAGTACCTACGGACACCATCCATTATTCCATTGGACAAACCGTGAAACATATCTTAGGCTATCGTAATCTTGGCTGGCATAGTACCTACCAACATCACCCATGATTCCATGGGACAAAACGCGAAACATATCTTAGGCTATCGCAATGATGACTAAGTTTGTACCTACCAACATCACCCATGAGTCCATGAGACAGACCGTGAAACATACTTTGGGCTATCGTAATCATGGGTAAGATAGTACCTACCAACACCACCCAGGATTCCATGGGACAAACCGTGAAACATGCCTGAGGCTATCGTAATCATACCTACCAACATCACCCATGAGTCCATGAGACAGACCGTGAAACATACTTTGGGATATCGTAATCATGGGTAAGATAGTACCTACCAACACCATCCATGATTCCATGGGACAAACCATGAAAAATCGACCTACATATCGCAGTCATGGCTAACATAGTACATACCAACGCCCAGAACTCCATGAGACAAACCCTGGAACATCATAGCTATCGCCATCACGGGTAAAATGGTGCACCATGGAATAGCAGCTGTACTCAGCCCCAATATGATGAGATTCACTCCCAGCACAGCCTCTAGGTGGCGCTGATATCGGCTGCAGAAAATTCCGGCTAACAGGGCTGATATCGGAAATCCGATGTTTTTGGCATTGAGGGCAAAGGCTATCTGCTCGTAGTTACAGTGCGCAAGCTCGGTTAGATCGATTAGAGAAGGACCAATCATTGCAATGTACATTCCCTGAAATCGAAGAAGGTTAAAGGAATCACAAACTTAAACCGACAAACTTTCTTCGAGCTACCTTCATTAGTTACTCATGGTTAGACAATGTACGGGAATATTAGCGTCATTATTCACTTCCGTTCACGTGATTTCTATACAAAAAAGAGAAAGAATTGATGTTAACAGCAGCGCTTCTATCTGAGAGAAGAGCACGAGATAGCAATAACAAATTAATTAGTTTATGTAGATAATTGGTTTGTTCTGGGACTGAAATATCCTTTTTCGCCTTTTGCTATTCAGTGAATAAAGCTGAATTTTGAATTTTTGCCAGATGTCACCTACAGTGTATCTACCTTCGACGGCGGACTGATTGTAGATAGGGATTTTTCTGCATGTGGAATGCCATCTCTGTGATAGAGGATATAATTAGATCAGGTTGGTGTTTCATAGATGCTGACAATTTGCATAAACTACAAAACATGTTATCGGCCTTAGAATATCAGTCTGAGGGATTTGGTAACGCTCAGTTCATGGAAATGCATTCCGATGAATTTCTCTGCACAATAGAGATAGCAAACCCGGGAAGCATGTCGATTTCCTCTGATTTCGCGCAGGTTTGATCTGGATCGGAAGGTACCGTTATTTTTTAGATGATCATGATATTTGTATGTTAATCTCGAAGTGATTCCGAGAAGGGTCGACATGGTATCCGACGGCGTGTACATCGATATGAAACCAGCACGACAAACCGACAGAGATAAACCTGGATAATTCGAGACGAAATACGTATCGATCAGTTGTTTATCGAGACGATAGATTGAGCATGGCTCCTACCAATACATCACCACATGGATTGAGCATGAGTAGTGTCTAAAACGAGAGGTCACCAAAATTGGAGTCATGGAAGCCGATTGAGAGGATGGAGCGCATGGATCTGCATACGTCACTTCCGGCGATGACGTCACTTCCGTCGATGACGTCACTTCCGGGGATGACGTAACGTCCGTTGATGTCGGCACTTCCGATGAGAATCGTTACGTGTCTATCTTAAGACGTATCATGCCAATCATAAGACGTGACATGACTACCTCAAGAGGCGACATGGTTACCTTAAGAGGTTACCTGGCTATCTCAAGGCATTATGTAGTGGAATAGACTACGTGGCAAATCGTAAGACGTTACGTGGTTATTTCAAGACGTGACGTGCTAATCTTAAGCCGTAACATGTCAATCTTAAGACGTAACATGGCATGACAAATTTTAAGACGTGACGTGGCTATCTGAAGAGGTTACGGGGCGTGACGTTAAATGGAGATCGGAGTATGAAGATCTTGAAGATGGTACGGAGAAGATCTCAAGATGTAAGGAAAATTGTCTTATGATGTAGTGTGTATACCTATGACATATTGAGAAGCAAGCGCGTGATGTCGGCACTTCTAAGATTATTTTAGATAATATTCCTTCGACAGCGGGGCAATGAGAGGTGATGTATGGATGAATAGGGGTGATGAAATGGGAAAATGGGTTGGTTATATGTCAATACTCTTACATCATCGAGAACAAGGGTGTATTGTATCGGTACTAATAACGTAATACAATGGTGGACAATGAACTATTGTTCGTGATGACTCGTTCAGCGGCAGATGTACTCGGAGGACAACGGAACATCATCATGGATAAAAAAGATGGAACACACGAATCAACAATCATACATTACTATATTAACCATTGTATTATTAATAACGTAAGACGTTAATAATCCTATATTAAATCGTGTAAATATCCTACTATATTTTCACATGTATTAACGCGCATTGTGTCTGTACTTACAGTGAAAAAGTTCGTCGAAGTCAACCGTTAGGTATAGTCATTACATTCCCTGTGTTTGGTAATATGATTGTTCGCAGTACATTTCATTTTACGCGAGTACCAATTATCTCTCGAATTCTTTTCATTCATCGTATACCTATTGACGACTGACGCAGCAGATGCTCATTGTATTGATAATTATATGGGAGATTGACACCAATGTTCATTTACTATATTCACCACAACGATAATCACCCCTATTCACCGGGCAGCGCATTGTGTTGCTGACCATCGCATCGACTTACAATATCTCTATACAATATACATACAGTGTGCATTGTTACTGACCGACCGCAGCACAATGTCTATTGTATTGTGTTCAGCAGAGCGTCCCTATTGACTGCTCTATACCAGTCGAGATATATTGTTGATCGGGCAGCTCTAATCATTGTGTTGGTCACTAGCGTACTCGCATCGACTTACAATACCTTCATGCAGTATACACACAGTGTGCATTCAACGCTCGAAGCATAAAGGCTATTGTATCTTGTATACAAATGACGCATTTGGAACATCATGATGTCTTGCGTACTATGGGGTACCAAGACAAAGGAATCATACACGCGATTACAGTCAACTCACAATTACCAGTATAACTTAACCAAAAACCAAAAAGAGACTTACGAACTTGTACATATAGCGATTCTTATTTACTTCTATTTATATCTCCTACTAATCTCTCATTGTTATTTATTATTTATCTATTTATTTATTTATTTATTTATATATTTAGCGCTGGAAATGATATTCAATAAACAACGTAATGTACCGCGAGAATCGAATAAAACATTGAGTTGATGGGCCGCGAAATCCGAATGGGAAGCGGCCCTTAAACTACAATTTCAATCAATCAATCAATCATGATGTCTTGCCGGCATCATTGAAAACTGTTGACCGCTTCTCTCTTGCAGGAAACAAGCCTATTTTTATGTATACAATGATTGTCTTTTTGAATTTGGTGCTAATACTGTTATATGGAATATGGAATAGGTCTTTGGATTATGGACGCGGATATTCTCTAATGGACGACGGCTGGATTATGAATGACGGACTAGACGCTTGTAATTATTCTTGCTCGGAGTGTAACCGATCGTTAACCAGGTACCACGATATTATTAGACATCGGAAGAATATTCATGGGTACGAAGACACCGACAAGGTCTCTAATGTAGACAGTGAGAGCCTGCCCGATGATACGGATACTGAGAGCTCACCCTCTGGCGATGGCAGTGATGAAAACTCATTCTCTGACGCGAACAGCATTGGCTCATCTCAGAAAAGCGAAAGTTTGGGTCATCCAGACACGGACAACGAGTAGCCGTCATTTTGGGATCGCATTGTGGACAGCGCTATTGACACACACGCCGCTGCTATCCAGGATGAAGAAACCTTACAGAAGGCGTATATCAACATGCTGCCCCGAATCATAAAATCTGCAATGGCTCTGTATGAAAACTGTACCTTGATTCCTCTTGAAATGAAGAGAGATCCTAACCATAAGGCCATCATGAAAACCAAGAGCTTAAATGAGCCATTTAGAAAAGGTTATTGGGTTATCTTCCAGAGAGGCACTAAAAATGCCATCAAGATGCGGAAACAGCTGTTCAAGGAGATGTTGTCCTCGGACTTTCCCGGATTGGTAAATAGTGAGTCTGATGAGGAAAGAGGGCTGATTCTTACTGGATAATAATAACAACAACACAAAAACTCACGGTGATTTACGAAGCTTCTTGTCGAATGCTGAAATAAAGAAGTAAAGCGAAAAGATGTCGGAGATGACCGAAGATGAACTTCAAGATTGCAAGAACAACAGCAAGAGCGCGATTAAGACTGATATCACTCCAATTTTATGATTTGTAAAGATATCCAACGCGGCTCTCCAGCTTGGGTACGACGTAACATTGGGGACAATAAAATATATAAACTTGTGAACGTGTTGATCTCTCTCTCTCTCTTTCTCTCTGATGTCGACGGGCGTTGAGACGAGCGTTTGCGGGCGCTAGTGGGCGTCAGCGGGCGTTTGCGGGCGCTAGCAGGCGTTTGCGGACGCTAGGGGGCGTCAGCGGGCCCAAGCGGGTGTTAACCGCTACTAGCGATTAACGCTTCGTCGAACACAATACAATAGCCATTATATTGTCAGCGATCATTACCAATGTTTACTGTATGTACACTGTACTGTATTATAAATCAATGCGAGTGCGTTGGTGATTTACACAATAATATAAGTTGTCCGATAAATCACATGTCCAAACTTGTAAAGAACGGACAATAGGAGCAATTAACGCTCTGCCGAACAAGATACAATAGCCTTCATACTGCGAGCGTATGGCAAGCCGTTTTACTTTTTATTCAGTATTTGGTGATATCATCAAATATTTGCTGATATCAGCAAATCATTTGATGATATCATCAAAAACGCTTTATTTGTTGATATCAGCAAATGATTTGATGATATCATCAAATGAATTGATGATATCAGCAATTGATTTGCTGATATCAGCAAATGATTTGATGATATCAGCAAATACTTTATATTTGATGATATCATTAAATATGGTGGAAGGTTAAAGTATGAACCATAACATGGAAGGCTCCCTGTTCAGAATAACAATAAACTTTGTCACAGCGCATGTTCCGTTTCACAGGCACGCTCCACTATTTCTGCCCCCATTAGCGGCGGTTGACCTGTAGGTCCTGACCATTAACCACTGTGGTGGACCTACCTCGCGCACGAGTTTCTGTGTACATCCGACCGGACCCCCCTCCTCTTCCCGGCAAGGTCAACATAGATATAACACAGAATTGAAAAGTGATCGGAATGTTCAACAAATAGCGCTTGAGATTATACTGAATTTACAGGGGGCTTAGATAAATAATGTCACGCAACTGTTTCAATCTGCAACGGCTTTAGTACTATTTGATTACAGTACCCACCTCATATAAAGATAAAAAGAAGCCATATGACTTCATTGAGGCTTGGTTAGTTCTGTCTTTATCGTAAGAGCCTGGTCTCCTGTTACGGGCCAGTAACGGGCCATAGAGATTAATTTATTGTTGTATGTGCGGCTGTTATCTCCTGCCCTAAAAGCTAACCGGTGAAGAAGCACGACAATCGGCTCTGCCTTAATATACCATGCTCCATGCTGACCGGCTTTCCCGAAATCATTATCCCCTTTTGCCTCACCCCGATTATACTCAAATGCAGATCTAAATGAATTTGTGTCTACAGGTCAATAACCCGCGTTTATCTTCCCTGCTGTATATTTATTTGAAGGCCTTTATATTCATGATTCTATTTGTCAGTTATTAGTAAAGTTTGGTGTTAGGTATATGCCAGGGGTTTGATAGGTTTTTGTCCCCCGCCGCAACGCGGCCGGGGACTTTAAAATGGTTCTTGCTTCTTTGTGTCCGTGGATGTCTGTGTGTCCGTCCATGTCTGTTCGAAGCGATAACTTCCTAACGCTTTGTTGGATTCTTCCGAAATTCGGAATATGCATTCCTTGCGGCAAGACGCCAGTCAGTATTGCATTTCAGCAACATCTGCCTGAAGGTGGCGCCACTAGTTCTTGCTTCTTTGCGTCCGTGGATGTCCGTGTGTCCGTCCATGTCTGTTCGAAGCGATAACTTCCTAACGCTTTGTTGGATTCTTCCGAAATTCGGAATATGCATTCCTTGCGGCAAGACGCCAGTCCGTATTGCATTTCAGCAACATCTGCCTGAAGGTGGCGCCACTAGTTCTTGCTTCTTTGCATCCGTGGATGTCCGTGTGTCCGTCCATGTCTGTTCGAAGCGATAACTTCCTAACGCTTTGTTGGATTCTTCTGAAATTCGGAATATGCATTCCTTGCGGCAAGACGCCAGTCCGTATTGCATTTCAGCAACATCTGCCTGAAGGTGGCGCCACTAGTTCTTGCTTCTTTGCGTCTGTGGATGTCCGTGTGTCCGTCCATGTCTGTTCGAAGCGATAACTTCCTAACGCTTTGTTGGATTCTTCCGAAATTCGGAATATGCATTCCTTGCGGCAAGACGCCAGTCCGTATTGCATTTCAGCAACATCTGCCTGAAGGTGGCGCCGCTAGTTCTTGCTTCTTTGCGTATGTGGATGTCCGTGTACGTCCGTGCATGTCTGTTCGAAGCGATAACTTTCTAACGCTTAGTTGGATTCTTCCGAAATTCGGCATACGCATTCCTTGCGACAAGACACCAGTCCGTATTGCATTTCAGCAACATCTGCTTGAAGGTGGCGCCACTAGTTCTTGCTTCTTCGTATCCGTGAATGTCCGTGTACGTCTGTTCGAAGTGATAACTTCCTAATGCTTTGTTGGATTCTCCCGAAATTCGGAATATGTTTACCTTGCGACAAGATGCCAGTCTGTATTACATCTCAGCAACATCTGCTTGAAGGTGGCGCCACTGGTTCTTACTTCTTTGTGTCCGTGGATGTTCGTGCACGTCCGTGCATGTCTGTTCGAAGCGATAACTTTCTAACGCTTTGTTGGATTCTTCCGAAATTCAGCATTCGCATTCCTTGCGACAAGAGGCCAGTCCGTATTGCATTTCAGTAACATCTGCCTGAAGGTGGCGCCACTAGTTCTTGCTTCTTTGCATCCGTGGATGTCCGTGTACGTCCGTGCATGTCTGTTCGAAGCGATAACTTCCTAAAGTTTGTTGGATTCTTCCAAAATTAGAATACGCATTCCTTGTGACAAGACGCCAGTCCGTATTACATTTCAGCGACATCTGCCTGAAGGTAGCGCCACTGGTTCTTGCTTCTTTGAGTCCGTGGATGTTCGTGTACATCCGTGCATGTCTGTTCGAAGCGATAACTTCCTAACGCTCTGTTGGATTCTTCCGAAATTCAGCATTCGCATTCCTTGCGACAAGAGGCCAGTCCATATTGCATTTCAGCAACATCGGCCTGAAGGTGGCGCCACTGGGTCAAAATAGATTTTTTTTTCCGTGTACATCTGTTCGAAGCGATAACTTCCTAATGCTGTGTTGGGTTATTCCGAAATTCGGAATACGCATTCCTTGCAACAGGACGCCAGTCCGTATTGCATTTCAGCAACATCTGCCTGAAGGTGGCACCACTGAGTTTCTCTTCTTCTTGTCCGTTCCAGTCAAAATGGGCCTTCAATTTTGCTATATGAAATCATTCTATTCCTCATCATATGATTTACCCTAAAGCTTTTGCATGAACCATATTTTATTTCAGAAGTATAATGTGAAATAACTGGCGGGGAAATCCCGCAGTACTGAATCCCTGATTTTTGAATTTCGTGTCATCTTAAACGAAGGACAACATTTCCTTCAATTTTGCTAACAAATAATTGTATTGCACATCATAGGATTTACCCTGAAGCTTCTGCATGAATCATTTGTCTACACACGTATATTACTATATTAATTACAACTGTGTTCCTAATGTTTGGGTGCACACTGTGCATATGATCAATTTCCTGAATTGAACTGAATTCAACCTTGCTGGTCTTCAAACTGACAGATGATGGCATGCAGTTGTCAGTGCAGTTGTTCATGTACAGGGAGCTTTCTATGAATGAGTTGCAACCCCAAAGGCTTAAAATTTATCAGGCACAGACCCATGTTTTTACCCCTCGGCCATTTTTGGCCATGGGGTATTGTCATCATCTTGTACGTCCGTCTGTCCGTACGTCCGTTCGTGAGCGAGATAGCCGGAAAACTGTTTCGCTGATGAATTCCAAATTTGGTATGCTTATTTGCCCAGTCAAGGACCAGAAGCCTATAGAATTGGGACCTGATTGGGTGGGAACCTTAGCAGCCATCTTTAATTTCATGCAAAATGGATAATGATCCATATCTCGGAAACCATTCAACTGTTCAATACGAAATTTGATATACATCATCGATACATCAAGCAACTTTCAACGAATTACCAAACAGGCTTTTCTGATTAGCTGGGAACCCTGGATGCCATCTTTAATTCATACGAAACCGATAATGATAGCATACATATCTCGGTTACCATTCAATTGTTTTATATGAAGGTAGGTATATATCATCAATACATCCAGATACTTTGAATTGGGACCTGATTGACTGAAAACCTTTGGTGGCCATCTTTAATTTAGGCAAAATCATTAATGATCTATCTCTGATTCCGTTGGAGTGCTCAGTGGAAAATTTGGTATACATCATTGGTGCATCAAGAGACTTACGATGAATGACAGATCTGGTTTCTCTGATTGGGCGGAAATCTTGGCGGCCATCTTTAATTTATTCAGAATCTTTAATGATGTTTATCTCTGATACCATTCAAATGTTCTATACGAAACTTGATTTACAGCATCGATGTATGAAGAGACTTGCATTAATGAATAACCACATTAGTTCCTCTGAGTGATGGGAAGGATGGGCAACCATCTTTAATTTATGTAAAATCATTAATGATCTCTATCTCTGAAACTGTTCAAATGCTCAATGTAAAATTTGATATACATTATCGATGCATCATCTCGGTTACTTCTACACGATGTGCCTATGATACAGTACTATACTATACCCAATTTTTTGTAATTCAACATCGCAGAAAACCACCATCGATTGCGTTTTCAATGGTAAAAGGGTTAGGAAAGAACTAAAAATACACTTCAATGCAGAGTGATTTTGATTGACACCAGAAATCGCTCAGAACGCTTCTTCGGCGATCTAGACCCCAGGAGCATCTGGGGCCTGGGCGGCCCCTGGATCCTCACCTAAAGTGCAATGATAGTGGCCGTACCACTTTGAATTTGCTTCCGACGCCCTGTATTAACAGACAGTGTCAACGTACTGTTCCAGCTGTCTCCCGTTCAGTGATTGGTCATTCGACCCCGCCATTTTAAACTAATACGAGCATTTTCATTGGATCACTATTAGATAAGACCCACCCCAATCTTCATACACAACCACGTGACTGTCTCAGTTGACTGATGACATAGCGCGGCCTCGTTTTTGATTTCAAAATCTGCCGTCTAACTGGGAAAATGTTGTTGCTGCTGCATCAGCCGATCATTAGCCCGGCCCCTGTAGAGGATACTATAGGCTAATACATGTACATGTAGGCTACCATGCCATGAGATGATGCTTGGGATTGCATTTCGCTCACTTGCACCTACAGGTGGCGACAACTGGTGGCAATTTAAAATTTGGTTTCCGGGCAGTAGGTTGAAGATGCCTTCAGCTTCTCGTCAAATTTGGTTTGCAGATAATGCCTTGAGATGTCACTTGGGGATGCTTCTCGGTGCTTCACTGCATGGAAACTATATCACAGAAGCAACCAACTTTCAGTCAATCGTTCTGAGTTGATCCTAAAACTTGGCAAGGCAGAAAGACCCTTCCACATCCATTGCCTATGAAGCAGCAGTTGCCTCCCTCATGTATATCCCCTAAGACCAACAATGCTAAAAAATATTGCTGCCATTTCGGCGGGGGACCTAGCATCCTCTGGCTGCTTGTATTGTTATTGTCTGGTTCTTTAAGTACCGTAATAGATATTACATGTGATTTGTCGGTAGATAGCTTTACCACAAGGTATAAATTATCAAACAACAGGATGAGAAGGGCGCAGGCATCAATATTTAGGCTTATTTTCACGTTCCGCCATTTGGTGATATCATCAGATCATTTGGTGATATGAGCAAATCGACTGATTTGGTGATATCAGCAAATCATTTGATGATATCAGCAAATCATTTGATGATATCATCAAATCATTTGAAGATATCAGCAAATATTTAATGATATCAGCAAATGCCGAATAAAAAGTAAAACGGCTTGCCATACGAGCGCTGAATGCACACTGTATCAGGGATTCATAGAAGTCATTCTGTTTAGGACCGTTAATGGTCAAATTGAGTTTTTCATCCAGCAAATTGGGTATTTAGCGGGCTTTTAGGGGTGCAAATTGAGTTTAATAATATTTTTAGGACCAGTTGCATTATATACCACATACATGTATGATTTAATCATGATTGTGATTTCATAGGAATAAACAATTTTGTTCACCTGATAATGTGTCCTGGTCACTTAATCTATTGTTCTCTGTAACTAAACGAATTTATGGATAACAACTAAAGATGTTGATTAGCTGGTTACTAACAGCCGTTTCCAACCAATTGCTCTCTGCTCTTGTTCAGTGAGAGTTGTCTGGGAGAATTTTAGTTAGATCAGCCTACAATAGCTCAATGAGCAACTTGCCCTAACCTGTTAAAAAAAATTACAACTTTATTCAAAGATCTGAAAAAATGAAGAAAAATTCTAAATTATTGTTGTTGTTGTTGTTGTTGATGCGTGTGAACTTTCATTTTCAAACAAATTCTCAATCCAGACCATTCACTTCCAGTTGTTAAGTTTTGAGTTGTCAGTAATAAACTTCAAGCAGTCAGTTTTAAGTATTAAGTCCCTCGTATAGACTGATACATCACCTGTCATTCAAAACGTAGAATTTCTTGATGATGAAAGCATCCGGAGCATCGGCTGTATCCCGGCAACTGGAAAGGACTCTCTGTATTGATTTTTTTTGTTGTAAAAGTCTCACGAGAAAGTCTTTCGGGAACCCTTCGTAACCTCGCAACTAAGTAATTTTGAAGGGCACCCGAGCTAGATATTACAGTCACGTGAATTTCCATAAAATGGCGGGTTGTTTAGCTCCGTGTCGAGCTGCGGTTTTCTCCGCCAACACGTGTAAATAAATATTGAACAGTGAGTTACGCAATTCATATTCAGTTTTAATTAGCTCAAATTGAGTTTTTTGTCTCTGTTGAAATTCAGTTTCTCTAAATTATTGGTCACAATTGGTCACAAATTAAGTTTTCACCCCCTACAAATTGAGTTTCTCAAATTTTTTTAGGACCGATAACCGGCCCTAAAAGGCGACTTCTATGAATCAGTATACTGCATGAATGTATTGTAAATCGATGCCAGTACGCTAGTGACCAACACAATGATTTGAGCTGCCCGATCAATAATATATCTCGACTGGTGTAGAGCAGTCAATAGGGACGTTCTGCTGAACACAATACAATAGACATTGTACTGCGGTCGGTCAGTAACAATGCACACTGTATGTATATTATAACTATAGAGGTATTGTAATTCGATGCGATGGTCAGCGACACAATGCACTGCCCGGTGCATAGGGGTGATTATCGTTGTGGTGAATATAGTAAATGAACATTGGTGCAAATCTCTCATATAAGTATCAATACAATGAACATCTGCTGCGTCAGTGGTCATTGGGTATACAATGAATGAAAAGAATTCGAGAGATAATTGGTACTCGCGTAAAATGAAATGTACTGCGAACAATCATATTACCAAACACAGGGAATGTAATGACTATACCTAACGGTTGACTTCGACGAACTTTTTCACTGTAAGTACAGACACAATGCGCGTTAATACATGTGAAAATATAGTAGGTACACGATTTAATATAGGATTATTAACTTATTACGCTACTAATAATACAATTGTTAATATAGTAAGGTATGATTGTTGATCCGTGTGTTCCATCTTTTTTACCCATGATGATGCTCCGTTGTCCTCCGAGTACATCTGCCGCTGAACGAGTCATCACGAATAATAGTTCATTGTCCACCATTGTATTACGTTATTAGTACCGATACAATACACCCTTGTTCTCGATGATGTAAGAGTATTGACCCATAACCAACCCATCTTCTCATTCCATCACCCCTATTCATCCATACATCACCTCTCATTGCCCCGCTGTCGAAGGAATATTATCTAAAATAATCTTAGTCAGAAGTGCCATCATCACGCACATGCTTCTCAATATGTCATAGGTATACACACTACATCATAAGACAATTTTCCTTACATCTTGAGATCTTCTCCGTACCATCTTCAAGATCTTCATACTCCAATCTCCATTCAACGTCACGCCCCGTAACTTCTTCAGATAGCCACGTCACGTCTTAAAATTTGTCATACCACGCCTTAAGTCACGTCTTGAGATGACCACGTAACGTCTTAATACGTCTATTTCACTACACAATGCCTTGAGAAAGCCACGTAACGTCTTAAGGTAACGATGTCACCTCTTGAGGTAGCCATGTCACGTCTTAGGGTGCACTCCGGAGATTCTTTTATTCGGCATGGAATAGACTATGGGTCCGTTTTTCGGCCACCAGTTGTCGCAAAACCTTCAACCCAAATCACTTATATGTATATATTTTCTGAAAGAGCATGATGAAACTATTATTTTAAGATATAACACTGCTATGTTATAGAAAAATTTAACTCGAACATTCTCCTCCATGCTTGCTTCATTTTCCTAGAAAACCCCTTAAAAATGTCGAAAAATGGTCAAATTCGGCTCAATTTCCAGAAAAATCTGTAAGAGCGATTTCAATTAAACTTCTTACTCACGTTCCCTGGTCCGGTCTCAACTTAAAAAGGCAAAAAAAAGGGGGTGAAAACCTAACCGTTTTTTGTCAGATTTTCTTCCCGTAAATGAGTCCCGATTTTTAGGCACACCCAAGGGGCATAACTGAGGCAGGACAAACTTTACTCCATGATCCCGATCAGCGTGTAGACGAAGCCAGCACTCGATTTGTACGTACTCGTTTGCAGCGTTGATAATGCTGAACAGGATGGCATTATAGATATAAGCTATTAAGAAGACAAGAAGAATTATGATGTAGCAGAACAAGGGCAGTCTATCGTATTATGAAATTAGAGAGGGCCATTACTACGAAACTGCGGAGGGCCACCTTAAGGGGCAGGATGTTTTTTACGAAATTAATTATTCACATGTATCGTAATCTCAGAGTGTTTGCAAGTATGGCGGTATACAACACTTGCCAGTTATACATATTATTTTGAGAAATCCGACCGATAACTTTCCCCCTACCCCATCTTTGTTTTGATCAATTTTGCCAATTCTAGCAGGATTTTCAAGAACAAAACTCAAAATTAACCTATTTCTTCTTAATAATGGTCATCCATTCGGCAATATGAAGGCCGTGGTTACTTTTCCGCTTTCCAATGATAGCAGAAACGCGGGAAAATGCAAATAAGCCATGTAACCAAGTCAAATTATTAGTAATTTTGCACTCAATTTTCTCTTAGAAACATGGGAAATACTTCAGAAACTTGAGAAATAATTTGTAAAACCATAATAATATGCATCCATTCCATCCTTTATGGACTGTAAATGGGTTCTCTTGTAAAGAAAATTTACACTGGCAAATTTATATCATTCTGATAGGACCTCGTTCTGCCATAATATCACCGAAATCTCAGTCCAGGGGGAGATAACTCCTGTATGGAATACAGTATGCAGTAACCTCAATTGTATACTAATGGACACACTGTGGATTATTTTAATCGAACTCCTGGTCTTCTTTCCACCTGCTTCCGAAAATAGAGCTTCAGGTATAACTAGGCAGTCAAAAATAAACAATCTGGCGTAATGATACATCTCCGCTCCGTAACGGAGTCTACATTAAGATAATGCATAGACTCCACTATTATGCCTTAAGGGTGCACTCCGGAAATTCTTTTATTCGGCATGGAATAGACTATGGGTCCGTTTTTCGGCCACCAGTTGTCGCAAAACCTTCAACCCAAATCACTTATATGTATATATTTTCTGAAAGAGCATGATGAAACTATTATTTTAAAGATATAACACACTGTATGTTTATAACGAAAAATTTAACTCGAACATTCTTCTCATGCTTTGCTTATTCCCATTTTTCCTAGAAACACCTTAAAAATGTCGAAAAATGGTCAAATTCGACATAAATTTCCAGAAAAATCTGTAAGAGCGATTTCAATTAAACTTCTTACTCACGTTCCCTGGTCCGGTCTCAACTTAAAAAGGCAAAAAAGAGGGGGTGTTAACCTAACCGTTTTTTGTCAGATTTTCTTCCCGTAAATGAGTCCCGATTTTTAGGCACACCCAAGGGGCATAACTGAGGCAGGACAAACTTTTCTCCATGATCCCGATCAGCGTGTAGACGAAGCCAGCACTCGATTTGTACGTACTCGTTTGCAGCGTTGGTAATGCTGAATAGGATGGCATTATAGATATAAGCTATTAAGAAGACAAGAAGAATTATGATGTAGCAGAACAAGGGCAGTCTATCGTATGATGAAATTAGAGAGGGGCCATTACTACGAAACTGCGGAGGGTCACCTTAAGGGGCAGGATGTTTTTTACGAAATTAATTATTCACATGTATCGTAATCTTAGAGTGTTTGCGAGTATGGCGGTATATAACACTTGCCAGTTATACATATTATTTTGGGAAATCCGACCGATAACTTTCCCCCTACCCCATCTTTGTTTTGATCAATTTTGCCAATTCTAGCAGGATTTTCGAGAACAAAACTCAAAATTAACCTATTTCTTCTTAATAATGGTCATCCAATCGGCAATATGAAGGCCGTGGTTTACTTTTTCCGCTTTCCAATGATAGCAGAAGCAGGGAAAATGCAAATAAGCGATGTAACCAGAAGTCAAATTATTGGTAATTTTGCACTCAATTTTCTCTTAGAAACATGGGAAATACTTCAGAAACTTGAGAAATAATTTGAAAAACCATAATAATATACATCCATTCCATCCTTTATGGACTGTAAATGGGTTCTCTTGTAAAGAAAATTTACACTGGCAAATTTATATCATTCTGATAGGGCCTCGTTCTGCCATAATATCCACTGAAATCTCATTCCAGGGGGAGATAACTCCTGTATGGAATACAGTATGCAATAACCTCAATAGTATACTAATGGACACACTGTGGATTATTTTAATCGAACTCCTGGTCTTCTTCCACCTGCTTCCGAAAATAGCGCTTCAGGTATAAAACTAGGGCAGTCAAAATTAAAAACAACAATCTGGCGTAATGATACATTCTCTGCACTCGTAACGGAGTCTACATTAAGATAATGGCCAGACCCACTATTAAGGGTTCACCCGGAGATTCTTTTATTCGGCATGGAATAGACTATGGCCTGCTGGCCACCAGTTGTCGCAAAACCTTCAACCCAAATCACTTATGTGTATATATTTTCTGAAAGCGCATGATGAAACTATTATTTTATGATATAACACTGCTATGTTATAGAAAAATTTAACTCGAACATTCTCCTCCATGCTTGCTTCATTTTTCCTAGAAAACCCCTTAAAAATGTCGAAAAATGGTCAAATTCGGCCCAATTTCCAGAAAAATCTGTAAGAGCGATTTCAATTAAACTTCTTACTCACGTTCCCTGGTCCGGTCTCAACTTAAAAAGGCAAAAAAAGGGGTGTCAACCTAACCGTTTTTTGTCAGATTTTCTTCCCGTAAATGAGTTCCGATTTTTAGCACACCCAAGGGGCATAACTGAGGCAGGACAAACTTTACTCCATGATCCCGATCAGCGTGTAGACGAAGCCAGCCCTCGATTTGTACGTACTCGTTTGCAGCGTTGATAATGCTGAATAGGATGGCATTATAGATATGAGCTATTAAGGAGACAAGAAGAATTATGATGTAGCAGAACAAGGGCAGTCTATCGTATTATGAAATTAGAGAGGGGCCATTACTACGAAACTGTGGAGGGCAACCTTAAGGGGCAGGATGTTTTTAACGAAATTAATTATTCACAATGATCGTAATCTCAGAGTGTTTGCGAGTATGGCGGTATACAACATTTGCCAGTTATACATATTATTTTGGGAAATCCGACCGATAACTTTCCCCCTACCCCATCTTTGTTTTGATCATTTTTGCCAATTCTAGCAGGATTTTCGAGAACAAAACTCAAAATTAACCTATTTCTTCTTACGTAATGGTCATCCATTCGGCAATATGAAGTGTCAGTTACTTCTTTTCCGCTTCCAATGAGAAGCAGAAAACCGCGGAAAATGCAAATAAGCGATGTAACCAAGTCAAATTGTTGTACTTTGCACTCAGAATTTTCTCTTGAAACAAGGAACATTTCAGAAACTGAGAAAGAATTTGTAAACCATAATAATATACATCCATTCCATCCCTTTATGGACTGTAAATGGGTTCTCTTGTAAAGAAAATTTTCATACTCATAAATTATATCATTCTGATAGGACCTCGTTCCGCCATAATATCCACCTCTAAATCTCAGTCCAGGGAGATAACTCCTGTATGGAATACATTATGCAGTAACCTCAATTGTATACTAATGGACACACTGGATTATTTTAATCGAACTCCTGGTCTTCTTTCCACCTGCTTCCGAAAATAGCGCTTCACGTGTAACTAGGCAGTCAAAATTAAACAATCTGGCGTAATGATACATCTCCGCTCCGTAACGGAGTCTACATTAAGATAATGCAGACTCCACTATTATGCCCAAGTGGCGGTGACGTTTTTTACGAAATTAATTATTCACATGTATCGTAATCTCAGAGTGTTTGCGAGTATGGCGGTATACAACACTTGGCAGTTATACATATTATTTTGGGAAATCCGACCAATAACTTTCCCCCTACCCCATCTTTGTTTGATCAATTTTGCCAATTCTAGCAGGATTTTCGAGAACAAAACTCAAAATTAACCTATTTCTTCTTAATAATGGTCATCCATTCGGCAATATGAAGGCCGTGGTTACTTTTCCGCCTTCCAATGATAGCAGAAACGCGGGAAAATGCAAATAAGCGATGTAACCAAGTCAAATTATTGGTAATTTTGCACTCAATTTTCTCTTAGAAACATGGGAAATACTTCAGAAACCTGAGAAATAATTTGTAAAACCATAATAATATACATCCATTCCATCCTTTATGGACTGTAAATGGGTTCTCTTGTAAAGAAAATTTACACTGGCAAATTTATATCATCGATGTGGGACCTCGTTCTGCCAGAATATCCACCGAAATCTCAGTCCAGGGGGAGATAACTCCTGTATGTAATACAGTATGCAGCAACCTCAATTGTATACTAATGGACACACTGTGGATTATTTTAATCGAACTCCTGGTCTTCTTTCCACCTGCTTCCGAAAATAGCGCTTCAGGTATAACTAGGCAGTCAAAATTAAACAATCTGGCGTAATGATACATCTCCGCTCCGTAACGGAGTCTACATTAAGATAATGCATAGACTCCACTATTATGCCTTAAGGGTGCACTCCGGAGATTCTTTTATTCGGCATAGAATAGACTATGGTTCCGTTTTTCGGCCACCGGTTGTCGCAAAACCTTCAACCCAAATCACTTATATGTATATATTTTCTGTTATTACTGATTGAAACCCTTATTACTTTAAGATATAACACTGCTATGTTTATAGAAAAAGGTTTCTTAACTGAACATTCTCCTCCATGCTTCTTGCTTCATTTTTCCTGTGAAAACCCCTTAAAAATGTCGGTACGTCACCTGGCTCAATTTGCAAAAATCTGTAAGAGCGATTTCACTAAACTTACCACGTTCCCTAACCGTCTCAACTTAAAAAAGGCAAAAAAAAGGGAATATTAACCTAACCGTTTTTTGTCAGATTTTCTTCCCGTAAATGAGTCCCGATTTTTAGTCACACCCAAGGGGCATAACTGAGGCAGGACAAACTTTACTCCATGATCCCGATCAGCGTGTAGACGAAGCCAGCACCCGATTTGTACGTACTCGTTTGCAGCGTTGATAATGCTGAATAGGATGGCATTATAGATATAAGCTATTAAGAAGACAAGAAGAATTATGATGTAGCAGAACAAGGGCAGTCTATCGTATTATGAAATTAGAGAGGGGCCGTTACTACGAAACTGCGGAGGGCCACCTTAAGGGGCAGGATGTTTTTTACGAAATTAATTATTCACATGTATCGTAATCTCAGAGTGTTTGCGAGTATGGCGGTATGCAACACTTGCCAGTTATACATATTATTTTGGGAAATCCGACCGATAACTTTCCCTCTACCCCATCTTTGTTTTGATCAATTTTGCCAATTCTAGCAGGATTTTCGAGAACAAAACTCAAAATTAACCTATTTCTTCTTAATAATGGTCATCCATTCGGCAATATGAAGGCCGTGGTTACTTTTCCGCTTTCCAATGATAGCAGAAACGCGGGAAAATGCAAATAAGTGATGTAACCAAGTCAAATTATTGGTAATTTTGCACTCAATTTTCTCTTAGAAACATGGGAAATACTTCAGAAACTTGAGAAATAATTTGTAAAACCATAATAATATACATCCATTCCATCCTTATGGACTGTAAATGGGTTCTCTTGTAAAGAAAATTTATACTGGCAAATTTATATCATTCTGATAGGACCTCGTTCTGCCATAATATCCACCGAAATCTCAGTCCAGGGGGAGATAACTCCTGTATGTAATACAGTATGCAGCAACCTCAATTGTATACTAATGGACACACTGTGGATTATTTTAATCGAACTCCTGGTCTTCTTTCCACCTGCTTCCGAAAATAGCGCTTCAGGTATAACTAGGCAGTCAAAATTAAACAATCTGGCGTAATGATACATCTCCGCTCCGCAACGGAGTCTACATTAAGATAATGCATAGACTCCACTATTATGCCTTAAGGGTGCACTCCGGAGATTCTTTTATTCGGCATAGAATAGACTATGGCTCCGTTTTTCGGCCACCGGTTGTCGCAAAACCTTCAACCCAAATCACTTATATGTATATATTTTCTGAAAGAGCATGATGAAACTATTATTTTAAGATATAACACTGCTATGTTATAGAAAAAATTAACTGGAACATTCTCCTCCATGCTTGCTTCATTTTTCCTAGAAAACCCCTTAAAAATGTCGAAAAATGGTCAAATTCGGCTCAATTTCCAGAAAAATCTGTAAGAGCGATTTCAATTAAACTTCTTACTTACGTTCCCTGGTCCGGTCTCAACTTAAAAAGGCAAAAAAAAGTGTTAACTCAACAGTTTTTTGCTTGATTTTCTTCCCGCAAATGAGTCCTTAGGCACACCCAAGGGGCAACCGAGGCAGGACAAACTTTACTCCATGATCCCGATCAGCGTGTAAGACGAAGCCAGCACTCGATTTGTACGCCACTGTTTGCAGCGTTGATAATGCTGAATAGGATGGCATTATAGATATAAGGCTATTAAGAAGACAGGAAGAATTAGATGGTGAGAACAAGGGCAGTCTATCTATTATGAAATTAGAGAGGGCCATTACTAACAGGAGGGCCACCTTAAGGGGCAGGATGTTACGAAATTAATTATTCACATGTATCGTAATCTCAGAGTGTTTGTGAGTATGGCGGTATACAACACTTGCTAGTTATACATATTATTTTTGGAAATCCGACCGATAACTTTCCCCCTACCCCATCTTTGTTTTGATCAATTTTGCCATTTCTAGCAGGATTTTCGAGAACAAAACTCAAAATTAACCTATTTCTTCTTAATAATGGTCATCCATTCGGCAATATGAAGTCCGTGGTTACTTTTCCGCTTTCCAATGATAGCAGAAACGCGAAAGTAACAAGCGATGTGGTACATGTAACCAAGTCAAATTATTGGTAATTTTGCACAATTTTCTTAGAACCATGGGAACAGAAACTTGAGAAATAATTTGTAAACCATAATAATATACATCCATTCCATCCTTTATGGACTGTAAATGGGTTCTCTTGTAAAGAAAATTTACACTGGCAAATTTATATCATTCTGATAGGACCTCATTCTGCCATAATATCCACCGAAATCTCAGTCCAGGGGGAGATAACTCCTGTATGTAATACAGTATGCAGCAACCTCAATTGTATACTAATGGACACACTGTGGATTATTTTAATCGAACTCCTGGTCTTCTTTCCACCTGCTTCCGAAAAAAGCGCTTCAGGTATAACTAGGCAGTCAAAATTAAACAATCTGGCGTAATGATACATCTCCGCTCCGTAACGGAGTCTACATTAAGATAATGCATAGACTCCACTATTATGCCTTAAAGGGGCAGGATGTTTTTTACGAAATTAATTATTCACATGTATCGTAATCTTAGAGTGTTTGCGAGTATGGCGGTATACAACAGTTGCCAGTTATACATATTATTTGGGAAATCCGACCGATAACTTTCCCCCTACCCCATCTTTGTTTTGATCACTTTTGCCAATTCTAGCAGGATTTTCGAGAATAAAACTCAAAATTAACCTATTTCTTCTTAATAATGGTCATCCATTCGGCAATATGAAGGCCGTGGTTGCTTTTCCGCTTTCCAATGATAGCAAGGGAAAATGCAAATAAGCGATGTAACCAAGTCAAATTATTGGTAATTTTGCACTCAATTTTCTCTTAGAAACATGGGAAATACTTCAAAAACTTGAGAAATAATTTGTAAAACCATAATAATATACATCCATTCCATCCTTTATGGACTGTAAATGGGTTCTCTTGTAAAGAAAATTTACACTGGCAAATTTATATCATTCTGATAGGACTCGTTCTGCCATAATATCCACCGAAATCTCAGTCCAGGGGGAGATAACTCCTGTATGGAATACAGTATGCAGTAACCTCAATTGTATACTAATGGACACACTGTGAATTATTTTAATCGAACTCCTGGTCTTCTTTCCACCTGCTTCCGAAAATAGAGCTTCAGGTATAACTAGGCAGTCAAAATTAAACAATCTGGCGTAATGATACATCTCTGCTCCGTAACGGAGTCTACATTAAGATAATGCATAGACTCCACTATTAAGGGTTCACTCCGGAGATTCTTTTATTCGGCATGGAATAGACTATGGCTCCGTTTTTCGGCAACCAGTTGTCGCAAACCTTCAACCCATCACTTATATGTATATATTTTCTGAAAGAGCATGAGATGTTATTATTTTCCAAGATATATAACACTGCTATGTTATAGAAAACATAACCCCGAACATTCTCTCCTCCATGCTTGCCTTCATTTTTCCTAGAAAACCTTAAAATGTCGAAAATGGTCAAATTCGGCTCAATTTCCGTGAAAATCTGTAAGAGCGATTTCACTAAACTTACTCACGTTCCCTGGTCCGGTCTCAACTTAAAAGGCAAAAAAGGGGTGTTAACCCAACAGTTTTGTAGTCAGATTCTCTCTTCCTGCAATGAGTCCTGATTAGGCACACACCCAAGGGGCATAACTGGAGGCAGGACAAACTTTACTCCATGATCCTGATCAGCGTGTAGACAGCCAGCATTCTGATTTAGCCGTACTCGTTTGCAGCGTTGATAATGCTGAATAGGATGGCATTATAGATATAAGCTATTAAGAAGACAGGAAGAATTATGATGTAGCAGAACAAGGGCAGTCTATCGTATTATGAAATTAGAGAGGGGCCATTACTACGAAACTGCGGGGGGCCACCTTAAGGGGCAGGATGTTTTTTACGAAATTAATTATTCACATGTATCGTAATCTCAGAGTGTTTGTGAGTATGGCGGTATACAACACTTGCCAGTTATACATATTATTTTTTGAAATCCGACCGATAACTTTCCCCCTACCCCATCTTTGTTTTGATCAATTTTGCCAATTCTAGCAGGATTTTCGAGAACAAAACTCAAAATTAACCTATTTCTTCTTAATAATGGTCTTCCATTCGGCAATATGAAGGCCGTGGTTACTTTTCCGCTTTCCGATGATAGCAGAAACGCGGGAAAATGCAAATAAGCGATGTAACCAAGTCAAATTATTGGTAATTTTGCACTCAATTTTCTCTTAGAAACATGGGAAATACTTCAGAAACTTGAGAAATAATTTGTAAAACCATAATAATATACATCCATTCCATCCTTTATGGACTGTAAATGGGTTCTCTTGTAAAGAAAATTACACTGGCAAATTTATATCATTCTGATAGGACCTCGTTCTGCCATAATATCCACCGAAATCTCAGTCCAGGGGGAGATAACTCCTGTATGGAATACAGTATGCAGTAACCTCAATTGTATACTAATGGACACACTGTGGATTATTTTAATCGAACCCCTGGTCTTCTTTCCACCTGCTTCCGAAAATAGCGCTTCAGGTATAACTAGGCAGTCAAAATTAAACAATCTGGCGTAATGATACATCTCCGCTCCGTAACGGAGTCTACATTAAGATAATGCATAGACTCCACTATTATGCCTTAAGGGTGCACTCCGGAGATTCTTTTATTCGGCATGGAATAGACTATGGGTCCGTTTTTCGGCCACCAGTTGTCGCAAAACCTTCAACCCAAATCATTTATATGTATATATTTTCTGAAAGAGCATGATGAAACTATTATTTTAAGATATAACACTGCTATGTTACAGAAA